>VWZY01005520.1:1539-13012 GCA_013399075.1 Chloroceryle aenea
TTTTTTTTATTTGAAAAAAGCAAAAAGCTGAAGTTTATCATCAATCTATTTGGTTGATGATTTTATTTATCATTGAATTGCTAAGCACTCAGTCTTTTGTTTCTTTGCAGCAGACTATTTGCCAGTCTGAAATGTGAGATCTCAGATAAAGGCATACTACAAGTGTCTTTAAAGGCATTTGGTAAAACTTGACACATTTTAGTGTTTGCAGTTTTCCAGGACTCAGAACTTTATATCCCTCTAATAGTCATTAGGAATGGGAAGGCTCATTTTATTGATTGCACCATGAAGAGGCTGTTCAGGTTCAGATGGAGCAGAAAGTTTAGTGGAATATCAGTTAAATGCTTCAGTGGTCTGTGAAAAATCTCCAGTTATGTTCTTACCGCAGCTGATGAATTTAATTTTTAAAAGGTGTTAAAACTGAGCGCATCCTCATACTCCCAAGGCTGCAGAAGCAATTGAATATACACAAAATAGTAGTTCTGATAATAGCAATCTCCTTGCTTTTATATGGAAATGACCATCATGTAAAATTAGTCAATGAAGAATTCCTCACATTGTCCCACCAAAAAGTTTATGATTAAGACATTTTTCTTTGTTTTTAATGGATGAAATTCTGCCAATAAACATTTCTGTGCATAGTCAGGACAGTGGTAATGAGGTCAGATACTGTAACTGGGTTTCATACAATGAAGAATCAACATATGAAAATAATGAACCAGCTGTGAAAGTATGGACCGGAATGCTGGGACATTTTTATTTCAAATATTTTAAAATAGTTTAAAATTATCTTTTCCCCATAAATTAATAGTATTACCTTCATTAGATTTCAAGAAACACCTCTTCATTTGCTAGAAATGCTTTTACTTGTTTTACCTCTATACAGCTGTCTTGCTTTACAACATCTGGATCCACTGAGGAAATCTTTCAGAATGCTCCTTTTGGTTTTGTCAGATATTACAACATGAAAATGAATGGCAAATGGTCAAAAGAAAGTAGCTTAAAAATATGGATATGATGCTGGAAAAAGCTCTATTCTTGTAAGATTCCTTATTTTATGAGAGGGAGTATAACTAGTCGTATGCCCTGAGAAAAAAAGACAAAAAACAATCAACCAACCAAAGAAAACCAAAAGAATGACAACCAAAAAAACAAACAAAACCAACAACAACAACAAAATCCCACAAAACAAATAAAGACCAACCAAACAAACCAAACAAAACCCACAAACAAATGAAAAAAATCAAACACAAAACAGGAAGGGACAAATATTTTATTTTATTATTTTATTTTATTTTATCTAATATTAAAGCCATAATATATACTATAACTACTCAATGCCTGAAGTAATTGCTTGTTCTACTGCCTTCAGTCAGATTTGGGAGAAATCATATCTCCAAACTGAAAACTGGGATAAAAATAAGCGTTCTGGTTTGCTACCATTTAACATATCCTAGTGAAAGGGAGTGTTTAAAAATTGTTTCAGATTGTAGGCAAACAAAATGCATCTAACATTTACATTGTTTGTCTTTTAAAACTGAAATAGTTTGATGAAATATGAAATAGTTTGCTGCATTTAAAGTAAAATATACATCAATACAGTGACTCACTGACTAAACAAATAAACCAAAGATTAGTATATTGAATTGAGCCCTTTTAGGTTCATTTTTATTAGACTGAGGTGTCAAAATGAACAAATCATTTGGTATAGACAAATTTAGAAAACTGATAATTTTTTTTGAGAGCACTATACATGGTGAGTTTGTCTGCATTTATTCATTATTTTCTTTCAGATCTAGTTCTGCTGGTAACTTTAATCCCTGAATTTTCAAAATTCCTTAAATAACCAACCAGAATATGTGTTATAAAGTGGATTTGCATTTAATGGTGATGAGAGGAGTTAAGCATAATGTAAATAGCAGATTTTCACTATTCCAATTGTACCTGTAAAAGGAAATCAACAGAATGTTGCAAACTTGGTGAAGTGTATCGTGTTTGTTTAAAAGCCAGTGGTAAGTAGGTGATTACAGGAGGATTCTGTCAGTTTTGAGGTCATCTAAAAACGTTATGTGCAATTACAAAAGATAGAAAAATCTATAGAGCTTCTCTGTGATTAATTTAGACCAATGTTGGCATTTAAATCCAGCCAGCAACTAACCACCACACACTGTCTTACTCCTCTTCCCTCCCAGTGGGATGAGGAGAACTGGGAAAAGAAGTAAAATTTCTGTATCAAGATAAAACCAGTTTAATAACTAAACTGAAGTAAAATGTAGTAATAACAATAATTAAAAAAAAAATAATTGTATTTAAAATAAATATAATAAAAGGACACTGAAATAAACACCAAGAAAAGACACATGATGCACAATGTAATTGCTCACCACCAGCTGACCAATGCCCCAGCAGTAATCTGCTCCTCCCAGCCAACTCTTTCCAGATTATATACTGAGCATTATGTTCTATGGTATAGAATATCCCTTTGGGTAGTCTAGGTCATATGTCCTGACTATGGTCCCTCCCATCTTTGTTCCTACTTGTTGGAAGAGCATGGGAAACTTAAGAATCCTTAACTTAGGCTAAGCACTACTTAGCAATGGCTAAAAATCAGTGTGTTATCAACATTATTCTCACATTAAATCCAAAACACAGTACTGCACCAGCTACTAGGAAGAAAATTAACTCTATCCAGGCCAAAACTTGGACAACCAATTAAGCACCATTTATCTTTAACATCCTACCAATAAACTGCAAGTTTCTATCTATGCAAAGATTTGAGCACACCTCTGAAATCAATGTGACCAAGCATGAAGAGAAGTTTAGAGCTCATANGTCGTATGCCCTGAGAAAAAAAGACAAAAAACAATCAACCAACCAAAGAAAACCAAAAGAATGACAACATAAAAAAAACAAACAAAACCAACAACAACAACAAAATCCCACAAAACAAATAAAGACCAACCAAACAAACCAAACAAAACCCACAAACAAATGAAAAAAATCAAACACAAAACAGGAAGGGACAAATATTTTATTTTATTATTTTATTTTATTTTATCTAATATTAAAGCCATAATATAGACTATAACTACTCAATGCCTGAAGTAATTGCTTGTTCTACTGCCTTCAGTCAGATTTGGGAGAAATCATATCTCCAAACTGAAAACTGGGATAAAAATAAGCGTTCTGGTTTGCTACCATTTAACATATCCTAGTGAAAGGGAGTGTTTAAAAATTGTTTCAGATTGTAGGCAAACAAAATGCATCTAACATTTACATTGTTTGTCTTTTAAAACTGAAATAGTTTGATGAAATATGAAATAGTTTGCTGCATTTAAAGTAAAATATACATCAATACAGTGACTCACTGACTAAACAAATAAACCAAAGATTAGTATATTGAATTGAGCCCTTTTAGGTTCATTTTTATTAGACTGAGGTGTCAAAATGAACAAATCATTTGGTATAGACAAATTTAGAAAACTGATAATTTTTTTTGAGAGCACTATACATGGTGAGTTTGTCTGCATTTATTCATTATTTTCTTTCAGATCTAGTTCTGCTGGTAACTTTAATCCCTGAATTTTCAAAATTCCTTAAATAACCAACCAGAATATGTGTTATAAAGTGGATTTGCATTTAATGGTGATGAGAGGAGTTAAGCATAATGTAAATAGCAGATTTTCACTATTCCAATTGTACCTGTAAAAGGAAATCAACAGAATGTTGCAAACTTGGTGAAGTGTATCGTGTTTGTTTAAAAGCCAGTGGTAAGTAGGTGATTACAGGAGGATTCTGTCAGTTTTGAGGTCATCTAAAAACGTTATGTGCAATTACAAAAGATAGAAAAATCTATAGAGCTTCTCTGTGATTAATTTAGACCAATGTTGGCATTTAAATCCAGCCAGCAACTAACCACCACACACTGTCTTACTCCTCTTCCCTCCCAGTGGGATGAGGAGAACTGGGAAAAGAAGTAAAATTTCTGTATCAAGATAAAACCAGTTTAATAACTAAACTGAAGTAAAATGTAGTAATAACAATAATTAAAAAAAAAATAATTGTATTTAAAATAAATATAATAAAAGGACACTGAAATAAACACCAAGAAAAGACACATGATGCACAATGTAATTGCTCACCACCAGCTGACCAATGCCCCAGCAGTAATCTGCTCCTCCCAGCCAACTCTTTCCAGATTATATACTGAGCATTATGTTCTATGGTATAGAATATCCCTTTGGGTAGTCTAGGTCATATGTCCTGACTATGGTCCCTCCCATCTTTGTTCCTACTTGTTGGAAGAGCATGGGAAACTTAAGAATCCTTAACTTAGGCTAAGCACTACTTAGCAATGGCTAAAAATCAGTGTGTTATCAACATTATTCTCACATTAAATCCAAAACACAGTACTGCACCAGCTACTAGGAAGAAAATTAACTCTATCCAGGCCAAAACTTGGACAACCAATTAAGCACCATTTATCTTTAACATCCTACCAATAAACTGCAAGTTTCTATCTATGCAAAGATTTGAGCACACCTCTGAAATCAATGTGACCAAGCATGAAGAGAAGTTTAGAGCTCATATTTATGTTTGTAAACTCCATTAATGTCTATGAAACTGTGATAAAATTATAGAAACTAGGGATCTCCCTTTCCCATTTAAAAATGTGCTCATCTAAGGTCTCACCTAACCAGGAATTAAAATTACAGTAGATGATTTCCTATCCAAAGTATTCTTGTTTTGTTTAGCCTCTCACTGCTTTTGATGAAACACAGCCCTTGTTATGTTCTAAAAGGTGTGACTAAAACAATACCAGTCTTCATTTGTTTACCTACCCCTACATATTAGAATATAATGCAAACAAAACTCCATTGACTGATCTAAGAAAAAATATCTGTTTGGATGTAATGCTTGCTTCTGTGTAGTATTAGTCATGGCTAAAATGTTAAAATTATTTTATTCCTAATATTATTGACAACACTGAATTTTTTTTAGCTTCATAAAACTTTAATTTTGAAGGAATATTTTTAGTGTTAGTACAGAAGAGAATATATGATGAGAATGTTCTTTACTGTATTTTATACAACAATGAGTTCTATGAAACATTCAATTGACTAAGCAATTGATATTCTACAGGGGTTCAAACATATATTTGTTACAACTGTCAATAGTCTTCCGTGATATTAAAAAAGTTAGAGTCTGAGACCAAACTAGAAATACATAAAACTTTGTATCACCCTTCATAACTAGACACAAATTGAATTTTTAAAGAGCAATATGGGAAATATTCTGTGATTACATAGCACCACAAAATGTAAGATCTGGTTATTAATGTGAATATAGAACAAACAGGCAAAAGTTACCAGATAAAAAAACAAAACAAAACAAAACAAAACATGTCTTTGCCTTTGATGATGTGGGTGTTGGAACAGGTAAGATAAAGAGGGAGCTGATGCAATCAACTGGCTACCATTTCATAACATGCTAAAAAGTACTTTGAGTGAGATGGATGGCACTTTCTAGCAAAAATCTGTACTGAATAATGCAACTTTAGTGTAATCAAAGCACACCCTAAGGATCTTAATATAAACCAGATAATTCTGAATGAGAGAAATAACATTGGAGCAGCCTGGTTTGTTGGACACTTGCCTGACAGGAGGGGAATCTGGATTCCTCCTCCTGATTCAAGGACTAGTTAGGAAAACAGTGATTAGAAGTCAAAGCAGTCTAGTTCTACCTTTTATTGAAAGTTCAAGGAAATTATTAATTTGATCCAGAAATTTGACTTTAGTCAGCTGTGTTTACTGGTTTGGTTTCTTTTTAATTTCTGCAAACAATATTAACAATAAACCTTATTTCTTTCCAAACTTTTTCAGTTCTTCTTTTAATATATACCAATGAGGACTGAAGGACAAATTGGTCTGGCAATTTTCAGTAATATCTCTAAATAAACTTTAATTCTGCATTTAAATTTGCCTTTAAAACAGTGGATTTCCTAGCTGAAGGAGTATTTTCTATACTAAAAAATGAGTTTAGAAAACAACCAGAAAATACCTGGGGGATTGTCATAACATAACTGCATAGTCACACTCTGTAGTGTGGAGGGTCATGAAATCAAACTTCTGGATCAAATTAATAATTTCCTTGATCTGGTGGTTTTCTAAACTAATTTTTTTTTTAGTGAAAAGACATTTTTTGGTGAAATGACACCAAATAGATGACCAATTTGTTAATTGTATTGGAGACAAGAAGTGTTACATGTAGTTGGGAAAGCTTTGGTTTCTAATGTCTTAAAGATGAAAAAGTTCAAAAGAGTAGAAAAAAGAAAAGGAGAAAGAGAGAAGAGAGTGAGATATTGCCACCCTTGGTTCCAGCAATGTCTCACAGGACTCATCCAGATCTTGAGCTCTTGGATCGTGGGTGCAAATCCAGGGACATCTTGCAGAACACATCCAGATCTTGTGTTTTTTCATGGTGGATGCCTACTGATTAATATACAAATGTCCTTTTTATGCACTGGGACATAAGTGGAAGAAATTAACTCAGAAAAAGACACCATCCAATCTTCAAAGAACTTTTCTCTTCCCATAGTTAACTTCCTTCTCTGCAAAGATTGGGCCTTGCCTTGGACCAGGGGGGAGCAAGGTAGTTGCTGCCTTTCTCACATTCCCCCTCCAGACCAACCTTTCTCCAACCAGGTCACAATGTTACCTCATCACCACTCAAGGACTGAGACATTAGTCCTTTAAGGAGAAGTCAGGCTCCTACTGGGACATATTGAAATGGAAAACAAAACCGAGACAAAGATGGAAAGACAGTACTTAACACTATAAACTCAGAACATTGCTTGAGGGGGCATGAAGTCAGTTTACAGTAAATCTTTGCTAAACTGAAACTCAGAAACCAAAACACCCTTATCGATTTTAGTGACAGACCAATCAGGGGCAATCAATACAATGTAACTTAATCTCAGCTGTCAGTGTATAAATATTCTCTGCTCTGTCATGATGGGGTCTTAGTTTTCATGGCATTATCCTGCTAGCACCTGATTCTGTGCAAGATTGAAATAAACCTGATTTCTCGTCTCTGGGTGTGGATTGGATTTTGCACACCAGGTAAAGAATCCATTTTTTGGACAACATAATCAGGAGATGGAATTTTGAAAATGAAAATAAGCTAATTATTTTAAAAAGGAAGAAAAATTCCCCAAATGTTTTCTTACGTATTCTTAAGGAACAGACAAAAATGTGGTTATAATCTAATATATATCACAGAACTAGTGTAGGTTTACCAATTCATTGTCATTTCATTCTTAAAATTCTGCTATAAATTCTGTAATACCATAAAAGACTTAATCATAAAGGGGTCAAACGATGTAAATTTTGTAGAGCTATTTTCCTAAAATATGCAGACTACTTTTTGCATACTTGAAGAACAGTGCAAACATATATCTGCTCTTCTCTGTGTCAACAATGTAACCTGGGCTATGAAAAGGATTGATAACATTCAATTTCTCTCTCTCCCAGAAATCTTGTAGATTTCTCCACAAGTATTCATTGCAGCAGGGATGTGATCAAAGGTATATTTTTCTACTGAGAGCACTTAATATAATATTGATAGATAATTTATATCTGTATTTGATTTTTTGATTTTTTAAAAATTATTATAATCTTAAAGATGGAAAGAAGATTTTAAAAAAGTCATAGGAACCCAACTTAAAGTACAACAAAATTTTCTATAGCAGAGGATAAGAAATACCTTTTCCTTTAATAATATGAAGTTGTTAATGTGTAGTTTTGTCCTTTTTTTTTTTTTTTTTTAAATTGGGTCCTGGGCATTACAGAAGTATTAATAAAAATACAAACTCTGAATGATGATATTCCCTTTTGTGTAGAAAATACACAGCTTTTGCAGCACTTATAACCCTATCAACAATATTTTAAAAGACATTTACATTGCCCAATGAGGCAGACTGTCATTCAAAGGGCTTTTTTGGAAGTTCCTGTATTGGTTAGCTGTATTGAATATCCTACGTGATATCTAACTTGCATCATCAGTTACCTAAATATCTTTGAAAGTCTGTCCCAATTCCTTTACAGACCTGCATTCTCAGCATGGAATATAAATGAAGACTAATGCATTTCTCTGGTGGTGGTTGTTCCCACAGAAGATATTTTCATTTAAATTAATAAAATGGAAAATATAGTAATTAGTAATAAATCAACAGTTACTATCTGTCTTAATTTCAAAGTAGAGATGTCAGCCCAGTGTATATTTAAATTGACTTTAAGAAAGTTCCTTCTCCCTTAAAGCTTGTCTGTATATATGTGTCACTTATTTTACCAGGGATTAGACTGCTTTCCGCTGCAGATACTTTATTTCCTAGATGAAGCTTTTGACATACATAACACATATGTCATGCGAAGATGCCTAAGGTAGTGGACTATAGGCAGGAGTTTCTAAGTGATCTTAGGGGAAAAAAAAAAAAAAAAAAAAAGAAATTCTCTATCTTGCTAGGGAATATTTTCACTGTTAACTTGTATTTACCACTAAATCAGCTTCTGTAACGCTTGTTCCAATGATTCAATGTATCATTTGGACAGAGCTCCCAGTAGCATGCTAAATATATCCATCTCTTCAATAGGACTTCTGAAATTTACTGTTCAGCCTGCTAGTACTGTAACAAATTGCCAGCAGTGAGAACTGCACGTGTTACCAGAAGGTTAGCTAGACTTTGACTTCAGCCTCTGCACTACGGATGTTATTGGCAAAGTGTGTTAAGGTCAAATGCCATTCTTAAAAACATATTTCAAACTGTTTGTGATGATACAGGTCTCTGAGGTGTAGCTATACATCAGTATGCTTAGAGCTAGGCAGCATGTTAGCAAGACAGAAATTGAAGAGTCAAGATAAGTGCCACAGCACAAAATAGCTGTTAAAACACAAACAGAAAGTCTCTTCTATTCACTGTGGTTAGTTTAAATCTTGTGTGATGTTCTTATTTGTGCTTTGAATGAGTTTGACAGTCTCTTTTACATTTAAATATGTGTGATTTTTTTTTTTTTTTTTTAATTATGAAGAAATGGAGAGTGCTGTTGTTGTTAATCACCCTTTCTGGTTTTATTGGAGGCAGGTTAATTTGCAAATAGCATCATTATGGCATATTTCTGTAGGTGGCACTGCAGAAAGATAATTGCATAAAGGTCTGGGTCAATACACAAATGGAGAAATATCAAAGTAAGTGGTCAACACAAGAGTCTGAATCTCTGCACTTACAGAAATGCCTGGGCACTGGTTGGTGGTGTTTTCTTTTTGTCCCATGTAATGCCTTTCTTATCCAGGAAATGTTTACTGACCACAATTTGCTACATCTCTTTTGTTAGATTTCATGTCCATGTCTGCCAATAAAATAAATTAAGCTCTTACTCCTTATATATACATATTTTATTTTTTTTTACCTTGAAGAAGACTTCAGGGTTTGATCCATCCTTCCTGATCAAACATTTAACAAAAATCAAAGTAACAGGTCCACATATTTTAAGAAGAAACAAATCAAGTCCATTAGGTTCAAAAGTCATATTTAATTCATATGTAAAAAAAAAAAAATAAATAAGGACAAGAGTAACATGAAATAGTAGGTATGGCACTTGAGAGATTTAGTTATTTTCAAAATTCTGATTTTATTACAATTCTTTAAAGATAATTTTAGTATGCATTGTACATCCCACAAAAGAAATATTACAGTGTGTTTCCACCCACTAGATCATGAGCAAGTACCTCAAAATAGTTTGCTTCTGTCAGAGACAGTAAGAGTCAAGTTCTCATCCATGAACTATTGTATGCAAGTATATCACAGAGGAACTTGAGTGCCGCAACACCTGCGGGAAAGCTATACGTTACCAGAAAATGTCCATCTGTGTCCATACCCTGTTCTCCAAAATGCTGCTTGTGACAACTCCACTGCCTCATTAGATAATAAGATTTACCTGTTTTTCTTTGACCTTTGCTCTTATTAGAACCATGTGAAAATCATAGGGACTTTGTTTATTTTATAGGAGTACAGAACAGACAGGAGATATCAGATTTTTCTGACATGTAATTGTGAATTTCTGAGTAATGTATTAATTACCACCATTTCTTCTTTCCATTCTGTGAACCTTGCATTATCACAGACATCACAGCATTTTTGTGAAGTTTTCCTGTCTTTTAAGTGCTTTGCAGGTTCAGATTCTGTAAAGCACTTCATCATTCTCTCACTATCTTCCAGAAGTTTAGGACTTTATTCAGAAGTCTGCTTTTCAAGTAGCAATTTGTCTCTGCCTACTCTGTGTTATAAAAGATGACATTATCAGACCCTAAGGTTGTGTGATTTCAGGCAGCATCTGCTTTATACTGAAGTCTGAAAGCAAAGATGCCTTTAGATCTTATATTGCCTCATATGCGACCAGGGATAAGGTACTTTTTAGTAGGGATTTGCATTAATAAAATTAAAGCTTTAGGATTTCACTTCAAAGGGAAATGTCAATGAAAGCATATCTTCTCTTCGTTGGACTGGTAGCAGAATATTAACATCACAAATGTAAAAGTTTATATAGCTAGAGGCTGTAGTGTCTGTTTCTCAGTAGAGAAAAAAAAAAATTCTCAGACCACATCAGAAGACTGCATCACTTAAAAAATCACATTAAAAAAAATGAAGTGTCTTTTTTTTTTCCAAGAAAGTAAGCATGCAAAGCACACTTATTTTCAAATTAGAATATCTATTATTAAAAAAGGTGAATTTTTAATGTATGAATATTAGACAGGCATTGACATAGAAATAAATATATTAGTCATTATGTGCTGGCTTTTGCAGGCTTTACTGATGCTAAGTATTATTTTGTGCTACAAATACAGTCATTGATTTCAGCAAAACAGATCTGCTGTGGAAGTTGCTGCTCGAGGGACAGAAAATTCTGTGTGAAGTATAAGTTATCAAATACAATTACACAGTGAAATGGATTATTTCATTGATACTAGTCCATAGGAACATCCAATTTGCAAATAGTGAAGAGATTTTTGAATGAAGAAAGTCCTTTTCAAGTGAAAGGAGGAAAAATGGATTGACAGTTTTTTGGAACAAAGCACTTGGAGAAGATATGTGTATTTGTTTTACTGTCCCAAATAATTAAGGGATTTAAATTATTTTATTGTAAATAATATAAGCAAATATATTTATCATTCACATACTCAATGGGAAGTTTAGTAACATAAAGTCTCAGCCAAACATTGCTCAAACATTTGAATCATTCTTTAGTCCTCCAAAATCTTGAAAATTATTATTAAAAAGCCTGATGTTTTAAGAGTATCATCTGGAGAGCCACAGAATGATAACAATTTAGCCTTGAATACAATCTCAGATTATTAGCTATTAACATGTGTCAAGTTTTGGTATTCAATGAATATGCCATTGTAACCTCCGTACCCCAAT
>VWZY01005521.1:4829-22271 GCA_013399075.1 Chloroceryle aenea
GCTCAGATTATTGCCAGCCTGGCAGGAAAACACCGCCGCTGCCTGCTGCCCCCGAACCTTTGTTTCCCTCCAGGAACAGCTTATTACTCTCTCTGGCACCTTCCAAAACCAAACCCCTACCCATTTCTCCCCAGAGCAGACAGCTCTGACAAAATCCTTTTGCCCAGCAGCAAACACGGCGCTCTGCAGTGCTGCTCTGCCCAGCCAGGCCCCCTCCCTATGGCCCCCCCGGTGCTGAGCCACTCACAAAGCGAGTTTATGTGCTGGTCTGGTAGTTATTACATCCCAAGCACGCGAGGGCAAGAGAAGATGAAAAACGATGCTTTTAAACACAGCCTACAGCACACCAAACTGTCTTATACTTCATTATCCCTGTAACAAAACAGTTGATCTTGCCAATACCATCATAGTACAGTAACCTTTGCCTTTCCCACCTCTATCTCAGTTCCCTGGAATCCCTTGCCAATATTGCATTTTTGCAGCTCTTTACCCGAGACAGGAACCTGGCCTTTACCAGGCTGTATTCTGACTTCTGAAGCCTGTTGGAGGCAAAAACAGTTAGAGAAGAGATGCAAATTAAAACTAAAAATAATTTGTTTCTCAGGAAAGTTGGCATGGGGCTGTAATTCATGTTTGGCAGTAAAAGCAGAGGGCAGGAATGAGGACCACTGAGAATTAGTGAGTATAGATTAAAGTAGCCATACTTCAGCCAGCAGCTGTCAACGTCAACAAGCTCTTTCCAGCACAGAGCTGGTGGACTTAAGGTTCTGCCCCTGTGATTTACCGTGCAGGGAAAGACAGATCGTGCTGCTGCCTTCTGCTTACGGGTGGAGATTTGCTCACCCTGGAGTTCACCTCAGTCCACACAGAGTAGGCTCTGCTCTGCCTCTGGACATGGGCTAATCAGTCCCACAGGCAGTAATGAAGCTCAGAGAGCAACTCGAGAGTGCCTCTGCTTTTCATGAAATGAGTTGCTTTGGCTTATCTCTAGCTTGAGAATGCTTCATAACCCTGAGGTTTGGTTAGCTAAGGATTTACCACTCTTTTGGAAACTGTTTGTAGTTATATTGCACCATTTGAGTCGACATTGAGTGTTCAAGGCATGGACTTAGCAAAGACTGGGGTAAGGGCTTTGCCAGAAATTGAAGAGTCGCTTTTTCCAGCTGAGTCATACCAGTAGATAAAGCTTAAAAAAAAAAAACACATTAAAAATAGCAGCAAGAAAAACAACCCCCAAAAAACCCCAATAACAAACCAACCCTGAAGAATTTTAATCCCTGATACTGGAAATAGGTCTTAAAGTTTGTAAAGTTATGGTTCTCTTTTCTTTTTTTTTTTTTTTTTTGAGAAATCTAGGAAGCTAGTCTGCTGTTGCTTTTCTTAGCTGAACTCCTCAAGCTTGTCACTTGATAGCTCTTTCACCTCTGCTTTTTTCCTGATGCTTTGGATATTGTGTATTTTTTTTTTAGCAGCTGTTTTGGGTGCTACATGGTGTTTGAGAGTCAGTTTTGAACACAAGCTCTCAGCATGAAGTGCTGCCCACACACATCAGTTCCAGTTATGTGGCTGTGACAGGTTTTGATTTAAACAATTTCAAGCAAACTACAGCTGAGCCTCATTGGTAAGAAACTCAGTGCTAGTCCCCAAGACTTAAGTTTATGTTCACTGTGTAACTTCAGAGATTTTTACCTAGACAAGGTGACTTCTCATTCCCTCCCAAGCACAAACTTCAGCTTCTGGGAGAGGGGGAGATCAGCACCACCACCCTGCCCAGTAAAAAGGTTACTTGGGCATTCAGTGCAGACCTTTCATCTGCCAGCCTGGGTGACTTGTTTCTGTGGCATCTGCCAGGGAGGTTCCTTGCAGACAGGACTGACTTAGTAAGGTCTGAAAGAGTTTACCTTTTAAGTGCTTAGTGAAAGCCAGCTGATTATTCTCTCCTGTCAGGGTAAATGGACTGTTAAGGAATTAAGACAGTCTTCAGGAGGGTACAGCCTTGGTGTTGGCACACTGATGTGTAAAACTTGTGGTGCAGGAACACCTCCCAGCCTCTTAATTGTTGAATTAGTTTGTAGAGTATCAGGGAGCAGCTTTGCTATCTGCTCAGATGGATTTATTCTAAAATGCAGCTGATCCATTGCAAAGCACTGCAGACTTGTGCTCCTCACTTTTGACTTGTCCTAATTAATGTTTGTTCCTGGCTGGGAATGGCGAGCTGCTGCCTCGCACTGGAACCTGAAAGTCCTGCCCACAAACACAGGCCAGTAGGACCTGCTGGTTTTGAAAGGTCTGGGGAGGAAAGGTGACAGAAGGGCAGGCTGAGAACACAGTGAGAGCCGATTAATAAGCACATGGAGAAGCATCAGCGTTTGCTTACTAAGGCAGCGTGCAGGGAACCTCCCCGGAACCGCTGCCGGCCAGGAGAGCAGCGGGAGCATCGCCTGCTCTCTGCTGCCGAGGGCTCCAAGAGGCGGCTCCAAGAGCTGCAGAGGAGCGAGAGGAGGCAGTGGTGGTGCAGTGAAAAGGAGCTGTCTGGTAAACATGCGTGGCTGCCAAGTCAGCTGACTCGAGCAGGAGCATGAGAGCAGTCTTGAGGATAGCAGGACACCAGGCTGGCTAGGGCGAGAGATGAGTCAGGCCGGGGAGAACAAGAGCAACTGGTTGAGGAAAAGCAGGATGCAGTTGTGAAACAGGGAGCTGGTGGAAGTACTCTTGGGTGACAGGTTCTTGTTTGCTCTGGGACAGTGTAATCTTTAGCTTGGATCATGAGGAGGGCACAGCGACAAGGTAGGAATGTCTCATTTGCAGATTTCACCTTGTTTGAGCATGGAGGCAAAAGTGAGTGTTGTTGAGGCTCCAAGGAGGAACTGCCTCTCCTGGGCACCAAGGAGAGGAACAGTTCCCTGCTCAGTAAAGGGCTGCTAGCAAGAGATGCTGCTTCTCTTTCAGCAGTAGCATGGAAAGAGACCTTGCTCTCATTGCCAGCCAAATAAAGGACTCCCCAGGGGAGAGCTATGTTCCTGACTAGCAGAAAGTCCCTCAAGGGAGACAGCTGCAGAAGTCTCAGGTAGTGGATACTCCACCTAGGATCAGCTGTGGGATACAGCAGACAAAGAGACTTTAACCAGTCAAAGAACTGGTGGATAGCAAAGGGGCACATGAAAATACCACCAAACTGACTACAGATACAAGACCAACTGTTTGTCTGTTAAAAGTCCAAGAGGTTTGCCAGTCTAAGGGCAGGGACACTGAAACTTCCTAGTAAAGGATAACCACTACTGAATGGTTCTTTATACTGCAGAGTGGTTGCATTGATTGCCACAAGCAACTGGCTCTTGCAGGAAATAGCATCCTTTAAAAATGGGTAACTTGTTCTGAGATGGAGTTGTGTTCAGAGGCAGTTTTTAGGTAATGCTAAACTCCCTGCTCAGAGCATTACCTCCACAGATACTTGTCAAATCTTTTATCTCTGTTCTTCCCCTTGAAAAGCAGTTCTTTAATACTCTACAATACTTTTACTACAGAAACTTCAAAGCAATTCACAAGGGCTAGCAGACAGCAAGCTTTGTTATAAGTAATCCTTATTTCCAGTTCATAGGTGGGGGACAGAGGCTTGGGACTAGTCATGCCCCTAAAGATATGAGTGATGTGCATAAACAAGACTAACACTGGGAGGTTTATTCCTTTCACTTGACTGTAGCCACACTGCAACGTAAAATAACATTTCCTTATTCTTTGGCTGCCTAACTACTGCTTGGTTTTCCTCAGCGAGTCCCAGCCACCCTCTCCCTGCTGGAGAACACTCTTGCAGGAGTGCCAGCACAATATACTTTCCCCAGATACTCTTTGCCTGGTGCAGATTTTGGCCTGCATGCTCCTGATGACATTAAACTGGAACCTGCTGCTGCAAACACGGCGGATGGCCGCGTGCCGCCGGCCTCCGACAGAGCGGGTGGGTACCTGCGAGTGTACAGAGCTGAGACAAGCCTGACCTCAGTGGGTTTTTGGAAGAGACCCACGTGTGGTTTTCACTTGGCTTTTCTGTGCAATCCCTCATTCTCCCTCCCTTTGCCAGGAAATCCTTTCTCCTGCCGTCAGGAGCCAGCGGAATGTGCTGTTTGTTTACCTTCTCACTCCTTCAGCCTACTAACCTTCCCACCCCCCTGCTGTAATCCTGATAGGCTCGGCTCAGCCCTTCATCCTCCTGACAGAGCACTGCTCGGTGGAGTCTTTTCAGATGAAAGGATTGCCGCAAGAAGCTGCTCTGACCCCTCTGCTTAGCAGGGCCGAGGCAGCGGCCTTCTTCAAGGCCGGGCTGTCCTCTCGCCTGCCTTTGTACCCTGCCTGGCAGCTGCTTTGTTAGTACTGCTGCACGTCATCATGGAGTGCTACAGGATAGCAGGGAAGAGCACTCTTCCCGAGCTCTTCCCCTTTCCAGCATTCCCCTGCATGGTTTTGGGGTAATAAGCTAAGATGACCATCTTCTCATGGTTTCCTTACCACACAAACTGAAGGACAGCTTCCAGCTATTTCATCCCAACAATGCTGATATCCTCTAGCCTGACCTGCTGTTGTGACCCAGCCTGCCAAACTCCAGTCTTCTGCTCCCTTTAAACAGTTCTGGCTCTGTAAAGCTGCCTGTGTATAAGACATTATTTTTAAATCCATCTGAAATTCTCAGATGACGGTGTTTGTGCTGCTTAAAAAACAGCAACCAAACCCAAACAGTGTGGTTGTGGTTGCTAAAGGCAGAAGTGTGTTTTCTAGACTTGGAGTGTGCTGCCATCCCCGGTTAGAGAAGCCCTTAAAGCCCACTCTTTCCACAGGATTTGATAATAATCCAAGTGAGGAAATCCTGTGTTTACAGCACTTAGGAAAATTGCTGTTTTGAGACTGTCTCCTTTTTGATCTATGCACATACTTTGTCTTATCTGACTTTAGCTGACTGGCAAGGATTATAAAACCCTTAATCAGGGTCTGCCCACCCCCCCGTTCGTCTTGCCGCCTGGGCACTGTCAGACTCCTGGGCAGCTCCATCTATAGCTTGAGTTTTGTGCTGTCCTGCTGGAAGACTTTGTAACAGGTCTGCGCCTGGGGAGGAAGCAGTTTGTGCACAGTTCCTAGACACTTCTTACACTAATGCTTCCTTAACACTTCTTTGTAGCACCTCAGCTGCATTTTTTACAGCATCACCCAAGTCTTTGGACAGTTTCAGGTAAATCCATGCGTAGGGAAGGCTGAGGCAGCTTGTTTTGCTCGCTTGTTCCCCCCTACCTTTCTGTCCTGCACTATGCTACAGAAAAGGGCCTCACAACTGTTAGCCTGGGTAAAAGCCTGAGAACAGAGCACAGAGGGATACGCTCCTACACCAGCAACGGAAAATCATGTCCCCACCTGAGTGGTTCTAAAAGCACAAAACTTCCCACTGGCTCCGAGAACAGAATTTAGTCCTGGGAGTTCAAGCACCCAGCGTGTGATGCTTGGGAGTAAATGCAGCTGTATGAGAAGAACATCTGTTCATTTTTTTAATTGTGTTTCTCTGACAGTCTGATGTTTTACCCCTCCCTACAGAGCAGCCTGCCCACCAGAGGAGTTGCCAGAGACCGTTTGGGAGCACGTCGTGATTGCTGCTGCCACAGGGCCCCAGCCAGCCAGCCACCATGTACTGCCTTCAGTGGCTGCTCCCCGTCCTGCTCATACCCAAGCCTCTCAACCCAGCCTTGTGGTTCAGTCACTCAATGTTCATGGGCTTCTACCTGCTCAGTTTCCTCCTGGAACGGAAACCCTGCACGATTTGTGCCTTGGTCTTCCTGGCAGCTCTAATCCTCATCTGCTACAGCTGCTGGGGGAACTGCTTCTTGTATCACTGCACAGGATCCCAGTTGCCAGAATCAGCTCACGATCCCAGCATAGTGGGCACCTAGAAGACAATAATCTTCCAGTCTCCCGAGGGCTTTTGTTTTGCTTTTAAAAGGGGGTGGGCTAGGGAGGGGGTGTTAGGCATGCGACTGGAGTAAAAACAGCCTGTTTCCTGTAACTGTGTGTGGACTGGAGTGGTAAATTCCTCCCACTCTGCCTGTGAAATTCAACTTGTTTACTGTGTGAACTCTGGCAGCGCCACCTGCTTTTTTAGAAGCAGAAATCTGTTGATTTTTTTTTTCCTTCCCGTATCACCGGGAACGGACACCAGCCCTCCTAACTGAGGACCGGCAGAGGACCGAGCTGCAGGCCTCCGCCCGGGCGTTGAGTGGCAGTGAAGTCCCCTGTCACTCCCTTGTCTGCTCTAGGCCATGGGGGTCTAACTCAGGGCTCTTGGCCCACTGATTCCACCCAAGTGGCCACAAGATCTTACCCATCTTTCTCTTTGCGGGGAGCCAGCCTTCCTACCTTGCTGATCAAGGGCAAGCTCGACAGCTCACAGATGCACTTGGCCAAAAGCTGCTGGAGCCAGAGGCAGTTGACTCATCTCCTCCTGCTCAGCCTGCCAAAGAGATGCGTGCACTGCCGAAGTGCTTTCTGAACTACTTCTGCTCCGAGATCATAGCCTGAAAGCCTCAGTTATGCTGCTGCTTTTATAAAGCCTCACAGGTAGCGGAGACTGTCTCTTCCCCTCCTCCTAGATTTCTAGAGTTTATCAAGGTGTTGACTGTTGGGATAAAGAAGCAGTATGCTGCAAGATGTGGGGCTCCAAAAGGCACTGTGAACCCCGCCTGTAAAACTCCCTAGCCCAAGAGGCCAGGGGTGGGCAGGGCAGGAGGGATCCCAAGCTGGAGGCATGGCTTGAAGCAGGAAATGCTTCAACTGTTTACAGGGGTAAGTGGGTTTGGGCCAGGGGTGACAGAAGGTGCTGGTGCTGCTGACTGGAGAAGGGAGGAGGTTGGAGGAATGCCTGGGGTCTCTACCTGCCCTGCCAGGAAGGAGGATGTCAGAGAGCCATGGTGGTGGGTCAGTCCTGCAGCTACAGCCGCATGGAGCTCCATGCTGCATACACTGCAGCCGTGGCTCTCAGGGAGCCCAGCCTGAGGCAGAGGCTGGTTTGTGAGAAGCCCCTGAGGTTAACACAAAGCACCATCTCTAAACTCTGACGGGTTCCCTCCCCTTTGCCATCTGTTTGTCTTTACTCAGTCTTGTAGTGGAGAGCAGCAGAAGTGGCTGTTGGTGTCCTGAGGAAGTTCAAGCTATGAGGTTGTGAAACTTGGAGAGTATTGTTTGTTCATTGCACAGCTGTTCAAAACGTTTAATAAAGCTTTATAAACTTTGCTTTATGGCCTTCTGCCCAGCATGATGCATTGGCTGCTCGGTGCGGGTGCCTCAGCCCAGCAGTCATGTGTCTCTGCATTGTTCTGATCCCAGCACAGTGACCTAGGAGAGTCTCCAGCAAGAGGCAGAGCCTGTTTGCCCTGTAGCTCCCAGTACTGACTTCTCTCCTCAACTGTTTTAACCTGACCACGGGCAGAATGGGAACCACACTGCTGATTCCTAAACAGACTCATTTTACACACACCACCGGTCGCTTCTGGTTGTATCTGCACTTCCGTGACAGATTCCTCCCTGCTTACAAAATTAAACCAGAGGAGCCGTGTCCTGAAAGCCGCTAATCNTTTGCCCTGTAGCTCCCAGTACTGACTTCTCTCCTCAACTGTTTTAACCTGACCACGGGCAGAATGGGAACCACACTGCTGATTCCTAAACAGACTCATTTTACACACACCACCGGTCGCTTCTGGTTGTATCTGCACTTCCGTGACAGATTCCTCCTTTCCTCCCTGCTTACAAAATTAAACCAGAGGAGCCGTGCCCTGAAAGCCGCTAATCCCCAGCACCCAGAGCGATCTGCCTGGTGCCTGGGCCATGTGAGCCCATCCCACGGCACTGCATCTGCCCCGGGCAGAGACGTGGCTGCTGCCCAACCAGGGGAGATCTGCTCGCATCAGCTCTTGCCCAGCTGTGGCCGTGACCCTGGCTTGTGCTGGGGGGAGAAGGGAGACAGGCTGCAGCCAGAGCCGGGGCTGGCAGATCTGACAGCACTCGGGAGCTCCTCATGGAGTTAAAGGGTGTAGGAGCTGTGGTGCTGGAGCTGAAGCCAGCTTCCTACACCCTTGCTCCAAGCCCTGGAGACCAAGTCCAAGTTGGAAATGGTTCAGAGCATATCGGTGTCTACACATTTAAAACCAGTGTGTGCCACAGCACCAAGAATAGATGTGACAGCTCTGTCACCTGGCAGGCCAGGGGAAATCCCAGTAGCTGTGGTGTCAGCTACAGTATAAATGACAGACCAGAGAGGGGAGGGCATCCCGTCTCCAGCTACAGCAGGACTGTTGTCAGCACTCTGGGTGACAGAATTCTCAGTTGAAATTGATTTAAGCTGACACAGTTCTTTCACGAGTACCTTTTTGTTGCTAATTAGCCAAGTTACACTCTATAGTAAATTAAGTCCTACCCACAAAGACAGACATGTGCGTGGCTTTGGACAAGGGGTTCAAGACAAGATGTGGCTGCAAGCTTTCCTTCCACAAGGCCCAACCTTAGGGACAAAGCCTGCCAAAAGGGGAGGCTGCTGGTGTAGTGACAGGAGAGAGCTTGGAGACTGGGGGGTAACCTCCCACCCCAAACGCAGATAAAGAGCACAGTGATGTGTGCAGCACTCCCCAGCACACTGTCTTACCCTCTTCAGGGCACCGAGATACCCATCTTCATTTTAAGCTAGAAAATCAAAGCAACTTCATCATCGTCAGACAACCTCAGACAAAGCAAGGAACCCAACCAGGGCTCACATCCCATGCTCGTGCCCTGCTCTTCCTTCTCTGTAAAGAGTGAAAAAACACCCTGTGACTGCAGAACAGGTCGAACCTGATGGCTTTAGAAAGGCATCACCACAGCTTCCCTGCTTGTGCACCACAGGTGGGGCTGAGCCTGTACAGAGGGAGCACCTCTGCTTTCAGACAGGCATTTGCTGGCTGTGCAGAAGAAAGCTCTGAAGAGATGTTCTGCCTTTGTCTCCAGGAGCCTCTCTGTCAGCAGAGCAGTGGGGTGGCTCTGTCCCCTTGTGTCCCGAAGGCACTGCGAGGGTCTCTGCATGGGGCCTGCACCAGTGGTCAGGCACTCCAGGGGGATAGCTACACTAGTGACCCTGAAAGAGTGGGGTTTAAAACACAACACTGTTATGCCAGGCCCTGTTGTGCCTGGACACAGCCAGAAGGGCTTTGGCTCAGAGTGAGACTCATCACCTTGCTGTATAATCAACTGCCCATCTGCCTGCTGCTCCCTAGATATGGGGAGCAGGAGCCTTAAGCTGTTCCTTTGTCTTTCCATTTGAAGGAGAGATCATTTTCTTTTCTAGGTCACATAACAGATGAGTGACACAGCAGGGTCAGGAAATGGAAAAAAACCCAACTGAACTCAGGCTCAGATCCCTGGAAACAGGGATGCAGCTCAGGCAGACATCAGGCTCCTTGCTGCAGCCTCAGGGTCCAGGGGCTTCCGACTCCCCTCCTCATCCCCAAGACAAGCAACAGGGACACATGGAGAAAGTTTGGCAAGGGCTGACAGGCTGTTATGTCTTTTTGAACCTTAGACCTGCTAGACATCCATGGTGGTACATCTCACCTCAGGGGCTGATGTTTAGCTCCTCAGCATTGCCCAGGGTGCAGGAAGGGAAACAGCTGTCTGGAGTCACCATGGACACCAGCCCACTCTCCCAGCATCTGCCTGTCCCTCCTTGGATCTCAGCAGGCGATTAGTGCCTTCTGCCTACATGTTCTCCCTGCTTACCCTGAGATAAACCCACAGTGTGGCCTTACTAGCTTAAGCAGCGGATGGAGGAGAGAGGCTGATCCCACTGAGGAGCTGTTTGGGCTCGAAGCACCGACTGGCCAGTTCAGAGAGGCAGCTAAACCCAGAGGGCTCTCCCAACCTCCAAACCCTTGTCCTCCTCTGGCAAACCACCCTCCATCTCCCCCTTGCTGAGCCAGAAAGCTAACTCTACCCTAGGCAAAACCAGTACACCAAGGAACCCACAGACATCACTTGTCCACAAAGTTCCCTGCCCTGACAGTGCTCTTCGGTCTTGCCTGTCTTTTGCTCCTTTGCTGAGCTTTCAGTGACCACAGCAGGCAAGCTACACCTCAGGGAAGGACTTCAGTCCTTTCCTCAAGAGCCCAGAGACTTGTCCTGAGCAAGAGGGTTTTGCAACTCTTCCAAGCAACAGCAAATCCGGGAGCAGGGCAAGGGAGGACGGATGGCTCAGGTGGGGTGCAGACCTGCTGCTGGGGGTCGAGACCTGAATGGCAGAGTTCACAGGGGACAGAGACAGGCTCTCTTGCCATTCACCCCTTGCTACCAGTGGGCAGCAGGGACAGCAGTGAGAGCCAAGCCTGGTGCTGGGACACAGCCCTGGTGTGAGCCAACCCTTCAGCAAACCCCCTGCTCCTGTCCCAAGAGTCCTTCAGCTGTCTCAGGGCTGTGGGAGAGACCCCAGACCAGCAGCACAGCCCAGGATTTGCTCTGGGGGATCCTCAGCACACAGAGCAGTTCAAGGCTGCCCCCTGAACTCACAAACACTGATCCTCTGGGAGTCAGGGTCAGGAGCCAGGACTTGAGGCGCTTTGGGCAAACTCAAGGGGATATTCAGGCCAAACAACAACTCATCCTGGCTGTTTTTAAAGTCTGTTGCCCAGCCCAGGACCCCAGCTTCTCACCAGACCTGCTGTGGGGGCAGCCACAGCCCCCACTCTAACACCCAAATCCTCTCCTGGGCTTACAGAGCACAACACGAGCATGAAGCAAACAGCAAGATTAAGCCCATTAAAGAAGGCACGTTGTGTAATCCCCAGGAGCATCTGCCCGGCTCAGGCTGGGGATGCCTGGCAGGGTCTCTGCCTGGTCTGATTGGACCGAGGGTGGGTAACACCACAGCAAAACAGCTGCTGCACACAGCCAGGGTGGGCTGCAGGTCCCACCCACTGCCCCAACCATCTCTTTAAGACACCTCAGTGCCACTGATGCAGACAACCAGACATAGAGTGAAGGGGACAGAGGGGAGGATGCGAGCGGTGCCACAGACAGGGCTTCAATGTACCACATCTGCACCCCTCACCCCCAGGCACAACCCACTGCAGACACCCACCCTGCCCACAGCACCCTGGGCTTCCCCACATGCCCTCCCTGGGATTACCCCCCTCCGGAGCAGTGATGTTGGAGGGACAAAGCTGGGGGCTGGAGGAGCCTCAGCCGCACCTCCCCTCCTGGTGGTGACCCCACTGACCCAGCCTACACATTGCACATAGACCAAGGGACTTGCCAACAAGAGATAATCCCTCAATCACTTAATTACTTTAAAGAGAAGCAAACCAAAGCATTAAACATTGAAGGTGATAAGACTGAGTCACTTACCAGCCTGAGGAGGAAGGAGCAGCCACACACCAGTGCTGAGCAGCCAGACCCGGGCGATGGGGGCACTAAAGCCACCCCAACCCACGATGGTGAAGCAGCAGCAACAGCCCTGCTTCCCCACAATGCTGTGCTATATATCAATTACTTAATCACCGAGTGAGGGATCCCAATCAGCACACACTAATTAACCTAATGAAGCAGGCCTGCTTGTTGTAGTTGCTGATGAAGCAGATTCTGTGCCCACTGTAGCATTGCTGCCCCGACAGAGAGGTCCAGGCTTGGGGAGCTGGCCCAGCACTGCTAGCTGGCTGTCCCTGGCCCATGGAGCAGGACACAGTGTCATCCATCTCCTCTTGCACGAACAGGTGCTGGGGCTGTGCTGGACCATGAGCCCACATGGGGACACACGAGTGGCTTTGGCAGCACACAAGTCACACCAAATCCCAAAAGCATTGGCCAGAAAAAGCTTCTGAAGCAGCAGGAACCACACGTGGGCATTGTATGTGTTCCAGGAGCCACGAGCTCCTGCTGATAAGGGATGCTAAGAAATCCTCTCATACATGAGCTGCACTTTTTTTGTGTCTGTGTGAGGTCTGTTTGTATTTAATTATCAAATTGCAAAGTATTTACATCAACATTAGAGTTTCAAAGCTCTCCACCCCCACCCCCCAAAAGCTGGACCTTTTCAGTTTTTTGTTTTTGTTTTTTTTTCTTCCAAAGTTTTATTATTATCAAAAGAAAAGAAAAAAAAAGAAAAAAAAAAGGCGCTAAATATTTTACTTTGACACTGAAAAAAGGCAGGTGGGGGAGAGGGGAGCTGGGGAGAGAGATACAGATCCATGTGTTCTCTGCATAGTCAGTTGGAGATCTTACAAAACACTGTTTAAAAAAACAATGACAGCAGAGGAATGTACCTTGTAGAGTGTTCCTGACCCCTAAGAGCATCCTTAGGTGGGGTTCCCCTCTGGAGTTTATTGGCTCAAAAACTAAATTGGCAGACAACAATGGTGATGGAGGAGAGGCTCGTGATCCCCCAGGCCTCCGGGTTTGGCCAACTGCAGCAGTGAGTCCAGAGATGCTGGAGCCACCGAAACACAGCCGGACACAGACGTGCAGACCCACAGCCCAGCCCCCTGCAGACCCGAGGGCTCCTCCAGCATCGCTCTGCTGTCCTCTGCCCTGAAACGTCCCCAGCACATCCCCTCCCTCACAGCTTCCCAAAAGCCATGGGGAATGAAGGCAGCGTGGGGCGTTGTGTGCACCAAGCCCACGTCCCCGCTCTGCCACTTCCCACAAGAGCCAGGAAACCAAAACCTCTGGGTTAAGCTCATTCCCATCCCCTGCACTCACACCACAACCCATCTGTGCTCTGACAGCCAGAGCCAGGCCCTGAACGTGCACTCGCCAGCTCTCTCCCCAGCTTCCAGATCCAGTCTGGCTTCCGCACGTTACAGTTGCAGGAGGTTTCTCCCCGGGGATGGGGGTTTTGTCTAATTCAGGCAAAGCTATGGCACAGCCCACCCCTCGGACCCGCTGCCACAGGACGGGGCTTCTCCGGCAGCACCGATGGGGACGCAGCGACGCCCGTCCCGGGGATGCCCGTACAGAAGGACCCGGAGCGCCGGGGTTCGGCGAGCCCCTGCCCGAACGCAGAGATGCAGGCACAGCAGATCCGCCAGGAAGGGTGCGAGAAAAGGCTCCGAGTCCTAGAATTACTTAAAGCAAATTCATTAAATCATCTGCTGTTATCCAAGCCAGCAGGATCTCTCTGTACCACTGAAGAGCCAGTTCAAGCTGAATTTGGAGGTTTTACTCATTAAAAAGCAGCCACCAACCAATCAAGTGAGCACTTGCTTCCTAAATAAGCAGCCGAGGAGCTGCAGGAGTGAGCAGGAGGTGGTGCTGTGCCTGCGCTCTGCTTTGCTGGAGGTTTGGGGAGGGGGTTTTGGCCAACCCCTGCCCATGCTCAGCTTTCTGGGGACACCAGCACCAGTGGGGGCTGGCAAGAAGAAATTCAGGTCTGCTGCCTGCAAGACTATGCCAGTGGGAAGCCCCATCCCACAAGCAATGGTGGGGGTAAAGCAAGCCCACTGACCAAGGACCGAGAGGCAGGCAAAGCTGCTGGCTCCCCAGGCTGGGTCCTTCCCACCAGAACCCCTGCCCCACCTCCCAAGCCCCCATCCCACCCGTGGTCCAGGAGAGCATCCAAAGAACAATGGGGTCTTTGGGAGCAAGAGTGCCTGGGGGTCAAGAGACGAGGGAGCAAAGCCTCAGGAACCACCACGGTGAAGGGTTTCCAGCTGGGTAGAGCCACAGGATGGGGGAGAAAAACAACACATGCAACTAAGTCAACATTTGGGAGTGCAGGGGCTGCTTGGGGGCTATGTACAAGCAGGTGCTGGGTGGGAGAGGGCAGGGGCTGGGTGATGCCCCATCGACCCTGGGGATCAGCCCCACGGGATGTGTGCAGGGACAGAACTGGGCACAGACAGCCACCCACTGCTGAAACAGGGATGACGCCTGTGGGAGCGAGCAGGGGAGGGAAGATGATGATGTACACGTCTCCTGTGTGGCACAGTGCTTCCTAGGACTCTCCTCCAGGATGGTGGCTCATGGCTGGGGACGCTGCTACTGCACAGGGACTGCAGCTCGGCAGCTCAGATGTGAGGGGTTTGGGGAAGGTAGCTAAAAACGTACCAGGTGGACAAAAGCATCTGTGAAAGTTGAGTATTTTCCCCAAAACACTCCCACACCCTGAACAGCCACAGGTGCCATGTACCAAGGCCCACAGCGGCACCACATTTGGTGGCAGGGCCAGCCCAGAGGACTCTGCCAGCGGAATAGTTGGTGGTGGAACTGGGGAGGGTTACTGGGGGTGCTCTGGTGCACTTCTCAGGGGGTCAGCTGGAAGACCAGCAGTGCTCAGTGGGAGAAAGCAAGGCTGGGACAGCAGGGCAAGGGCTATGCCAGCAACCCCTTGGTGCCACTCACGGGAGGACAAGATGGGTCGCTTGGCAGGGGACAGATGTAGCTGGAAGACTCAAAAGTACGCCCGGGTGCTCCCACGGGATGCTGTCGGTCACTGGAGCCACGAGCAGCTACACTTCACACTCCCAGTGCCCACTGGCCCACAGCATGGCCAGAGGTAGGCCTGAGGAAGGGGGACCACCAGCATTCCACTGACACCCCATGTTGGCACCACTGCCCCCTGCACNAGAACCGGAGCCAAGAGGGTGTGGTGAGGAGGGAGAAGGGGCAGGGAATTTTGTGCTGATTTAGAAAGGGGGTGCAGGAGACCGGGGCCATGTGTCCGAGGTGGGGTGATGCTGTCCTCCAGTTTCTTCGGGCTCACCCCAGAGCTGCTGTGGGGGGAAAGGTCTCCCAAAAGCCAAATCTCTTGGTGGGAGATGCTCCGCTTGTCCTCCCAAGCTGGGTCCGTCAGTGCCCGCAGGCTCCTCTCGCCAGCAGGACGGTGCTGCTTCCTTAAACACGGGCCAGAAGTCTTAATGAGTGAGGGGGGGACCCAGCCCCTGTCCCCTGGCCGCAACTGGAGATGATGCCCCATCCCGCTCTGGGGCCGCTCCATAAAAAGCCGTCCCCTTGGCGGGGCGGCCANCCGTCGGCGGGGCGGCCAGCCCTCGGTGCCCTGCGGCGGGGACGGCAGCGTCCCTGGTGCCAGGAGGAGCTCCGCTCTATAGGTTCTCGCCAGGCTGGTACTGGGGCTCTGTCGAGGTGAAGTAGTCCTCCAGGAAAGCCTGCAGGTACTCGAAGGTGGGTCGCTCCTCCGGGTCCTTCCGCCAGCACTGGCACATGAGGTCGTGCAGGGACTCGGGGCACTCGGGTGGGCAGGGCATGCGGTACCCCCTCTCCACCTGGTCCAGCACCTCCCGGTTCACCATCCCTGCGTGCGGCCAGAAGAGACATGGGCTCGATTAGAGCTGGGTCTCAGAGGGAAAACATGCTGGGATGAGCCTTACAGGCAACCCCAGTGACCCAGGAAGAAGACGACTCCTCAGTGAAAAAGTGCTTGTCCCTGCCAGCCCATCACCCTGCTTGGGGACTAGAGCGGGACAGGGTGGCTGTGACCCTGCATCCTGTCTGGGCTTTGCTCACCCTGCCCCACAGGAGCAGGATCTGACCTGGGCAGGGACAGCTCACCCCCTCCCCGCCCAAATTACAGGAGAAACTTTGCATCAGTTTGCTCTGGGCAAAGATGGCTCTGGGGGCCATGGAGTGTCAGCGGCCAGCGCTGGGCACAGGCAGCCAGTGTTGGGGCACCACAATGGGGATGGGGCTTCTGCTGGCAGGTGCCAGCCCTCACCTGGGTATGGCACTCTGCCCTTGGTGGTCAGCTCAGTCAAGAGGATGCCAAAGGACCAGACGTCAGACTTGATGGTAAACCTGCCATACAGAGCAGCTTCGGGGGCTGTCCACTTGATGGGGAACTTGGCGCCTGAATGGAGAGGCAGAGTGAGGGGCTAATCCTGGCCCTGCAATGCCCGGGGGTGCGTAGGGCTGCGAGTGTCTCTGGGACCCCCATGCAGGCAGGGCCATGCCCAAGATGTAATGCACAGCCCTGGGGACCAGGGACCGGTGGCCATCGCTCCAGTGCCGCCTGCTTGGGCACGGTGCCAGCAGCCCCGGGGAGCGCTGGGCACGCACCTTGCCGAGCGGTGTACTCATTGTCCTCGATGAGGCGGGCCAGGCCAAAGTCAGCCACTTTGCACACCAGGTTCTCCCCCACAAGGATATTGGCCGCCCGAAGGTCCCGGTGCACGTAGTTCATCCTCTCCACATAGGCCATGCCAGATGCAATCTGTAGGGATCAGCACATGATGCACTGAGGCTGGTGGGGTGACATGAGGGTGCCCGGGGAGCACCCAGCACCACCACGGAGAACATCTCTGCAGCCTGAACCCACCTGAGGTGTGGGAACAGCTGGTTGTCAAGAAAACCCCCATAGATGCAGGTTGGCTGCAGGGAGAGCCAGCAGCAACAGGAACCAAAATGAAGGTCCCTGACTTGTGATCCAGCTCTGGGCTGAGCTCCCAGTGGGAGTGGTGGCACCCACCCAGGTGAGGCAATGGAGCACCCCACCACCCAACAGGTGACGGCCACAACAGCACAGAGAGGCGCTTGGGCAGCCCCAAAAGGGGATGTGGGAGGCCCATGGATGCACAAACCCACCTGAGCCGCCATATCCACGAGCTGGGGCAGCCGCAGGTATTTGCCCATCTCACCCTTCAAGAAGTCCAGGAGGCTCCCTGTGGGGAAGACCATGGTCACAAAAATCCAGAGGAGCAGAGCCACTCAGCCACCCCCCAGCATCCATCCAGCGCTCACCTTTGCTCATGTACTCGGTGACGATGTAAATGGGCTCCTCCGAAACCACGGCGTAGAGCTGAACCAGCTTCTCGTGCCGGAGCTTCTTCATGACCTGTGCTTCCTGCAGGAAGGCCTCTGGGGACATGGTGCCAGGCTTCAGTGTCTTGATCGCCACCCGGGTGGTGCCGTTCCAGGTCCCTGCGGCACAGGACATGCTGCTCAGGACACATTTATGGGGCGGGGGCCATGTCCTTCACCCCACTGCAGGCCCCGGGCATCTGCAGATGGCTGAGAGGATGCAGGTGGTGACACAGGGGGAACAGGGGGATGGGAATGGTCCTTACCCATCCACACCTCTCCAAAGCAGCCCTGTCCCAGCTTGACTTCCAGCCGCAGTGATTCCCGAGGGATTTCCCAGGCATCCTTGGCAAGGCCTTGGGTCTGGGGCTTGGATGTGGGGCAGACGTTGGTGAGACGGTGGCACAAGCCATCAGCGTGTTCTAGCACAGAAGGGGACAACACCAGGATTGGTGGGCATTTAGGCACGTGATGTCTTCACCCCACGTCTTCCCCACAAAACACCTCAAGGACCTGTACCCAAACCCTCACCCTCTACCCTAAAACCCAAGCAGATTTTCACCAGGGTCCCCCCCAACTGGTTTGGAGTCCCCAGCCCTGCACTGGCTTCCCAGCAGCACCCATCCCGCAGTGAGGGCCGGTACAGCA
>VWZY01005521.1:55640-69341 GCA_013399075.1 Chloroceryle aenea
ACCCAGGCTCTTATCGTTTGGGCTCGGATTCAGGAATGTGCCCACACAGGACTCTGACATTAAACACGCAGTGCTGGCGATAATGCGATTTCAGACCGTTTAAGTTGAAGCAACCCAGCACACCTCAGCGCGGCCCTGGCTGGGCTGCGAGCTCTGGGGCTGGCCAGACACCCCCGGCTGCCCCCTTTCCCTCCCCTCCTGCCCTGCTCTGAGTATTTATCTTTAAACAGTCTAATCCACGTTTATTTTCTTTCCACAACCAGGGATTTCAGTCTCTTTCATGAAACTTATTTTCTTGAGGTGCAAAGATCTCTTCACTTTTCAATAGCGCCGCTCAAACCCAGCCCGGGGAGAGGAAGAGGGTTACAAAAACTGAAACCCAGGTAATTGCAAAGAGAAAAAAATAGCACTGAGTATTTCTGGTGTGTCAGTTATTACAGCACGCCTGGAAATGATATTCTAACAAGGAATCGAGACGTGCTCAGGTATTTCTGGGCTTTCTTGCTGACCTTTGCGCAAAATTCAGGGGAAAAAGAACGTGGGTTACTGCGGGCAGAGCGCTGCCACCTCCCAAGTGAGACAGTCCGTGGCTCCTTCCCCTCTGGGTGTGCAGATCAAACCGCTCCAAGGGGCTCCTGAAACTTTCCTGTGAGTCAAGAGGGTGCTTTTGGGGTCCAGTAATTGCTCCGAGTCCCCACCTCTCCAGTGTAGCTGTGGATTTACACCACTGCATCTATTCATCTCCAGCCAGATTTATTTTTAATCATCCCCTTGGCAAGCATGAGTTTTGTCGAATGGTTTCTGTTCCTGAGTCTAGCTGCCTTTTGTTCTCTGCAAGCTCCAAACAGATTTGCACAAATTATTACTATTAATAATCCAATAGTTGTGTTTGAGATGCTGGACAGACTCAGAAGCTGTCAGAGCTCCTGCCCTGAGATTTTGTAATCACTGAGCTTTACAGCCCTGCAAATAGTTTGTGATCGCAAATGATCGGCACCACCGGCCCTGTTAGGGAAGCTGCAGTTTCGAGCTGACTTACCGAGGGGGATTGACCAGAATAACTCCTGCAGTACGAGCCATTTGGCAATCTTTCATGGGAGAAATGCTAATTCTGGCCATTCTCTCCCACACTGAACATCAGGGCCGCAGGAGCTGAGCAGCAAACAGCAGCATCACGCAGACTGCAGGATGAGAAGTCGACACCAGGCCCTGCCATGTCGCTCAGCGTGGTGACAATCCGCGGAGCAAAAGGGGCCCTTAACCCCAGCGCTGAGGCAGCCCCAGCCAGGAAGTGTCATTGCAAAATTCCCTGGGGAAAAGGACCTCAGGGGGATGGGGAACCACTGACTCAGTGATGTGCAAATATTTGATAAGGAGACAGCAAGTTCAACAGCTGTGGGGGGAAATCATCTACATATTCAACCCAGGCATGACATTTCCCATCAGGCTTCTGACTGGTAAAATGCAATGTTTCGATACAATCTCATTTAACTATCCTGAAATAGCTCATTTGGGCAAAAATCTGATGCTTTCTGCTTCTTGCGTCAGCTCAGCGGAAAAGCTGCACACAAGAAGTTAGCATTTCCCAGCGGTGGAAATTCTGCTCTTTGGCCACTCTTAGTATCAATAGAAAGGCTCACGGAAATGCATCCAGATGAGGTCTAGAGCCCGTGCTCTGGCCTGCTTTGCTAACAGAGCAGCAGAGGGATGGCTGGCTAGTGCAAAACTCTGCTAGCCACATGCAGGAGACCCTGCCCTGGGGGCTGTGGTGGCAGAGGGGCCGGGCAGGCCCTCGGCCAGCCCCCAGCTGCACCGAGTGGAGCTGCAGCAGACACAAGGGTGTTTCCCCTTAATCATCCAGTCTTGGTCCTGCGAGCAAGGGATGGGCTAAAGAGGCTGAAGTCTGAAAAATTTAAACCATATGACATTTGGATCTGTGCTCAGTTTCGAGTGAGCTAAAGAAGGGGGGAAGGTAGGGAGCAGAAATGGTTACAGCTTCTCCTCTCAAAAACTGTTCCTCCTGCGATTCCCTTCACTGCAGAAGGCTGACACTTAGGGACATCTGCTTCAGCCACCCAAAGAAGCCACCACAACATCTTGAGAAGCCACTCTGTGGGGACCACGGCCATAGGACCCTCTCCAGTGCAGACCCCCAGGGTCCAGACGTTTGTCTACAGCATGGGCCCAGCCAGCACTCGCCAATGTGCAAAAGCTGCCCTCAGGGAGCTGGAGGGATGCGATCCCAGGAGCCCCGCACCAGCAGCACAGCTCCAGCTCAGCTCCTGCCTGTGCTGCTGGAGCGGAGACACAAACAGCGGGAAGCATCTGGAGCCAGTTCCCTGAGCGGAGGGAGCAGCTTTGCCCCGTGAGAGCTGACGGTGCCTGTCGGACTCTGGACTTCAGCTTCTGGGGAGGTGAATTCACAAGCCCGGGATGATTTACGCAGAAGTGGTGGCCAAAGGGAATGCAGGAGGAACTAGCCTTGGAGCCATGGACACCTGGGTCATAGCCTCAGCTTGGGCAAAATATGGGGCATCTCAGGCAAGCGCTGATGCCTTCCATTGCCCCAGTCCATGAACTAGAACTGGCTGAACTTGACACTGACAGGAGCGGCACCTCAAAGGCTTGGACAGCCTTCTGGCAGGGAACAAGGGGACAGTCCAGAGCGCAGCTTTCACAACTGCTGCAGTTAGCATCTAAATAAGACTGCACGGGTCTAGGCCCACAGCTGAAGATAGGAACATGTGACAGCCCTTCAACCCCCTTGAGCCGAGCCCAAGTGTGACAAGAGACATCAACCAGACAACAGACGTTTTAAAAAGCAAAGATGCAATCTGAAGCAACTTTACCTTGTACCTACCAGCCTGAAGGGCTGGACTCGAGCCACTGAGGTACCTGTCAGCCTCTCTGCTCCAACCCCTGCTCTGCGTCACCGTGCTGCTCGGCGGGACCACGGTTTCCCGGTGCGTGGCCACTCACGCCTCCAGCAAAGCCGGGTACGAGGAGCATCGAAGCCACAGCGGGGCCTGCGGGCACTGAACAAAGCCAGGGAAGCTGTGAGGAGGGAAGCGAGCACTGCGGGAGGGTGGGGATTGCTCAAGACAACCCTCTGTGTGCTGGCGAGGAGCAGGATCAAACAGGTGGTGTGAAGCCTGCACAGCACCACAGCACTTGCTTATCACAGTTGCTCAGAAGCGTAATATTTGATGGCTTTAACTCCTCGTGGCTCAAGGGTAGGCTGATGTGCACGGCGCAGCTTCCCACGTGTACCTGGGGTTCACAAGGCAGAGACACAAGCTGTCCTTCCCCAGCAGTTACATCTGCTGGCTGAAGAAACTGTCAGGGAAGAGAAACATGCTGAGGGGCTGATTACAAAGGAAGATATTTCTCTATCCTGGACACCTCTCCACACGTTCTGTCTTTGTATCAGTCCTTGTAACAGCAGGTGATACCCACAGCCTGTCACTGGCAGTAAGATTTGGCTGCAGGGATGGAAGAATTGCAATGGACACAAGTCTACAGGGTACAAATGACAAGAGGAGGCATGGGGGTAAATTATGGTGACAGAAAAGCCACAACTTGGGATGAACCAACATGAAACAGGAAAATCAGCTGAATTTCAAGGGAGAGGCAGGAAGCTGAGTTTATCACCCTGCAATTGCCAGCCCCAGACGAGAGACATTTAGACCAGCTACTGCACACTGGCCTGGGTTCCAAAAGCCAGAGAACACCCCCACAAACAACCACTCAAAAGCCACAGACTACCAGAGGAGAAGAGCAGGACCTTGGACCTGCAGTAGCTGCCAATTTAAGAAGAAATGCAAACATTGATTACAGCCCACATCTGTTGCCAGAGAGAAAGGGAATGCTCCCCAGACAAAGCATCCCTTCTGGTTGGATGAGGAGGAGGAAGGAGGAGGATTAAGTCCCTTCCCAGTGCCAAACCCAGCAATCAACCTCATCACCAAACAAGCAGTCGTGCTCTATACTCCAGCACTCTCCATTCATCATCCCATTTTCTGCCTGCAGTCAGTCTCTGATGCCTCACGAGATTAATAAACAAACAACTAAATCAATACAGTCATCTCGATCCCTGCAGGCCACAGGCTGTGAATAACTTCCGCCTGAGAGAAGTACCAGTGGGTAAGAGAGGCTCCCAGGAGAGGAGTCCAGGAGCCCAGCTCTCAGCTGTCCAAAACCTAACACGCACATACACAGGGGAACAGTTCAGCAGCACTCTGGGAAAGGGAGGTACGGAGCAGGTCCTCCCCTCCTACTGCTTCCCCATTTCCTCCTCGAGTGCCATCACATCCAGCCTTGGCCCTCCCCGAAATCCAGGAGCTGAAGGAATATTTTCACATTCTTCATGACAGACTGGGAAATAATTTTAGCTTATTGAGGCGACAAGGGGGCTGCTCTGTAAACATCAGTCCTCTTCTAAGATGGCCTCGGGCTCTTCAGTTCCTGTCAGGAGGGAACCTCACCAGAATCTCTCTGAAGCAGAGAAAAGCATGTGTATGAGAATGAAAGTAAATTAGGTCTGAACAAGATTAACAGGGATTTAATTGAACTATGTGAACTGGAACTCCAGTCACGAGCTACTTATTAGCCCGTCTCAAGGGATTGTGCTGCTTGTGCTGGAGGAGCACAAAGATGCATTGTGAGTGTGAGACAGCTCAAGAGGATGGTGATGGCCACAGCTTTTGAGATAAGTGTGGTCAGAGAGGAGCAGCTGCTTGAATGGGATCAAAATTGAAGCAAGGAATTCCAACTCCCAGCCATGTTTCTTCCGAGCGGAGGCTCAGCCCCTTGATGGAGAGGAGCTTTTGAACAAGTATCAGCAGAGGAGACGCAGCTCTGAGCCCAGTTCCTGGGCTCTGGGTGGCAGACCAAGGTGCTGTTCACCAAGGTGCTGCCTGCTGGCTGCTATCTGGAGGCAGACCTTTGAAAACCACCCTTCAATAACATCAACTTAATGAGGTCTCCAGCTCCCTTTGGGATGTTAATTACAAAACAGCCTGGAGAAAAGTCCTTGGGGATTAAGAGTCACCACACTAGTCCTCCTCTTGGTTTGGTTTTCTTGTAAGGCAACCAAGAGACACTTGCCAGAGCTTGGCTACCACACCAGTCTTACCACAGCCAAGAAGAGCCACCAGACAGCTCCATGCTCCAGCCACGTAACCCTGAGCTGCAATCACACACCGAGGGGCTCCTGAAAATCCCTATTACAGCCAGCTGAATCCCCACCTAATCCCCTGCTTGCATTATTAATGAATGATGCCTTTATCACTGCTAACTTCATGGGGGCTCTTGGAGTCAAAATATCTCCTCAGAGGCAAATTAATTCAGTCATCTCACCGTTTCCTCCTTCCTTCCAGGAAGGTGAAGCTGGACTGGGAGATAGTTTGCTACTTCCAAGGCAAACAGAGATGCACACATGCCTGACAGTATTAACAAAGCAATTTCTCACAGATTAAAGGATCTGAAAGGCTTTCCCTTAATGGATCGTTTTTGTGAATAGGTTACTTATGTCCCTGTGTTCCTATAGCCTGAGAGTTCTGGCAGCTTTCACAATGAATGCATGGAAAGAGGCAGCACAACTTCAACAAGAGATTTCTTTTTAAACAAAGATTCTGATTGTATTTATGACACATTTCAAGAGAAACCAAAACACATGGGATATCAGTGGTTTCTAATCTGCTAACAAGCATTCAAATAGGTAAGAAGCTGTTAGAAACAGACTGGGCAATTTATCTTAATCCCTCTTCCCCCCAGCAAAACCAAACCCCAATACCCATGAATTTCACCGCACAATGAGTAAACCAGCCTACGAACAGCTAGACACAGATGTTGGTGTAGTAGCCTGCTCTTCCAGGTAACCACCACTCAGGGCTCACTGCTTACTGCTTCTAAGCTGTAGAAGCACTTCTTTATTTCAGGTAAGGTGTGTGCTACTCTTCCAATTCCGTTAACTCCCCACTCCAGGCAACCTACAGAAAGCCAGAGTTGTTAGATAAACCTACCCATCTTCATTCATGAGCACGGCAGCAGTGATCTGCAGCACCCACCCAGGGCAGTGGCAACATTCCTTTTTCCCCTGCAGATCACAGGCAGGAACATCGCTCTGCAATGGAAACTCATGGCACAATATTGTTCTTTGTTATTTGTGTGGGAAACTTTTGTCGTGTTTCTTTGTACCGAGAACTCAAAGCAACTTTAGAGTGTTTGTGTCTCCTGTGCTTTGTTGCCTTTATGCAGCTCAAGAAAAAGAAAATGCTGAATTTAAAACAGAACTCTAAGTTAGATGTTAAGCAAGCAGGTGTCAGCGTTCTGTTAAGAGCAGCAGAGAGCCTGAACATGGAGCAGTGAGAGGTCAGAATCAAACTGGTACCAGGACCCATCTGTCTCACTCACCAAAAGCAGGAGAGCAGCGAATGTGGCTGTTCTCAACACCAGTGGCTTCTGTGAACGTGTTGTTCAACTCCTGTCACTGAACACAGCACAACACTGCTCCTGCATCTGGGCTCACGAGGCACTTGTGAATCGAGGATGGGAGCCTACGTATGCAAAAAGGATCAGAGACTTGCGGCCCTGCCAGAGAGAACCCTCTCCTTCAAAGCCGCTCTGAACCCTGGGTGCGCCTAAAAGAGCAGGTTCTCCTCCCATTGACTCATTCATGATCAAACAAACCAAGATGTGAGCTGGCATCAGGAAGCTCGAGCTGCCCTACAGAGACTCTGTGGCTACATCACCCCCTATCTCTTTCCAGTCCTGTCTAGCCATATTTAAATCTAATCCTAGATTGTCCCTGGGCCTGAAGGAACACGATGTCTGTCTCTTGCCATACGGTCACGCTACACAGCCAGCCTGCCACCCCTTGCATCTTCAAATACCACATCTCCTTGGGCTGAGATCATATTTGACTTCAGGAGAGGAGATGCAGCAGGCTGTGGGAGGCGAGGCTGGGAGGGAGTTTGCAAATGCAACAGTCCCAGCTGTGCTGACCCAGGGCACACGGTCAGGACTTGTCTGCCTGGCTGCCGGGTGCATGGACAGCACGGCCAGGAAGGGCAGTCTGGCCCAACCCCTGCCACGCTCCAAACTCCTGCCTCGGAGCAGATTTTCTCCAACACACAGTACCTGGTCTTCCCAAGTTTCCAAGAACATCCCATCAGAACAGACATTAAACTCCATATGTTCCAGAATCAAACTGCTCCCTGATTCTGGTAGTGACTGCAGCCCCCACTGCAGCCTCCATTCCCCAGAAGGTACCTGCTGCTTTCAGGGGTGGGAACAGAAAGGGCAAGTGCCTGGGTGGGGAAGAAGAAAGAGGTAGTGACGCTGGGGAAATGAAAGCTTTCATCTACAGCAGTCTGGGATTGGATGAGTTATTACCTAAAGAATTAAAGAATATGACAAAGGCATTGTTATTATTGAGCCATAAAATGCAGCTATGTATTTCAGACTAGATGACAACAGAGATGAATACAAAGCTGTGTAGTGTGGTGTCCTTGATCCATTTGATCCCTTTGCCTTCATAAAGTACAACACAAACCGGTATCCAAAGCAGCAAACCCATGCTCCACCTTCCTTAGGGACTGTACTATAAACCCATGCCAGCTTGGAGAAGCCAGGATCACAGGCTACCCATCAGAAATGACAGAATTCGGTCACTTTAATGGTGACTGACACACTACTCATGTCAAATGAAGTCCTGGACATGTGATGTTCCCTTTGCCTGTAAGAAATCCATAGCTGAACCCCACCCCATTCACTCTTACACATTCTCTCTCCCTTGTCCCTGAAAGGTAAAGCATGGCAATGCCAGAAAACCATTTAAGATATTTGCCTTTGATGTCATCTCCAAGGAAGCACGATTGTAAGTGATTATTTTGTCTTTTGAGCCTCTTCAGTCACGCCTTTATCGTTTCTTTTTGGTCTCCTTCTTGGGTTTCTTGCTTATCTGTGGAGCAGTTGACTTTGGCTTCTTCACTGTCTCTGAATTCTTAGGCTCAAAACTGTCCGACTCCTACAAGAATCAATTAAGAAACAGTCAGTAACTTTTTTTTTAATACCATTTGCGACAGCTCACTTTGGAAATTTGAGTAAAAGCCAAAGGAAGCAAGTGCTGGGGGTCTCTGTTACAAGACATCTACAGCAAACTGAGTCCACATCTAATGAGAGTTGAGCAGCACCATCCCTGCTTCTTCTGCATGTGCTTTTTGATGAGTGTGAGTTTATGCACAGAAACAGCTTGTTAGCAGAGCAGCCGTTAAGAGCTTAAAGTGTCTAAAGCAGGCTCTGGAGAATTAAAACAAAGCCAACTTTAAAGGCAAGAAGAAAATCAACACTAAATGAAAACTATTCAAATTAGGAAAAGGAGAAGGTACCATATGATCACCAGTGTGCACGGAAACATGCGGCAGGTATTTCTGCCAAGTGTTGTCATGCGAGACAAAAAGTGTTCCCCAAAACAGTAGTAAGAGTGTGAAGTTCAGAGCCTCTGAATCAAGCCCAAAATCTAGGGAGGGACTTGCAGGCAAAGCTTCCTTCACCTGGACTAACAGGGAATGCTCTGATATGCTGCTTGCTTCCTTCAGGGGAGATGACAGATAATATTTCAGCCATGGGAAATAAAGTCTAGTTATCTTGTGAAAACACAAGGGAACAGCGCCAGTCTCATCTGAGAAAGCGCACACATGCAGATTGCCTCCTTTCATTAAACGCATTTGAGTATAAATATTGCTTTAGCATCTTGGTTTCTATCAGTCAGTGTGCCAACTGGAAAAGGACACACAGAAAACGGCTGAGCAAGACGTGCTAGTTTCAAGCTTCCAAGGCAGCGCTCCAGAGAATGGAGGGGGAGGCGAGCATCTGACAGTATCCTTTTAATCAAGGAGCTGGGTTCAAACGTCTCTCAAGTTACTGGGCTATTACAGTTCACATCTGTGTGGCTTTCCAAGGAAGGAGGCTTGGCTGGCTTTGCAAAGGCTGTAATCGGTGCACGGGGAGCTGGCAGGCTCTGGAGGAATGGAGCAACAGGCAGTTATTACTCAGGGATGCAGAATGCTGCTGCCGTCAAGTGAACGCTGCTGCCTTCTAATGTTCAAACCAAGGTAGACTTCAAAGCATGAAGCCTCCGAGACAGAGAAGCTCCTCAACGTCCTACCCAGACTGGAGCATCAGTTCTGAGATCTGGAGGGGCAGCCTCTGGTGTTTACGGTCTCGTAAATGAGTCATATGGACAGTAATTCAAGAGGACAGTGTACACATGGAGAAAATAAAGAGCAGAGCATGCAAACATTAAAGCAGGTAACAGGTCCTTGAGCTTTATCATTTTAACTGGGGGCCTGGTCTTCATTTTCCCACTTCAGACTCTTGCTCTTTTCAGCTTTCGAGAATCAGGCTACTCAGTATTTCTCAAAAACTGATCAGGGGAAGCCACAGACTCTGGCAGGTGCTGGGGGCCGCAGAATAATGGTGCAGGACCTGCAGTGCCGCTGTATCGCGGGAGCGCAGCTCCTGCGGCAGGCCCAGCAGGAAGGAGCATGAATCCAGCACACTGACACAGTTTCCCATAGCACCAGTGGCTAGAGGTAAAGAGGTGGGTGATGAACTGCATCCTCCACACTGTACCTCAGCCTCAGCCATCCCCTTCCCCAGAGAGGCTGATCATTTCCACACTTACTCTGCACTAAAGGGAGAAAACACGGCAATAAAGCCACCCTGACCCCCACGCTTCCTACGCTGTGTTGGCACTGCAAATACACTGTATGCAGAAAGGTGGCCAACGCCCCATCCCTGGAAACATTCCAGGTGAGGTTGACAGGGCTCTGAGCAACCTGCTCTAGCTGCAGATGTCCCTGCTCCCTGCAGGAGGGTTGGACAAGATGACCTTGAAAGGTCCCTTCCCACCCAAACCATTCCATGATTCTATCAAAAGCTGTATCACACAACCAAACCTGCAGCCTGATCAGCAGCTCTCAAGGATCTGTCCCTGGCATCACCAGGCACATGGGAGCTCTTTCACCAGCGAAGCCAGGCAGATGCAGGTCACCCCACTGTGGCTCAGCTGAGAGGAATCGGAGCCCTATAGCTCACCTCAGCCTTTAACATCCTCCTGTACTAACAGCATCAGATGACCTTCCACTTGCCAGCACAGGATTGGGTGTCAGTACTGAAAACTGCCTTCCTCACATTAGAATACAGTAGAAATTTCACCTGTATCTCATTTCCAAAAAGCACACACAAACTAGAGCCCAAAGTCCTTTCTTGGAAGGGCAGGTCCTTCAAAGGGGACTCTCTGCCTGGCAATTAATAGAGCAGAGGAGCAGCAGGATGACAAGACGGGGTTGGAACCATGTGCACCATGTGCATTTAGCACCTTGGTTGTGCTGCAGGTTGTATTTTTCACTGATACTCAGAGAGCCCCTGGCTCAGGCATTTGTTCCTGACTTTTTCAGGTGAGAGTAAATCACCAGACAAAAGCCGGAGGTGGGAAAGCTGGAAGGAAGGAAGGAAAGAGAAGGAGCAATTAAACTCATCAATCCCAGGGGCAGACCACTGTGTCTCCATTAGTTACTCAAAGTTCCCTCCCATCCTATTTTCTCTGACTCTGCCCATCTACAGCAGTAGTAAAGAGCTCTGCTTACTGTCTTCTGGGACTTGGACACGGGCAGGATTATGGCTAGCACGCAGATAAGCTGGAAAATGGCTCCAAAGAAGAGTCCATAGCGCAGCACGTTCTCCATAAAGGTGGGCTCAGGGATTTCAGGCGGCGAGAAATCCAACTCAGCAGACATGGTGAGTGTGCTCTCCTCTAATGCCCTTGGGAAGACTGGCAACTACGAGGCAGAGGGGAAAAAAAAAAGAGCAGTTATTTACACCATCCTTTCAGTATTCACTTTCCATTATAAAAAAAATGACAGAATACCCCAGGCAGGTTTTTTTTTGAAGACACCCTTGGTCTACAGACCCAACAAAGAGGGAAGTGAAAGTTGCATTTTATTTGGATGCTGGTCCTTTACCNNNNTGGTCATTTCCCACCTGCCTCCAACCCCAGCCCTCAAATACCAGCATTAGTCCATTTGCAGGCGAGGGGAAGAGAAACCAAATATGAACAATAGTCATGAAACAATAAGGGAAAAGCTTCATAAGCAAGCAGACACTTCTCCCTGCAGTCGACTGTGCATGAAAGGTGTTTATTACTCATGTTCACTTACACTGTATAGGTGGTCACAGCCGTGCTGGTTTAGATGGTGCTCAAACACAACCGCTGCTGAAATGAAGCGCACAGGAGGCAGGTCTGCTGGAGCCAGTGGGAAGAGTTCAGTGTTTAAGTTCAGCACAGCTTCAGCAGCCCGTTACACCAAGCCCTGGGTACCCTGTGACAGTCACACAGGTAGTTTGAGGCACAGTTCGATATCGATCTCCCAGGTCCCAAGCCAGTTTCTCAGGCACGAGCCCATCCTCTCTTCCTCCCTTTATCTTTTGCTAATGGAGTTGTCAATTCATTCTCTGAATGACTAATGGCTTGCTGCAACAAGGGAGAACTCTCCTGCCCCAGCCACTGGAGTACGCCACACAAGTCCCACCGGGGAGATTCCATTAGTGTGAGATGCCATCGGAATGCAGTGCGACTCCATCCCGATTGGTTTCCCTGACCTGGGCCATCCCGGGTGTGCTTATTGAAGCAGCACCACCTGCTGCTGCTTGCGGCTCTCTGCCTTCCTTGGGCTTGGGGGGGGATTGTGCTGCATGCTGAACAGCACCAAGTCACCTCCTAGAAATCTCTCCCAAGCAGGCTCTCTATTTCTCAGGCAAGGAGGAGATTTCTACAATCTGCAGAGGTGACCCAGTTCAGAAAGCTGGTCTATTTAAGAGTAAAATTTGAGTGAAGCTATAACTGGTAATTTGAGAATCAAGCAACAACTCAATACTGCTGGGTAAGAGGTAACTGTCATTTAGGGGCATATTACAAAGAGTGGCACATAACTTACAAGACATAATTGTTTTCTTTTAATTCATAGAATCATAGAATCATAGAATAGGCTGGGTTGGAAGTAGATGAAGTATGGGATATTCCTTTGAATTTTAAAAGACAGGAAAAAAATTTCCAACTGCACAGACCACCAGCTACTGGAAAAGAGACAGTGGAATGCCCGTGATTCAGAAGAGCAGACCAGACCAGTGTCCACTTGGAATACATATGTATAAACCTGTCTTTGAATCAGGAAATGAGAACAGGTGACCTCTCACGGTCCTTTCCAGGGCTGTACTTCATAGAGAGACAATTTTTCAAACTTCGATTCGATTTAATAAGCAAGGGCTGCATGGGAGCTGTACATGAAGCCAGAACACACGCTTGGGCCACTCAGTCTCAGCAAGTCCCAACACAGACCCAGAGGCCATGCCAGACACACAACAGTGCCAACAAATCTCGCATCAAGGTGGCTCACTTCTAATTGCTTTTTGCTTCTAAAACACCCTCCCCCCTCAGTCTGCTAAGGCAGCAGCTCTAGAGGAAGAAATGGGACCATGGGAAATTTCACTCCTGAGATGCATTTTGTCTTGACTTCATCGGATACCTTTGGAAAGGATGTCCTTGCCTGCCCCCTTCCTCACACAGGGCAGGAAGGGGTGCTGCTTCATTACTCACCACAACCTTTCTCAGGACAAACTCCTGCTGATAATCCTGATTCATACACTTGAAACACAACACAAAAATAAGCCAGAAATGGAAACACGAAGTGAAAACAAAAATTCCCTATCCTCACCTGCTGCACAGCTCCCCTCCTTTCCCCTTCAGTATTTCATCTTCCTTGAGAGTACTAGGAATTTTCTAACAAGTCCCAGGTGACATGACCAGCACCAAGAGCCCTCAGACAAGCTGAGAGCAGCAGCCACTATCATTTTACCATGAAACAGGCTCAGAGAAGACCTGACATCACGCTCCAACTAGTCCCAGAGGAACACCCTTGCTTGCACAGTAGCCACAGCAGCTGACCCCTACTCGGAGCATTAGTTTTCCTGCTGTCAGTGGAGCTGAACTAATACAAGAAAAACTCTCCTGCTTTAAAAGTATCCTGTGGTTGACAGGATGCCCAAACCTGCACACATGCCAAGGGTAAACCCTGCACAGAGCGCAGGCCGACACTGCACCCTGGGGGACTGGGGCTCGGTGAAAGCAAGACGTGCAAAGTGACTTTTCTCAGCCAGTGCTGCCTCCTCACGCTCTGCCTTGCGGCTAATCCAGCAGCTCCCCGGAGGATAACGGAGTCTTCCCTCCCAGTCCCGAGAAACTCACAGTTCTACCACCTCTTCCTTGGCTAACATCCCTTCTTCTCCAGAGGTTATCAACCACCTTTTTCCTCAGACCACCTCACCCATTAACATGGCTACACTGAGAGCAATCTTAAATTGTATTTAAAGATCGTTACTCCTATTTCAGACCCAGGGAGGAAGCTTCCATCCCCTTCAGCTTACTCCTTTGCTCTCACAGCAGCTTCCACCTCTCCCCACAGGCCTGCCCATCCCACTGGAACTCAACAGCACAAACAGGTCACAGACTGTGGGCTCCTCAACACCGCTGGAAGCTGACGAGTCTGCACCCGCCGGGCGCAGGATCAGGCCCTACGATAAATAACCGCTCGTTCTCGGGCCCGGGCCGCAAGCTGGCCTCGGTGGGCCCGGCAGAGACTC
>VWZY01005521.1:70702-107553 GCA_013399075.1 Chloroceryle aenea
GCCCCCCGGGCCTCTGCGGCTCAGTGTTAACGGTCTCGGTCCCTGCATCAGTGCGGGCATTTTAATCCCCACCATCAACAGCGTGGCCTTTCAGTCCTGGCGAGTTTCCCTTTGCCCATGAAGTTTTGATCGGCTCTCTTGACGTGCCCTGGCACCAACCACCAAGATGCATACTTCTGGCTTTGCTCTTTGTTTTTGATGTCCTGGTTCAGTATCCAGCTCTGAAATAGAGAAGTCTCAATAAGATGACCTACAAAGGGGAAAATGGCTTGCGCTGTTTTCCTCCTTTGTGGTACTGAAAGAATCTGATTTGCTTTGCCCGTTTCCTAACCCTAAGGTACCAGTAGTGCCAGGTTAGTTTTGCTGCAGAGCTTTATTACCGGTGAGCCTAAATACTATGGGGAAAACCTAATCAGCTACTCACCTAGCGAGGGAGTAAGCTATGGCTCTTGTAATAAAAGGATTTCCTAGGCTGTTACCAAGCATTTGAATAAAATGGGTATTAATGAAAGCAATTTCAAAGGTTTTGAGCAATTGGATTAAAAACCTTTAATCTATTTTAGCACAGAAGACTTTACAGACAACCGGAGAATGTTCACAGCTACGAGATGCAGAGGTCAGAGACACTTGCAGAAAGGAATTATTCTAACATAAAAATCCTAAGAAAAAAATTACTCTTAAATAATTAACAGAGCTTTCATTGCCCCAGTGAGTGGCCGTACTGGCTATGGACAAACCCAGAGCTCAGCAGAGCAGTGAACGCTGCCCTGGCAGCTCCCAAACAACTGACTATATTTAGGACACAAAAACACCAAGGAAGGAGAAGTAATTGTGAATGTCAGGTGAGGTCCTGTCAAGATGGATCAAACATACAGGTTAAATTCTTCCCAGTAGTACCAGTACACTGAGTTTGGTGGTGCTGCTGTCCACACACACCTCCCTGTGGGCTCTGATCCTCGCAGGTTGAAGTTTGCAGGCGAAGGCGAAAACAAACACACTTAGATTGCAACCAGTCCTCTACGTGTTCCTCCCTTCTACCCAGCAGAAAGGACGCTACTGACTCTTAAGTAGCAGTAGGCAGGTGAACCATGCAGCTTTGCTAGAGCTCCTGCCCGCTCTGTCTGCTGCCGTCCCACCCCTGAGACCACCGAACGCGTTTCCAGCCATGCCCGGCTCTGCATGAGACACTCGGCCTTTGAACCGCAAGCAGGTGGTGCCATCGGCCTGCTCTGGCCGTGCTGCCTCTCACCAACCCGCACTGCACACCCCCCTTCCTTTCAGCTGACTCTCAAATGGGAAAAAAGAAAGATATTTATTAAAAAAGGGGATTTATTGTTTTTTTTCCCAAAGCCTATGAGATGTGAGGGGGTTTGTATCAGCAAGAGTGTGGCCAGCAGGACTAGGGCAGGGATTGTTCCCCTGGACTGGGCACCGGGGAGGCCACAACTCGAATCCTGAGGTCAGTTTTGGGACCCTTGCTCCAGAAGGACATTGAGGGGCTGAAGCATGGCCAGAGAAGGGCAACAGAGCTGGGGAAGGGTACAGAGCTCAAGTGTGGTGAGGAGCAGCTGAGGGACCTGGGGCTGGTCAGCCTGGAGAGAAGGAGGCTCAGGGGAGATCATCTATCTGGCTCTTGACAGCTCCCTGACAGGTTGGAGCCTGGGAGCATCAGGCTCTTCTCCCAGGTAACAAGTGACAGGACAAGAGGAAATGACCTCAAGTTGCCCCAGGGGAGGTTTAGGTTGGACCTGAGGAACAATTTCTTCCCCTCCAGCCCTGTCCCAGGCTGCGCAGGGCAGTGGTGGACGTCCCATCCCTGAAGGGGAGCCATGGAGATGTGGTGCTGAGGGACATTGTTTAGCGGTGCCAGTGCTGGGGGAATGGTTTGATTTGATGATCTTAGAAGTCCTTTCCAACCTAAATGATTCTATTCTATGATTCTCTGAAACAGCAACTTTGTGAGCACCCAATTCTAAGCAGGCACAGAGCTCAGCCATGAAGCCTGTCTCCAAATCCAAATCATCCTCAGGTTTTTCTTAGTTCTTTCTAAATTTCTTTTTGGTTTGCATTGCAGTGTCTCCTGCATGTCTTTGCAGTGAGATGTATTCACTACCACTCATTGTACACGTACCATATTCTTGTGCACCAAGGTCTTGTCATCCTCAGGTTACATATTATTATTCAGCCAAGAAAAAAACAGTGACACTGCTTTAATTTTTCAGCCCTCACTGGAAACATGGCTCCCTTACTCCCTCTCCATAAACCACATTTTATTTTCTCTACTAAGAACACATCTCACTCAAATTCTGTTTTTTATCAGAAGCTTTCAAAGCACTTTCCTAAGGTGAGCAGTAATAGCAGCGTTTGGATTCTGATGAGAAAGTTACAGAAAAGAGACAGACCAACACTGAGCCTGCCCTCATGACAAGGGGTGTCCTTGGAATAGTCAAAGAGCAGAGGTGGGTGTTCACAGACCCCTTTCTACACCACCTCTCCATCCCAGAGTAGGAAGTCTCAGCGCTTCTAAAAGTGAGGAGTAGGGTGCTCAAGCAGAGCACCAGCACCTGAGAACCAGCAGCTGAAGGAGTGTTGGGAGCCTGGTCACTGCGGGTCGGTGGCAGCGTTAGGACTGAAGCCCCATCTGCCGATTCTGGCTGCAGCACACTGTGCAACCTTCCAGCCACGGCTGCATTCCAAACCAGACTGAGAGTGGCGAGACCAAAGATGAACTCCCTAATTACTGAGATTCACTGCTGGCACCTGAGCTCTGTCTGCCTGGCTTGGAAGAGGAAGGAGATGGCATTTAGAGAGCCAGAAATGCAGGAACCAGTAACTCTGGAGCCTACACAGAGTGTAACATGCTGACATCTGGCTGAAACTCTTGGCAAGTTCACTTGGGTGATGCTGAATCGCCCCAGCAGCTCTGAGAGGAAATAAACGAAGCCAGACAGGTATGGGCTCTATAAATGGATCTCACCCGCAGAGCTCATCAAGCCTCCTGACAGATACACATCTTGAAGGCTGGTGCCATTTGTTCTACTGTAGTCTCAGTGATACGTTAATGTTTGAAGATTAAGTAGGCTTTTCAAGCAGGCTTTTAACTCTCGGAGACAGTCCTTTCTGGTAGCGCTTCTTGCCCATTTTGAATTACTGGTGTATTTTGTCTAGTTTTAATCTGATCCCTTGCTTCAGACTCATTCTCACAGTGCAAACTGCGCTTCCATCAGAGGGACTCCTTGAGATTATTTTGATAAATGTTTGTATTCAGCTTCCTACCAGTCTGAATTCCTCAAGGGAAAATTCTCCCCAGGAAATCTATTGATGTTCAGATGACTGAGTCTGGAGGATCTGAAGATCCGAAGTCCAGCACTTTTTTCTTCCAAGTTGGAGAAACCAAGTCTCCCGTGATTTTCTCATGGCAGCTCTCACCACAACTGATGGGTTTAAGTTTTGAGTTCTCTACTTCTTCCATAGAATAAACTGCCAACATGGGCCAAATTTTATCTCTCTCATCTCATTTTTGTGTGCTTGGTTCCGCAGAAATGACTGCATTTTTGCAAACCGGGGAATGGAAGTTACTGTGTATGCACCAGTAATGGCCATTGTGATGAAATGATTGATGATCAACCTACTTATAATGTGCCTTAGTTCTGCCACTTAGGATAACCAGAATCTGCCCTGTCCTAGCTCTGAGATGACAAACCTAGGCAAAAAAACATAACTTCTCCTTGTAGGCAGTCCTGTTTAATTTACCATTAGGGCATTTGCGATCTCTGTCACCAACACATTTCTCAAGTGAAAGAAAACCAGAGAGGACAGTGGTGTGGGGTTGCCTCAGGAGTGGCGGGGACTGGAGAAGGTGGGCACCAAAGCCACTGTCTGTGCCATGCTGGAGAATTGCAGGAAAGCTTCTCAGAGCTGAGAATAGGGGGTGGTTATTTTGTCATTTGATGAGTTACTCTTTACTGTCATCAGTTTCAACCTCACAAGGTGAGTGGGACCATTTCACATACTGCTCAGCTTATCTGAAGCTCTAAGTTGTGCGCCTGGAACAGATAGAGACAATTTTTTAAAGCATGGCATGGAGACCAGAGGAGGTAAAGCTAAGAGGAAATCAATATCTGGGAAATTACTGCAGGATCCTAACACTGTGTCCTTTGTCAGCAAAGGATTGGCACTAAAATAAAACTATCTGGCGTGTGCTTCACCCAGGGACCGTAGGATGGCATGGACATGACTCCAAAATCCAGCAGTTCCAGATGCAGAAGGTTCCAGTGGCAGCTTGTACCTGTCTGTAAACTTCACTGGGTTTGCACTGGTGTAGGCGTGGGTTTAGAGGGCAAAGAGACAGCTACCAATGGCATGCTGCTAGCCTGAAGTGATGACCTGTGGGAGGTAACCTGAGTGTTGCACATCTCTGTTTTGGGAGCTGGTGGATGCTGACAGCACGAGCTGTGTTAGGAAGGAGAGGTGGGAGAAACTGGGAAGGTTCTAGGGACAAACCAAAAGATATTCTAAAGAGAAAAACCTGTTCATTTTGCAAAACAAGATGGTCAGTTGTTGTCCAAATTATTGTTTGTACTACCCCTAAAATGAAATTGCCAGGAGGCTGTCACACAGCTAGTACATTTAGACTTGGAACATCCCTGACAAGCACCAAGCAGCTCTCAGGTTGTGAAGTGCAGCCAGAGCCACCCTCCTGCCTGTGCAGGGGCTGCCAGCTCTAGCCAGGTGACCACCCCGCTAAAAAAATGACCACGAGAACAAAGACCACTGCTGCCAGCTCAGAAAGCCACTGCACCACAGATAGATGCAAAATATCTCCAAACAACACTGGATCCTATCACCATCTGCAGCATCTTCATCCACAGGCAGCAGCAGCCAGAGCAGCCATTGTGGGACTCAAGTGGAGGCCAAAGAGCTGGCAGCAGTGGGGGTCACGGCCATTCCTGCTGCAGCAGTAGCCTTGCTAGCCAGAGGGAAAGCTCAAGAAGTCAGCCAGAGGAGCTCCACAAATGACCCTTCTGAGTCTTGGGAAGCTCAAGGGTTTTGTCCAAGTTGGGACAGGAAATCCCAGGGACAGAAAAGCTGCTCTATTTATGCTGTTCCAGAACTCCTAAGCTGGATACACCCAGCAGAGCCTGGAGGGTTTTTAGACATTTCAGCTGCCTCCCACAATTAATCTGAAGTCATAAAGAGAGCTCGTTGTTGTGTGAGTCTTGCTGGGTCCAGCTGTGCACGACAGGAACCCAACCCAGGCAGCTCAAGGAAACTCCCGAGGACGCTGGAGCTTGACAGAGCCTGCTTTGAAAGCAGCTCACTTGAGATCTGAATGTGGCTCCCCATCCACACTGGGCAGCAGGCAGCTTGAAACAAGTCAATTAAAGAATGATTCTCCTTGATCCAAGCGACACTGCACTGCACCTTAAGCAGCTCTGTGTAAGGAGAGAGCGAGGCTCAAAACCACGCTACAGGGTAATACCTTGAAATAGTGTTGGCTCTCTGCTGGTTTAACAACATGGTCTGATTCATCTGCTCTGCCACTGTAGCACCAAGACAGTGGAAGAAAAATAAGTCATGCTGAAAAATTGGTGCAACTGGCCTCACACATGAGAGAACATGAACAGATTGTTTCAAAAAAGCAAACAAAAATCCCTTCCCAGTTTGCAGAGACAGCGCACAGCTATGTTCACCTGTACAGGGATTTTGGAAAACCTGCTCTGTGCCACCCAGAAATCCTCTTCTCCAGTGTTCATGAGTAGGTGATACAACTGATATACCCGCCTGATCTGCACAGCAGATCCTCTCCCCCCTAACAGGTCGGTGCCATTTCTTTCTACAGCTGTCGGGAGGCAGCGGCTCTTGCTTGTCTCCACATTGCTGTTCTGTTTCTGGATGCCACCAGAAGGGCCCTGGTCAGCTATTCAGTTCAGGATCAGTTCAAGCTCCTGCTTTGGTCTGTTCAATCCTTTTTCATTATTTCTCTGTGAAGTGGCCTGGCCCTGATTTGACACCAAAGGGAAAGTGAGCAGGGAGAGTCCAAGGGCAATGATGAACATCTGTCCAGGTAAAGAACAACTCTTACTACACCAGAGTCATTTGGTGTGCTGAGCTCACTCAGGCCTTTCTGACTGTCGGGTTACAGCTGACTGAGAGCCCCCCGGTTGGAAGGAGGATATTGCTTCACTAAGAAGTGAGCTGTGATCACAGTGATGATTTCCCATCACGGCAAGAAGCAAAGGGGCAGTGGCAGAGAGCCAGACCAGCACTGAGTGCTGTTGACCTTCTGTGCACGCAGCCACCCATGTGCACACCAGATGCACTGTCCTTCCCTACAATCCATCTCTGCCACTGCCAGCTGCCACGAGCACTGGTGCAAGGTGAAGGCATTCAGCAGCAGGCAGATATGAGTCATCTCACCTGCTGAAACTTCTTCGTTGCATCGAGTTGCACAAGCCCCAGCACAAGAAGGTCTAGGTCCCCATCAATTCTGTGCATTACAAAGTAAATACAACAAAATCTGGCAGGTGGAGCTCATGCTGGCACCTCATTTTTAACTCCTCTGAACCCCCCCTGTCTTCCTGGCACTGAGGCTACATGTTCTTTTTAATGGGGCTTTCATAAATCTTGCTCTAGGAATGCAAACAGCTGCCAGCATGTGCAGCACCCCAGGGAAAAGCCTTTGCCTATTTCCAGAGCACAAGATGGGAGCAGGGCTCCCCAGCTGCTTTGTGTGCTTCCTGGGAAGCTGGGATGTTTGCGAGGGACTGGAGCGTGAACTGCCCCGCTAGCGCTAGCAGGTGTGAGGAACAAAGGAGAAGGAGGAAAAGGCTGATAATCAAAGAAAAAGAAAATAGCAAAAAGATAAACCCTCCTGCACAGGCAGTGTGAGGAAGTATTAATGGTTAACTCTCACTGTGGAGCAGGAGGAAACAATGCAACTGTGAAGGGAAAGAAGTTTACCTTGCAAAGCAAATTTGTCATTCACTCTGCCAGATTATCATTGTTATTATTTGCTCTTCACTCTCTGAACGATACAGGAAAGCATGCAAACGGTCCTCAACTACAGGCACAACCATCTCCCCGCAACCTCCCCGCCTGCGTCCTTGCACACGCAAAAAAAGAGGATGCTAAACAGCCTTTGAAATCCAGGCAGATAATTGATTCTCTGACGCGTGGAAGCCCACAGGACTCCTGACAGAGCACAGGTATAAAAAGAGGAGATGCACCTCCCTGGCTGGCAGAGGAGCTGGGGAAGAGCCGAGTGTCCTCCCTCCTCAGCACCATCCTGGGTCCTGCCAGGCACCGAAACCAGGACGGACCCGGCGGGGCTCACAGAAGAGCTCTAGAGAAGAAGTTGTGCTTGCAACAGGGGAAGGAAACACCTGGGCAGGAGCTGATCGAGGAAGCACTTGTCTTCTACAGGCACGGTAAGTGGGAGTCTCTGTACGTGCATTTAACAAGAGAAGGTTCCATTTGGAAATTGGAGACAATTAAATTACAGTGAAATGCATCGGTCATTAGCTTTGCCAGTTACCACCCAAGATTATTTTTGTACCAACTAGCGAAAGAAAGAATAATTGAACTATAGGATAAATGCAAATCAATAGAATTATAGATGAGCCTTGTAAAAACACCTTCAGCCTTTACTAGCTGTAGCACATTTTCCTCTTTTGCTACACTGATGCGAGTTCCTTTTACCCTGGAAAATGAACACTGTTGTACTCACCCATCAATAAAAGTGTGTTTGAGCCAGACCAAAGTGCGGCGAGAAACACACCAGTGTGTTATGGAGAATACAAAGCCAGCTACAACAAGGCAGAGTAAGGATTTTGGCTTTTCTAATGTAGTATTTCACAGGATAAAAGGCTGAACTTCATAAAACAGCAGGCATGGGAAAAAAATTTGTTTTATCTATGTAGTGGTATTTTTGTGCCTGATCAGGTTAAGGTTTCAGACACAGTTACCCCCTCGCTCCGACATCGCTGTCACAATGCTGCCGCTAGTGTTGCGCAGGATGGAATGAAGCTATTATGCTTTATCTGCTGGAATGGCACTAAAAGCTCTTCATCTTGAGGGGAATTTATTTTATTAATCATTTTTTCACATGCTGCCAGAATGGAAAGTAAGGTGGCCCTCACCTTAGGAGAATTCCAGAGGTGACAAGGCTTTGCAGAGCTGTCAGGCTGCCTGTACAGGGGTGACAGTTAAGCTCCCTGGATTCTTCTCTAAAATAGCAGACACTTTGGGGAAAGGGTGTTGGACTTTGATTTCAGACTTCCAAGGGAGAAAGGGAGACAGAAATACCCAAAAAACTGGGATGAGAAGCAGCCTGTAGTTAAGGGAGAGAAGACAAAGCCAGGAACAAACAAGAATATTGCAAAGAAACTAATAGTAGAGAAATTAAAACAAAATTCTCAAAGGGACAAAAAGCAATTCTGGAGAAAAACACAGCAGTCAAAAGAAGAGAGACCAGGTACGGAAAAAAATGTGTTCATCAGGGCTGTATCCTAGGAAGAAAAAAGGGAAGCAGACAACACTGGGGTAGATTTTCTCTTACATTGTTACTTCTCAGCTCACATCGCAGCTTACCTGGTACTGATTAAATCTCCTGGTTGGCAATTTCCATAGCTGCTGGTGCCAGTCTCCAGGTACTCCCTGACAGATGCTTTTCCTCTATCTGGAAAGATCTGACCTGGGAGTTTTCTTGGAGATACTTAGAGCAGAGACACAGAGGTACGTTTTTTCTGATTAAATGAAAAAGAAAGAACTAAAAAATGCAAGCAGGAAAATTGCTCTAAACTCAGAAACGCTGTAAGTCTCTCAGAGTCACTGTTTTGCTTCTTCTAAGCGTTCCTCTGAGCAGCCAGGATGAGCCCAAAAGAGGCCAGGTATCAGAGGCAGGAGCAGCCAGGATGAGCCCATAAGAGGCCAGGCATCAAAGGTAGGAGATGCCACTCGTAAGTTCACAAGAAGCTCTGCTGGCGCGAGGAGAATCAGCGCTGCTCCCAGGGGAACAGATGGGGAAGCTGCTGGGAACAGGGACGGAGCTGAGAATGAGTCTGGGACAAGAAACCCATTTCTTAGAGCACTACCTTTCCCACATCTCTCTGTGAACCTCTGACACTGCTACTAATCCTGTTAGTAACTTCCACAGTATCAAGATCAGAGCCACTTGCAAGACCCCCGCCCGAGCAGTACAGCAGAGCTCACTGCTGATGGTTTAAAGCCTCCACCTCCCACCACCATCAGTAAAACCCACTGCTTGCAAAGTTCACTTGGGCAGCTAGACACCCTGCCAACCCCTTTCCATTTGGAAGCTGCTCTTCTTGAAATAAGTTATACATTTGGAAGGGTTTGTTTTTCTTCTTATGAAGATCAAACATCTTTCTGCTCTTTTCTTGTGCAAAAGACAGGAAACAGTGCAACTTGATATTTTAAAGATTTCTATCCACACTCTTAAAGAATCTTTTCTGAGCAAAAGATCAATGGCTTTCAATAAAAACTCAGGAGGAATGTCCACTGCAATACCTCCCTGCCGTCCCTTGCTGCCAGCCACAACAGCAGCATGTTCAGCTCCCTTCAGAGGGTGCGTGACCTCCGAGGACTCTCTCCGGAGTCACTGCAGAGCTTCAGCCCCAGGACACAAAGCCAGTCGGAGGGCAGACCTGCAGAGCTCAGGTCCATCTCCCCTTCCACAGCTTGGTGCTCGGAGCTGCGGGAGGGCTGCTGGCCACACAGCAGCAGTTCAGCTCTCCCAAAGGGATGCATTTTGGTCCAGCCCCCCTTTCCACAAGCACAATGACTGAAGGAACAGTCTGACTTTTGTTGGGCTAACCAAACCCAGCACTGCTGCCTTCAGTAAATGAGTTTGCTGGGGTTACCTCCAGGTCAACATGAGCCTTCTGCCCAGAATATTATTTGGATTTCCCAATTTCCTGCTGATCTCTGGCAAGCCAGCCCAGTCAGCTGTCATGCACGGACCTGTGCAAGGCAGACACACACCCCTGGGAGAGTAAAGGGCAGGAGAGGGCCCAGGGGCTGGTTGCAGGTTGTCCTGGGCAGGCAGTGAGGCTGCTTTTGGCAGTCCCTGCTGACTGCTGCCATTCAGCATCCAGGTGCTTTTATAGCCCTTGCCATGGTCCCCAGGGCTCAGTGCAGCCCGAGAGCTCTCCTTCAGCCACAGCAGCAGGACATGTCAATAAGGGCATCCCACAGCATGACACTCCACTGATCAGCCCTGCCTCCCAACACAAGGGTGAAACCAGCTCCCTGAGGGGTCACACACAGCCACTGCCCCCAGGGAACTGAACTCCCCGGGGAAGGTTTTGCCACATCCAGACACTTCTGCAATGGGAAACATCGTAACCACAAACACAGGGGCACATCCATAGCAACAGGGGTGAGGGGGGCTAAGTACATGAAGGAGACACTTGGCCTTCCCTCATGGCCCTGAGCATCTCTGTGCCATGGACTGAGACCTATCTGTGTTTCAGGGGACTCCGTAGGGTGGAAGATGCTGGATAAGGCCACCTTGCTCCTGTTCCTGCATTTAGTTGCATGCTCCATCTCCTCTCCTCTCTACCCAGCTCTCAGGTAAGCTGCTGAGTGATTTACCCACGCTGTCACTCCCTGCCTCATCTCCCACCTTATGCAAAATAAGCATGTGCCAAATGAAGGTTGCCAGCAGTTCTGAAAGCCAGATGAGCTCTGTGCAGTCGTGAGCCTATTTCTTTGCCCTGGCTTAATTTTGGGGGTACACTGCTAGCCGAGGGGTGGTTTCCAAAGAAGGCAGGCACCTGATGGAATATTTCAGCCCAAACAGTTGGGTTTAGAACTGAATGCTGGGTTCTATAAAGGGAAATCTGTCAATCTCCAGCCCAGGCAGCACCTCCAGCTCCATCACTGATCAAAACCTGTGCCTGCAGGCCACCTGCATTGAAGTCAGAACTGCAGATATTCCAGTACACGAACTCAACAGCTGCCTATTAATATTTCAAGTATTTCCTTGTCAACTGTTAGAAGTTATAATATCACTTCCTACCACTACAAATTGACGGGAGCACAAAACTGGGCATTGGGTTCTATAATGTGGATTTACAACACCCCATAGAAAATGCTTTAGCCTTGTGCCAAAATCATGGTGCAACGACACTGGAATTGCTGGAATGTTGCTTGAGGATGCTGGTTGCTCGGTGAGGGGGAAGTGTGATTGAGGCAGCTCTATCAAATGTTTTTTCCCTGATGAAATAGCTTCGGGGCAGTTTCTAGCTAGGAAGAGCGAGGACAACACATTACTGATGAGATGGGGAAGGCAAAAGCAGGAAGAAAAAGCAGAACAGAGAGCAGTGATCAAGAAGACTGATCCCCGATGGGCAGCTGAAGATGTCTTGAGTGTGCTTTGGGTTTGTCTTGCAGGTACAGCCCAGGGCCAGCTGCTGGCAAGGCTGTGAACTTTCAGCTACAGCCCAGCAGCCTAGTGCACAGCCATAACCCCTCGGCAGAGGAACAGGACGAGGAGGGTTTGTTAACAGATCCCACTGAGAAAAGGTTTGTACCTCACCTCTCAGCCCTGCTGCAGCAAGAGCACACTGGTTATGATCTTGGCCTGTTGCTTCTGTGTCAGGACTGAGCTCCCTCCAATCGTTCTACCGTCCAACACAGTCCCATACCAAAGGGCATTTGCTGTGGCTCCCTGCCCCCATACCAGCTCTGCTACATCTGGTGTATTTTGCCCTCTGAAACACCCTTTTCTCACCTAGAGGTTTCATTGCTAGCTCAGAGAGTGCATCCTGTGCTTGTCTTCCACCCCCAGGATGCAGCGCCACGCCGATGCCATATTCACCGACAACTACCGGAAATTCCTGGGGCAGATTTCTGCCCGCAAATTCTTACAGACCATCATTGGCAAGAGGCTCGGGTAAGACACAGCATTTTGTTGTCCTGGGACTAAGGTTTTGGCTACTACACTGGGCAGTTTCTTTTGTGCAGATAGCAGAAACATCTGCCTTCCACTGCAGCAGAACCAATCTCTCCTGCTGCTCCATGTCCCGAAGGGCATCCTGCATCCCCGTGTCTCGCGTCCCCCAATCACAACTATCATTAAGCAGACTAATTAAACCTTTCCCCCAAGGCTATAACTGTCAGATCAGCTGAGAGCTCTGCTATAAGATCAACAAGCAGTAATATTTGCAGATAATAGTTATCACAACTAGATCGTTTGCTGGTAGGAAACAGTTATCCCAGGTCTGGTTTGAACACAGAGAACAGCCTCTCTGCTACCAGTCCAGGACCAGGCTGGATAGATCAGCAACCAATAAGACCAACTAGTCAGAGGTGAGCCAGCTCCAATCCCTCATCCAGCATAGAAGCAAACACACGAGCAATTTCTTACTGGAATTAAGCAGTATGGCCCCAGGCTCCAACCGGCAGGATCCCTGCTGTGCTGCTCAGCCTGAGCCAAACTAAGTAAGAGACTAAAAAGCATCTCTGAAATAAAGTGTTTCGCATCTTTTCCTAATAGAAGCGGCGAGAGCAGCCCAGAAGAAGGGGTGCACGAGTTTCTGACAAGGCGCCAGTCGGACAGCATCCTGATGGACAGCCGCTACCACCAGCAGACGGTGCTACGGGACTTCCTGGGAGCCATTCTGCACAATCAAAGGTAGGTGGGAATCAGTTCATTATCTGCTCTCCGCAGGAAGAAGGCAAGGTCCTTACTGCTGTCTGGCTCCCAGAGGTGAAGGTACTGGATTAAGAATCACCTTTCAGTTACACTTGGGGAAAGAATAAAGCTCTTCCCTGGCTCCGTAACCCAGCTCTTCCCCTACGTGGGCAGGCAGGGTGTAGATAAGGAACAGCCTGTCCTGAGCCAGCCCCTACCATACAGTAGCACATTACTGCACTGTCTTCTCAAGCCCATAATTCAGTAAAATAGCACTTGAAAGGACCCCAATTTTCTCTCTCAATCATGCCACCACTGTCCTATTCTCTTCTCTCACAGGCCTCAGGACATCAACAGCAGTCGGTTAGAAGGCTTTCCCGGCACCCTGGCGAAGCTCATGTAAATACTTCTCCCTTTTTCGCCTCCCCGTGCTCTGGTGAGTACCATTCCTTGCTCAGTCTGTACAAAATACATCACTGCTGCACTGCTCAAGCCCTTTGAAGGCTCTCTGAGCAAAGCTACATCCCAGTGCTGTCTGTGAAAGAGAGCACTTGCTGCAATTTCAGGGGAAAAACAACTCCCAATCAGTTTTGCCAAGTACCTCAAGTCCTGTTAGACAGACAGACCACAAGTGTTGGGAAGCTGCATGTGGAGGTCTGGGAACAGGATTGCAGCAACTAGAAACAACCTTGTACAGCTGAGGTGGTGTGTCTGAGTGTCTAAGCTAGGCTAAAGGTAGACTAAGGAATTCTTTTGGACCAAACTCTTTTCAGTGGTTACCTTTCCATGAATTAAGCTCAGCCAGGAAAAGCCTCCAAAGAATGAAAAAACAAAAAAAAACCAAAACACAAACAAACAAAACCTAAAACCCAATCCAAACCTTCTGTGTGTGCTCACCAAGTTCTCCTTATTCTCTTTTCCTCCTGCTTCTGTCTAGAATAATTCAGAGCTCATGGATCTAACTGTACAGTAAGCCCATCACAGCAATGAAGACAATCCCAGATGTGAGCAGCTGGAAACTGATGCATACACTCCTCAGACCTGTTCAAAGGAATTCAGTTCTGATATACTACTTAATTTACTTCACTCTTTACAATTCAACTCCCCTCTCTAAATACTGCTGAACCAGAAAAAACAATACCTCCATGGTTTAACCTCAGGCTGATTTACACACAAAGACTAAACCACGCAGTACACTTGAAATCCTGGGGACATATTATCTCCTAATTAAGGCTTTCAAATCACAAAGCATAGTAAAATTTCTGCTAAGTCATCATTCTGTTTGAGGCCCCAGTTAATAAACATGAGGCCACCCAAAAGGCACCTTCAGGCTATTTGATAGATAACAGCCTCCTCTAAATAGATGCTGGTGGCACAACCACACACAGAGCTCAGATCAGGGCGAGGGGAGATACAAATCCACTTGTCTACCACCCATCAGAAACGCTGTTGCCATGGGCTGCAGCTCTCTAGCTCCTGGATACAGAGCCCTGGCAGCAACGCTGAACTCTCAGCAGCTCAGCTCCAGTTAACTGCTCAGCCTCCAGGGGCTCAGACTGAAGCTATGGCTCTGCAGGAGGCAGAGGAGATCCCTGTGCATCAGACTGGGCTGTCACCATGTTTTAATTCAGTGTGGCTCTCAGTTACAACTGTAAATGTTTCCAAAGTAGTAAGTTATTAACCCAGTGATCTCACACAGCTACTTCCTTCCCCATCACCCCAGTTCTCCTCCTGTTTGTGTAATAATTTCATCTTCAGAAATGTAAATAACGTCAGGATGGGGTCTGCTTTCCCATCATAAGCAGGAAATAAAAGTTGTTCTAAATAAACCTGTCCCACAGCAGGTCAAGATGGCTCTTTGTCCGTCGAGACATTAGTTTCTTGATTGTATGCCTAGAAAGGAAGATGCTGCTCAAAGGCAGTGGTCAAGCACACCGAGGATGACTCGGAGCTGGTCTAACAAAGGCACGAAGCCCAGCACCAATAACTCGGCACCAGGCTGGAAATGTAGTAGTGTGCAGACAGACACTGAGGCCTCTGAAATCACCCTTCCTTGTACCCAAACAATTCCTTGATAGTCTGCAGCAGATACTATGCGGATGTTCCCCAGGTGACCATGTTTTAGGACAGTAGGCTTCAGCATGCATGGAAATGAGTTCATACTTACACCAAACCCCTAGAGAATATCCTCTCCCTGTTCAGGCTGTACCGTTCCAGCACCACAAAGACATTAGTAACTACCCAGCAAGATGGGAAGCAGCAAGGGGATGTTGAGGGAGATCAGTGAAGCTGTGAGAGGGCCAAGTGCACGAATGGGCAAACCTGTTACCTTTGGGGGGGGCAGTGAGACACTGGCCATCCTCTGCTTCACGGGACAGCTGGACGGAGAACCCACACAACAACCAACCCAAGCAGGCCTTCTCCAAAATGTGTTTGTAAACCTGTTCTGTAACAACTCACACACTTGATGCCATTAGGACTTACTGGCTCCAAGGGAAGGAATTACCAGAAACAAAGCAGCTTCCTAAAGTACCAAGTAAACATGGTAGCAAAAAACCTGAAATTTCTGTTCAATGGCATAAAAGCCATAGGCAAACCACTTTGGAAAGCCCTAAGTCAGCACAATTAAACAGCCAGGCAAGTGCAGGTATTTGGAACAGAACAGATTCCCTTTGAAAGTTCAGTTTGCATCAAAATGAGGAAAGAAATGCTCAAACTCCAGGAAATTAAATATAAAACCAAATAAAGCAAAACAGAAAATGTCTGAGGAAAAGGCCAAAAGAATAAACCCCATTTTTCCTAACACATAGCCAAGGAGGTAGAAAAATCAATAGCAAGATGCACAGCTTAGGGAAGACACCACAGTAGCACACCATGGTTTTCCTTTTGTATCTGTGCTCTCCTTGGATAATGTGCCAGAGCTCTACAGGCACAGGAAAATACTGTCCTGGCATGAAGCATCAGTAGACAAAACCAGACAGAAAACAAAGCTGGCAAGTAAGCAGTAACAAAATGCAAGGCTCAAGAAGAACTCAAGGACTACTACAAGCAGTAGCTTAACTCTTTCTTGCTTAGAATTCCTTTAGTGCCAGACAACTTGAGCGCAGCCATGAGGTCAGGTTTCTGAAGGAGTGTGGAGGAGGACAAAGGAGTAGTTCACTAAACCCCTGTGGTATCCAGTCTAATGTTCCAATAAGCAACAGGTAGGATCCGTGACAGAGAACAGAAACTGCGAGCGAAGTGTGGACACCTGCAGTGGGGAAGAGGCACAGTGGCTTTTATAAACTGGAGTCACCTCTCACACACAGGGGAGTTCTTTGGAGGATTTGGCTCTACACCCCATTTATCCATGTGCTTGCTGGTTGATGGAATTTTCTTGCATTCCCAAAAGACATTTGATAAAGTTTCTTTGCCAAAAGACCTTTAAAGAAACGTGTGACAAGGGGCAAACAGGATCCAACACAGAGGTGGCAGGGGAGGGAGTAACTGTTAAGTTTCCCCATGCAGAAGTTGCTCACTGAGAGATTTTGGCCTTTGGTTATTACTAGCAGCGTATTCTTCAACAGAGCCCAAGCCTACTGCCTCAGCACTGCTTAGTGGTCTTGGATGTAGTCATTAATCAATAGGTTAGTGCTCAATTAACTCGACCGTGGCCTCATGGCAACCAGCAGATTCCTGACATTTGGTTTAGTAGAACAGAGGCAATGACCTCAAACTCCTATCTGGAGTGCAAATGTTACTTTCAGAGGCTGGTAAGAAAGTGAACCTACTCAAGGGACCCACTAAACCTGCCAGGGTCAGACACAGCCAGGCCCTGGGAGGTTGCAGCACAGCCCCGTCTGGCACCGTCCAGGCAGCGGAAGAGCCATTAGCAGAGATGTAATGCCAGTGTCACACGAGGGACAGGCAGGAGTGGGATGTCCCCCCCAATCAACACGTCCCTCTGGGAAAGGACATGAAAGAACAGGAAGCTTCACACAATGACTCATACACAAAATTACCCATCAGAAAAAGCTCTTTTCACTCATGTGAGCCCAACTTCCAGTCACAGCTTCCGCGACAGCCAAAGAAGAAAATTTAGGACCATTCTTTCCTCTTTATTCACAAATCGTTTAGGATGAGGAGAGGACACCTGGGGAGATGAAGAATTGTAGTTTCTTCTTCCTCTATTTTGAAAAGAAATTCAAATGTCCTGGGAGAAGGGGTGAGGGATCCCGGGAAGAAAGGATTTTCCAGATTTGTATGAAAAGCACTCAAGTAGCATGAACACAACAATTGAAAATCAGATTAAAAAAAAAAATAATTATAACTGGCACCCTTTTGACTTTATGTATAAAAAACCCTTCTGCCTTCTTTCTTCTGGTCTTTGAGTTATTTACTCACTTCTGTTCTGAAGGCATTTACTTAGTTTTTCCCCATTTCTTCCATTCTTCTGGTACTAGTGTGTCCTGGAAAGAAAAATCAAAATATTAACTCTTTCAGGCAGCAAAGCACTTCCTTTCACAGGAGAAGTGTCCCCAGACCCCGCATTCTCTCGCTACAGAAGCTCGTTGGATAAGCTTCTCTGAGGAAGCTGATCAGTGATACAGCCAGCACTGCAATGGAACAAGGGACTGAGTTGAAGGAGGACAGAATGACACGATCACACAGAATGAAGGTTTATTTCCCGTGCAAAAGGAATGAATGAGCCTTGCAAATTAGGGAACAGAACAAAACTGCTGGGCTGAATGAAAGGCCTACAGGTACCTTAACCACTCTTCGACTCCAGAAGGGGCCAGTCTATCCACTTGGCATCCACTGGTCCATGTACACAAAGAAAAGATCTTCATGTCCCCAGCAAGATGAAGAAATTTAATGCGGACACAGCAGACCCATCTTTCTATGGTCCTTTTCCTTTCCAAGGTGCCAGACACAGGCATAGCTACAGACACTGACAGTCCAGCCCCAAAAGCTGGTGCAATACAGTCCTGACATCTTGGCCAGCAAAAAAAGAACTCCAGCAATAAGGACAAATGCTTGTGACTACACATAACTGCAAAACTTCATTTCTACTTTGTGGGTCAGAAGTTACTTTCAAGATCTTCCAGGATTACTCACAACCCACAGGGAATGAAGCAGTATCAAGCTGAGAACCTGCAAACTGCACTTGGAGAACACACTCCTGAGGCATCTGGTAACTGGCCACCAAAAAGCTGAAAACTGCTGTCCAAAGATATGGAAAAAGAAGTGTCCAAGGACTAGGACAGCACCAGCAAGCTGGGATGCAGCCAGCATTCACCTCCTAGAACAAGTGACAGTTCCTCTCCAGCGACTTGTCATAGCTTGTTCTGTGCTCAGATACCTCACACACACTCCTGGGAGAGATGTGTCAGTAACAAGGTGTTTCCTGTGGGACAGGATAACCAATTCTCCACAGGCAATTTTCATGAAACTGTCCTCTACACTCCCTGATCTGCAAGCAGGAGCTTATAGCAGGGGCCATTGTTTCTGTGACACAGCCACCCATGCCGGGTTTGTTCTGCACTACAAAAACCTGAGCTGTGTTCAGTGTGTGTCTGTGGAGCACCACGAACATGAGAGAAAGCAGACACTCATGAAATGGACCAGTGCAGCAGTCAGTCTCATCCCAGATGGCCTCTCCCTTCCCCCAAATCAAACTGCACTGAACGCAGCGTGAAGCCACACACATCCAGAACGGGGCTGCGTGCAGTGTGGCAGGCAGTCCTGCTTCTAGGCCTCTGCCGACGTAGCAAACTGGGACCTTACCTGCTCAGAATGAAAGGAAACAAAGGGCTTTGCACTGGTAAATAACAGAGACCCATGATTGTATCGAATGGAGGGGGCTGGCTGCTGCTGCCACGGCCCCTGGCTGAGCCATCGTGACCGGTTCAGTCTAATAGGAGGATGACCCCTGCATTCTTCGTGTTCTCAGCTCAATGAGGTGGTGCTGACCTGGCCCTGCTGCACACAGAGCTCTTGCCACCCCAAGAGAGGTTGTAATTCAGCAGTCAGAGTGGCTGGCAGCAGAATAACAGGCGTACTGTAGATGGGAGAGGAGGTACCAGCAGCAGGATGGGAACAGCCCAGACATCAGCCATTTCCATCATGTTCTCCTCCAGCTGACGCGACTAATAATTTATTTCAAGGAACAAAACTGCATAAAGCAGGTTTATTTCATCACCTGATAGCTGCCTGGTGCCCAGGACAGCATATTTACACGTGCACATATGACCATACAGACTTGAGATGATTAAGGAAATCACACAGAGGCAATTTAGTCTCGGAGGACACGTGCTGCTAATATGCAAACCCCTCTGTAGCCAAGGACACCCAAGGACTGATTTAAAGCCCAGTAAGCGATGTTGGAAGGAAGCAGCTTCAGCTCAGATACCTTTTTGTACAAGGAGTAAGTGATGAAGTGAAATGGAGCAGGCAGCATGCCCAGGAGAAAGGTAAATTCCAAAAAGGCCCTTACTTCTAGGAGAGCTGGTCACTAGCAAAACCCCCTTTTACCGCAGCGTTCTATACTTTGCCAACCTACTGCTCTGCTCTGCAGCGATCCTGCCAAAAGGAGAGAGGGAGAAAGGTTCAGAGAAGACAGGAAGGGAGAAAGCAGCCCTGCTCCAGGAACCAGAGCCAGTGACAGAAATGCAAAAAGCAAAACCAGGCCTTCTGGTAACTTCTGTGAAGAGATGGTTTATACAGGCCCCTTCCCACGCCCGCCAGCGGTCTCCAGGGAGGAACAGCAGCTTTGCCTCAAAGTGCAATCTAGTTAATTATCCCTGCACTTCGACATCTGAGACAGGCTAGCAGCACGGGAACAAAAAGATACCTTTTTGAACTTTAAAGTCATGTACAAAGGGTTTCACTTTAGCCTAAGGTAGAAGTTTTACTTTCAAATTTGCCATTGTAGTTGCAGCTTCATGTCATTTCCAGTGAAAAAGCTCAGAGACACCCCCTGCAGTGTTTTGAAGTAGGAACCAACCACCCACATTTCTGTGCTAACAGAAGGCCTGGTTGAGCAAAGACACTTAGAAGTAAGCTTCATTGTATTCTTTTTCCACAAATCTGTATCCTAGGCAATCTGTAATTAGTAATGATTTTATCACTACTCTTAAAATTAAAAAGGAAACATTATTAAATGACATAACACAGCCCTATTGGCAACAAAATCCCAGTAGGAAATATTATGTGGAAAGTGCCACCGAGGGCTGGACACCTAAAGGAATGAGGCTGAGAAAGCCATGAGGATGGTATGGGAAGGGTCGGTTAGAATAACCACCCCCCCTGCAAGTAGAGGTGTTTCAAAAACAAAAACTTGATGCCAAACCCCTGAAAAATATATTTTTTTGCTTTTTACAGCTCTTACCCTGGTTTTAACAGTGTAATCAGAAAAAACTGTGAGAACCCAGGGATATTTTGCATAGGCAAATAGGCGTGTGAGGGGAGACGACTGGCGCCTCAAAACAGGGAAGTATGGAAAGCACAGGTTCGATGGCAAAGCAGGTCAATAACATCATCTTCAAAGCCAAACTCTGCAGTAGTACAACTTAAAGCCTCACACAGAAACCTCACGTGGCAGAAGCAAAGGAGAGGGAACAGTTCAACCACCAACGTCGTATTCCAGCATTTACCAGAATTTTCCGGGTTTGTGTGTGCTGCCCTTTGTCTGCTGCTGCACACCTCTGATAAGCATTTGCTTCCTTTTCCTCCATAATCCCTCTCTAGGTAGGGGAAGGCAGCAATAAGATGCCCCTCCTTTACCTTCCTCCTCTTAAGACTTCTCTCACAGCACAGCAAGAGAGCAGTTGGGCCTCTTCTGCATTTGAAGTGGCTTTCATTAGCTAACCATGACATAAGAGCTTGATATATCATATAGTAAATCATATTTGTTAGTGAACACATGCTGCCAGATGTGCATTTCCCTGTATCTAAGTGCACATAATTCCACCCTTTGCTTTCCTGATGTTGCCTGATGGCTTCAGCAAGCAGCCACGCGGACCACTCCCTCTGCAGAAGCAGTCAGCTCCATCCCAGGGGAAGCTGCTCATTGCCCCTGTCAATTCAACAGGCACAAGAGTGGGACCGAGCAGCCCAGCCCCACACCCAAGATCCAAAAGCAGGGCCCATTACTGTATCAGTGAGTGGCACGTGATCTCCTCCCCGCTGATTTTAAACGCAGCTCCCACCAACGCATCCGTCCCTGCCTTACCGTTTCACTGCTTTCTGAGCCAGCATCCTGTTGCCTGCCAGGAATGTGACACCACCCAAAATGGCCAAGTACTTCAGAGTCTGGAACATGTTGAGCTGAGTCCAGTAGACATACATGAGTCCCAACATTGCTGCGAAAAAAGAGAGACTAAGTTCATAGCTGAAACTGCCTTTCAGAGACCAGCCGTTCGTTGTCCCCAGAGCAGTTTTTATGTTGCACTGCCAGGACGAAGCATTTGGTTTCTATCTCAGCTCTGAAAGGGCCAAGCTAAAGCCTGTGCACTATTGCCAGGGGAAGAAGGTGTCTTGTGTCTCTGTACTGGAGTAAAATGTGACACTGAGGGCTTGCCACCAACTCATGGCAGAACTATGGACATATTACAGCCATTAAGGGCTATTAAAAGGAGGAGGATACTCTGGATTCTGGAAGAGGATATTAACCTTTGCACATCTGGGGGAGCATACAGCTTTATAAAGCTTCACAGGAAACTGGCCTGAATTAATCACCACACTGTCCTTCGGGAAACAGCAAATTCAATGTTTCCCCAACCTGCTATGTTTTTGAAACTCTACCAAGACAGTAAATAACTGTGCAACCAAGGGCAAAATAAAGCTGAAGAAACAAAGTTGGTCCAGCCAATAAAACAACAAGAGCTTTCACAGGAAGAGCTCTAAAGAAAATATGTAGATAGCAGTCCCACAGGTTTCGATCCCCACAGAAACTCCCTGCTTATAAAGGATAAACCTGCAATAAAGAAAGTGTGACCTCTGGAAATAAGAAGTTACTATTAAGTACAGATAAATTGTGTGAGAGAGGAGCCTGGATAATGAGGGCTGTTATAAGCTGATGGCCAAAACAGGTTTATCAGCCTATTAACAATCATGAAAAGCAGGAAGGCAGATGAAAACAAGAGAACAAATGTTATGCTATTATGTCATTACAGTTAATAGACCACAGGCCCATTAACCACCAGGGCTCTCATCTCTAACTCCCAGGTGAGAAGGTCAAACAAAGCAGAAAGCCTCTGACACTTACCAGCATGTCCCAGGTGAAAAACAATGGTGCTGGGAGCAAAGCTGAAGTTGGAGATGTTGGCACCGATCTTTATCCACTGAAAAGAAGAGTTACAACAGCCTTGTAAACACAAGATTTTATTTTAATCTTCAGCATCTTTCAAGCCTAGATGCTTTGAGCTCTTCAGTGACTGCTGTGTGTTCTCGACAGCAGCACTTGGTTACCACTGCAAGAGTACAGGGTAGCAATTTTGCAGTGCTGTTGAGCTCCTCTACTGAAAACATCTCCTGCTGCTTCTGACTGCCCAAATGCAGTTCCTCAGTTATCTTTCCTAAACCAGTGAGAGGGTATTGCCCCAAATCTACATCCTCCAGAAAAATAAACATTGCCATTTCTATCCAGCTGAATTACTTCCAATTAAAAAGACTGGTGGTGGGGAGGAGGTAATGGTCTGGTTTTGGACTCAGCAAAAGACGACCCAGGTATAGATACCGGATGTTCGCTCATAAAAGCAATCTTAATTTTTAGAAAACAAAAGCACAAAGGATGGGAAACAGGAGCAGCAGGAATGAGATTTGTCATTAAAATGTCATCCACATGTGTACTGTGAACTCCAGAGGCCAGCAGCTCTGGATGCCAGCTTTCAGTGAGGCCACCTAATGGGAAATCACTGCCAAGCCAACAGGGGCTCAGTTTCGTCCTCCAAATAAGGAGTAATTTACCCTTCCTGGGTGAGATTTTGTATTGCATTAAGTTCAAAACACTCATCTGCTGATACAGTGAGTAGCAGCAAACATTTCACCTGCAGACACACAAATACAAATTGTGTCCCCAAATGGGAATCGATCCAGTGGGATTAAGCAACACAGATGCTGTGATGGATCCGTCAAGCACGAGGCAGAATCAGCAGCTCCTGTGGAAGTCTAATGCAGTAACAATCTGTTACAACGCTGTTCCTCGACACCTCCAGAGGAAGCACGCTGGAGAAACTCACCCCACCTACTTCTAACTTGGCAGCAGTGTTTTTCTGTTTTGACTATGAACTCAAAAAAGCCACCTCTGTTTAGGAAGGAGACAATACCAGAGGAATGCTCTGCACAGCCATTCGGTAGCTACCCCTGCTGTGCTACTCACGAATAACCAGGGGCTTTAATAAGAAGTTCAGCTGGCTGAATTTCTCCTGAGTGGCTTTGGACTGGATGGGGAAAAAATTTAAATTCTTTTGTGGCCCAGTTCACTCACCAGAATAAGCAGCAAAAGCAGTGGGGAGAGAATCAATGCTGTGAAAGTGTTGGACACCACAGTGGGAGGCCTCTTCTCAGGTTCCCTGAAGAGGTGCTGCGAACAAAACAAAACCAACTCATAAGCAGGAGCATTCCAAGAGAGCAGCTCCTTGGCTCCCTCAAGGACCAGCTGCAGTCCTGGTGCTGTTCCCAGATGTTTCTCTGGATGATAAGTGCTCCTCTTAAGGCAAACCCTGACTCTTTAAAGTAGTGTCTATTCCAGTCTGCACAGTTGATCTCTTTCACAGTTAACTTTTCCTTGCACTCACAGAAGCAATCACCAGCACAGATGGCTGGAGTGAAGCAAGAGAAATCTTCAGAAGCACAGAGCTTTCTGTGGTGCTCACGTAGACAAATATTCATGTTTCAATGTTCTCAGTAACACCAGTTGCACTCTCACTGGTAGGAAACACAATTCATTTTCTCAAGCTCCAAAGGACTACAACAGATTCCCTTTCATTAAGCAGTAACATTGGTTTTCCTTTAATTACATTACTGACACTTTTTTTTTTAAATGAGAGGACTTTTCAAACCTAAATTATGATGAGAACAAATACTAGGAGGACTAGCCCCCCATCTCTGCAAATAATTTTGGGTTTTGACCGTACCTGGATTTCAGGTTTGGGAACAAAGAGATTCTTGGACTGGACTGTGGATGGCGCATCCTCTTCTGGGAATTTGATCACAACATCAGCCTGCAATGAAATGGTGCAGCCTCATGAAGTTTGATCTTAATACATTAGAAGTTTTATAACTTATTCTATTACCATGGCCTATCTCCTTATTTGCCAATCTACGACTGACATGATTTTTTAAGGAAAAGCAGCAATTTGTCCTAAGCAGAGGCAATAACACAACTCACCCAGCACTAAGAACTGGACTTGTGTCCAGTGTAGCAAGCACAGGAAGCCTAAACCTCAAAGTGCTTGCTGTGAAGTTACAATCAAACCCATAAGCATTCTGAACTTCCTGTTCCACCCAATGAATGTTCATTTCTGCCTTGCTTTGATGCTTGCTTAAAAACTTAAAACGAACAGCAAACCTCAGACCCAGAAATGACTGAAAGGATTCAGGTTCACTACAAAGAACAAAGCATTTGTGGTGTGTGGTTGTTTTTTTTTTACCAAGACTGCCAGTAATCTCCAAGCCACACCACCACACTTCCAGCCACATACCACATTCCACAGGATTGGATTTTCCAGAGTGGCATCTCCAATTATCAAGTAAAGAGTGTAGGTCCCGGAAGCAGAGTCAAACTCAGTCTTCCTTTCAGAGGTATCCAGCTCAAACTTGTAGACGTTCTTGCTGTCTGGTTCTGCCACAAACACGACCTCCTGGCCGGTCTTCTGGTTGTGAAGTCGGACAAAAGTCTGAAAGGGAAGATTGCAACATGCCTGGGATTTCCCACAGCGTGCTTACCAATGCCAGCAAAATGAAAGATTTTTCCCACAAATCAAAAAGCACAAGGCTATCAAAAGCTGGAATATAAACTGGGAGCCCAGTGTCTAGATCCCTGCAAAGCAGCAGAGTTCTGTGTCTCTTCCAGTCGCTACAATAACACAGGACCAAGAGCATCCAGTGGCCCACTCGAGGGTACTGGGCAATACAGTGAATGCTACTTGACAGGGTACATGCAACAGCAGACAACAGGGACATAGGCATGTCTGGGTGTTCTTGAGGGTTCTCTTTTTCTTCTGTTTTATACAGGAAGAAAAAAAAAAAAGTCTACATTTAAGGACTTTTTCAGCAAACAATCTATATTAAAAAAATCACCAGTGTGTTTTTACAGTGCAGGCTGCCTGTGCTCGTTTTCCTCAGTTAAATAAGGCAACACCAGAGCCAGAAAAGGCTTCATTTAACACGCAGGCAAAACACATCAACTGAATCTATGTCCCAACTACCCAGATCTGTGATCTTTCACACTCCATGACAGGTCAGGTCCAGGCTGTAAAACCTACCAAATCTTTTCAAGAGCAACTGTCACCTCAGATGCTTTAAGATGGAACATCTCAGTGACACAGCAAGGACAAAAAGCTGTCCTGACCTGGTGAGGGATGAGTTCAGCTCCGCTGTTCACATCTACCAGCTGGAAGGATAATGCAAAATTCTGGTGGCTGTCAGCAGTGAATGAGCCCTTGGCTTTGGCTGGGTAAGCTACCCTAGGAGGGAAAAAACACAAACAACCCACAGAGAATTGAGGTGATTTTCCAAGAGAAGGCCTGGTGTTCAAACAAACCACAGTGTGCAAGCCTGCTTAACAGTTCTGTAGTCAACACCGTGTAGATGAGCTTTTTACCAAAAACTTGGGTGAACTAACATGTCTTTCTCTTCCACCATAAATTGAATTAAAATAAATTAATGGCATTTTTTTTAGTAGCCTTTCTGTGAGCTACACACCTCGCCTATTTTCAGGTAAAACAGTGGGTTTATTGTTCAAAGGAATACTGAAGAAGGTTTCACTACCACTACACCCCACATTCCATTTAGCCGGGGCCAAAGGTGTGACAGCAGCAGAACAGAAAAAACAGACACTCAAACTTCAGCACAGGAAGCCTCACATAGAGGGGCCTCTGGGAGGCTGTGCAACCAAAGTTAAATTCCATACATTGCAATCTAACTGATGTCAGTTAAAAACTAGATCACACAAAGTTCAAGTACACCCAGCAGTGGTACAACCACACCCTTTGAGGTTGTACAGAGTAGGTGTTGCTTTAGAGCATCCCTACCAAAGCCCAACAAAGAAACATTAACACAACACTTTTAACTTGCTTTCACTACGGAGAGGTGCCAACAAAGGAACACAAGACTTGAGCTGTCTGGCTTCTGTATTATTTCACTTGCAAGGAAAACCACCTATAAAAATCATCAGTATTCTCCCAAGGAACTCACAGGTTCAAGAGAAACAGCGTGGGTACTGCTCTGTAGTTATTCCAGTACAAGATGCCTCTGGTTTAGCTGATGTAGGTAAAGCTCAGAAGCCCTCCCATCTAGAGCCAGAGCTGCCCCTTAAAGGATCTCACACATTGAGTCATTTTACCTGGTTGTTTTTGGTGCAATGCTCTGATCTTTATCCACAGTAGAAAGATCTACATTAGTAATCCCAACTTCCGTGGAAACTTTTACTTTCAGCTGCAACAAAACACAAGAGAAAATTACTTGGAGCACTCTGCATATACTAATTATGGTAAATTTCATGCAGAAGCTTTAGCTCTTCTGTCCCCTTCCCCAAAGAGGGTCTTGCACAAAGCTAAAGACAGAACCTAACCTGAACAGAAGGATCTACAGCAATTTTACATTCAGGCAAAGCTCCTGCAGCAGTCACCAGCTCTAATCCATCCCCTTCAGCTTCTCAGTCATGCTGGAGTCAGCTGCCCTTTGGAGAACTGCTTTTAATGGAACACTTCAGCTACCCAGATCCATCTAGTTTTCCTTCCCAACTAGCAGAAACCAGCTATTAGAGATTACATCCCATATGATACAACTTAAACCCCCATGTGTGTGTGTACTTCTCCTTACCGGAGAGCAACTGGAGACGAGAGAGGTCTCGGGACAGCAACCAGTTATGCCTTTGTTGGCTCCTAAAGCCAAACAGGTTTCTGTTGATTTTATTACCAGCAGGCAGAAAAGCCAAAGCACTCCTACAGAGCTGCAGTCTATTCAGGCAGCTTTCCTTCAGCATCACAGCATTTATCACCAGTGCAGGGCAGCCAGAAAGGCCCTGCACTTTATCACACTCCTCTGAGCTCAGTGCAGCACAAACCCCAAGCAGAGGAACAACTTCCTGCCCTCTCCCAAACCACAGACCATCCAGGCAGTTAATTTTGCTGGGTTTGACCAATTTCAGTCCTTCTCTCAAAGATAAGTGGTTACTGCAGTCTATAGTTTCTAATTAGGATCTTTGTTCTCACAGCTTACAAAGTTCCCCTCGTGAATTAAGGTTTCATTGCCAAGGTATTTTTCATCCTATACTACAATTTGTTATTACAGCTTTGCTCATGTGAGCCAGCCCCACACCCTCACCCTGAAAAATAGTTCACAGGGAACCTGTGGGAAAAATACGTAAAAATATAAACCAAAGTACTCAGGTCAGACTTCAAACACAACAGCCTTGGCAATCCTTTACCACAAAAAAGTATCATTTGGAATAGAGCTTACACCCGAAAATGAATCCATAGACATGGAGACTATTCAGGCTAACTTTAGTAAAGCCTTAGCGTGTTCCAGGATGGGAGCAAAGAAAGATGGACTAATGAAATATTCATTTTAAAAGAGTTATGTGAAGGCAACGCAGAGCTGCTGCACACAGCCCCTCCCACCGACCGGTACCCAAACAGCTCTCAAATATTTTAATGCCAGGAAATGTAGTCTCTGCCGGAGTAATAACCCACTGCTTTAGCTCATTACTGTCAAAACGATGGTGCATTAAGGACAATTAATGCTAATAACAGTAAGAAAAAAAAAAAAAGGCAGTTCCCCCAGTAGCTGTCCCCCTGACAGCGTGTCTTGTTGGAAGCGGTTCAGAGAAAGCGGCCCCGGCGCTAACACCTTCCTGCCGGTACCTCTCGGTGCCAGCAGCGAGCTTAAGCAGCACCAGTCAGTCCCCTTCTGACACTCCTGAGGGCCATTACTACTGCCCTGACAACATCCATCTGATACGCAGCGTAAAGGGCAGTTGTGGAGCAGTGTCCTCCTCCACCTCAGGCTGGCTGTGCTGGAAGACCTTCAGAGCTCATCTTCTCCTTAACGAGGCGAGCGATGGCAAAAACTAACCCTGGGAAAAGAGCCTGCTCTGCCATCAAGCCTGGGGTGACTACATGAAATTTGGTCACATCCTTCCCACTGTAACAAACTTAAGTAAAACTCAGGAGCGTGAATAAAAACATTCTTCAGAAAGGTGTCAGGTAACAGCTTTTGCCACCAAAAAGGGAGCACGTGTGCACCAAATGAAGACTGCATTTGCATGTGCTTAGGTCAGTGTTTCTCCACGACAAAAGCATCACCACATACACCGTTAGGAGATGCCAGACCACCCCTACTCTTACATAAACCGGACAACAGCAAGCGCTCAGGCAATCGCCAGAGAACTGCCAGCCAAGACTGGAGATGGACAGACACAGCCTGAATGCTCTGAAGAACTAACATGCTCAGTGACCATTTTTGCAGAGCTGCTTCGGGCTGCTCGATCAACACTTCCATTGTTCACATGCTGTCAGATCAACATCTAAGTGACAAGTCAGTTCTGAAATATACACAGGTCTCTTGTGATCATCTGTTAATCTGGTTACTGGTGATAATCCTGAGTCAAAATCCAACACTTTAAAGAAAAAACACGTGACAAAAATGCCACACAACTGGCAACATCCTGTAACGGGTATAAATAAAAAGGTTTCAGAGAACAGGCACAGAATTAAAATGCCAGAGAGCATACTCACCTCAACTTTGTTAGCAATAAACCGCTTGTCGCCATCCACACTGATGGAGAAATCGTAGTATCCACTTGCAGGTTTCACATTCATGAAGTTCAGCTCAAAGACGTCTCTTGAACACAAAACCCAAGATGTTAAGTATCCTCTAGGACATTATCAGCAGCCTACAAAGAGGTAACATCTCGCTACCAAGAAATCTCCAAACACAACAGATGAAGCCAACAGGCAAACACGGCACAAGGCTGACTTTGCAAAGAGCAGCAGGAAAAGGATTCTTCCAAGTTCCCCCAGCACTGCAATCCCCCACTCCCAGTCAAACAAAAAAGCAACATAAATTCCCCATCACTTGCAAATGTGCTCAGTCACCTGCCACCAACCAAATCTGAGCCTTCCATCATACAAACACTTCTCAGGTGGAAGAGCACATAAGGGAAATAAGTCCAACACTGTTTAAACACCAGCTCTTTGTCTTACAGACTGCAAAAATGAGACTATTTCCTTACCCCGAGAGTGCAAATGCTGTCTGCTGAAGGACAGTGGCTTTGCTAGATGCAGACTTGGCATAGTCGAGCTTTACAGAAGCTTGAGTCAGTGGCTGGGACATAACATTGGTCACTTGTAGCTACAAGAGAAAAACAACTTCTGTGAAACCCGCTGCGCCAGACCAAACCTGGGAGCACAGATGAGTCGCCACCCCACTGTGTTACACACCCGGAACTCTCCCCTGCCCAGCACCCCAGAATCACCTAGTTCTTTCTGATGTAACTGGGAAAGCTGAAGTCTGTCAGCAGAGCTGACTTCCACACAATGACCCTCAAGGTAAGCACAGGTTCCCAAGAATCACTAAAGCACTAAAACCTCAGGTCTACTGGAACCTGAGTCCTGGAGCTAAAAACGAAAGAAATTACCTGTCCTTCAGCCAGCCCCCAGGTGCAATACTGAAGGCGGAGTCAAGAGATGGGTTAAGATTTGGGGTCAGGACTCACCCTGAGTATGGGCTGATGGTGAGACACGGCTGCAGGCCCATCAGGGACAACAATGACAGGCAAGTGGTAGCGGTTCCGGGACAAAGAACCTGCAGCACAAGCAACGCTGAAGGCCTCCGAGAGGGTCTCAAAGTTTTTCTTGCTAAAAATTGCATTCATCAGCTGAATAATTTGATCCTGAAAGAGGAAAAGTACATCACACATGAGCTCCCACCAGCAGCTCGCCACAACACTGCAGACTGGCTCAGTGTGATGTTATTAATGAAAACATCATTCATAAAGACTGTTTAATTTCCCATTTGCTTTAAAAAGAAGTTAGGAGGTAACCCAAAATTAGCTACCTTTTGAATGTCCCATTAGCATTCTTACTCTTGGCTGGAAGGTTCCAACCACAACTGCTATCATCGTGCTGAAAACTTGCAAAACCAGAATTTGGATCCCCCTCTTCCCACTGCGCGTGTCAGGATGGAAGGTGCTGTCAGCCCAACTGCCCAGACATGTGCAGCTGCAGAAAGACCATGTGGCTCCAGAAGCCAGAGGATTGTCTTCACACCGTGGAGAAGAGCTAGGCTAGATCTCCTGGCTACCTGCCGAGCTGGGAAGGCCAGGGAGCAGTGATGCAAAGCATCCTAATGGCTCTGGAAGGAGGCAGTCCAGGCCCACACAGGCTTATCCCCTGAGGCTCAGCAGTGTGCTCAAGCTAAGAGGATTAGCTTTAAAGCAGTACCACCAGGAGCAGAGAGTCAGCTCAGGCCCTGGGATGTGCCAAAGCTCATTTTTTCTCTCTGGGAGCACGTCCTCCAGCTGGTTCTGCAGCCTAACTCTGTAAGGTGGGTGCATCTGTGCCACTCTCTGCAGAGTGTGACACCAAGCTGAGTGGGGCGGCTGACACGTGCGAGGGATGGGATCCCTCCGGAGGGACTGGACAGGCTGGAGAGGTGGGCTCATGCAAACCTCGTGAAGTTCAGCAAGGCCAAGTGCAAGGTCCTGCACCTGGGTCAGGGCAATCCCAAGCACAAATCCAGGCTGGGTGATGAGAGGATTGAGAACAGACCTGCAGAGGACTTGCGGCTGTCAGTGGATGAAAAACTGACTATGAGGCAGCAACGTGCACTTGCAGCCGAGAAGCCAGTGGCACCCTGGGCTGCATCCCCAGCAGCATGGCCAGCAGGTCAAGGGAGGGGATCCTACCCCTCTGCTCTGCTTTAGTGACACCTCTCCCTGCAGTGCAGGGGTCCCTCAGGGACCTGTTGAAGCGGGGTCAGAGGAGCCACAGCAATGCCTGGAGGGCTGGACGTGCTGTGCTGTGAGACAGGCTGAGAGTGCTGGGGGTGTTCAGCCTGGAGGAGATGTCTCCAGGGAGACCTTACTGTGGTCCTTCAGTACTTAAAAGGAGGCCTATCAGAAAGCTGGGGAGGGACTCTTCATCACAGAATGCAGGGATAGGAGAAGGGGTAATGGTTTCAAACTCAGAGAAGGTGAATCTAGATTAGATATTAGGGAGAAATTCTTCACTTTGCGAACAGTGAAGCACTGGAACAGGCTGCCCAGTGAAGCTGGGGATGCTCCATCTTTGGAAGTGTTCAAATACGATGGACAGGTCTTTGAGCAGCCTGGTCTAGTGGGAGGTATCCCTGCCCATGGCAGAGGGGTAGGAACAAGATGATAATTAAGGTCCCTTCCAACCCAAACTATTCTATATTGTTCAGATTCTTCCATCACTTCCTGTTAGTCTGAAAAAGAGGGATCGATTACCTGGACCTTGAGCCAAGCAAGGGATTGTGGGCTAAATTCTAATCAGAAACGAGAACAAAAGACAATCCCAAATAAACAAACAAGCACACAACTTGGTAACTTACAAAAACACTGCATCTGAAATTTTCACCTTCCTTCTTACACTAGTGAGCACCAGCGTACACCACAGCTAGAGAAAGCGTCCAGACAGACACTGCACAAGTCCTGCATCATTCAAATCCTGCAGTGTTCTTCATTCATGTGGAGAGCACAGCACAGCTCCAGACCCTAATCAGCAGCTGACACTCCCATTTCAATGGCAGGAGGTGGGGGGGTGTGTGTGCAGAAACAAAAAGGAGTTATTTTTTCCAGAGACTGCATGATAATATTTAAAGAGTTTTGTGTCATTTAGGAGACACTCACCATTCACAAGAGAGGAAGCTTTAAGCCCCAACAACAGCACTTCTGACAGCACAATTCTGAAACAACACTAAACCACTTTCCTTAATTGGTCTTTTTTTAAAAAAAATAACATCATTTGGATGCTGACAGTTTGAATTGTGTGCAGCAGAATCATCCCCTCAAAAGTGACATCAAAATTACTTTGCATTAGTCTGTTTGGCAGCAGCATGGAAGAGAGCCAGGAATGAACTCAGATGCCTTACACTGGCTTCTGTCTTGATGCTGCCACTTGGCCTCGTGCTTTAGGGAGCTGCCACTCACAATCAAAGTACATCCAACGCCAACAGGTCAACTTGCTGTGGAAAAGAAACACTAAGTGGATAGCCTGCAGTAATGATTTCAACTTAATCAAGCTCCAAAGGAATTTCCAATGGTCTTTCATTTTAGACAACAAGTTTTTGCATCCAGATTCCTGCAGGCACAGGGCAGTAATGTCATCTGCTTTTTGAGCACCCTCAACCAGAGTGCCTGCACTTCCTCACAGGTAAATAACATTTGCAAAGCACTTTGAAATGCTGAGAAGTGCTAGTCAAGTGCCAAATACCAGAACAAACTCTGAAACAAGAGGGATTTTTCAACAGCTTGTCTCTATAAACAAAGAAAAACTAGGCCTCACTTGCAATTTCCTTCTGAACATTTGAGAAGGAAAAAAACATTCAACCCCCTAAATTCAGCCTGTGAACCTGAAGGTGGAATTTACACCCAGATTCTGTGCCCAGGCATTACCTCTGAGATGTCCCTTTTCACTGAGTGTGTTCATTATTTTTTCCAGTAGAAATTCTACCCAGTTACACCAGCCTGTTGCACTGCACTCACCAGGGACCAGGCAGATCCCTTCTGTGAGCTGCAGTGTACGAGGGAGGAAAAAGCAGATACTGACCTCCTTCATTGCTGGCTCTGTACCCACGTGGTCTGACAGCTTATAGGCAGCAGTCACAAATAGTGCAGTCGTCTCAATTCCTTCTTCAAACTGCAGATAAACTCCACCCAAGTCATCCAGGCGAGCAACGAGATCCTGACAGAAAGACATATTAAAATTTAAATTGCATTTTAGTAAAGTTGCAGAAGTTCTCTCTGCTGCTAGGCCTGTAATTGAAGAGTATCTGTACAGGGTCACTAGTGTATTTTGTAATAGGTATTTCAAAACAGGAAGAAAAAGAAACCTTCAGCCTTTTCTGGATTTAATTATATTTAAAAGTCACGACTTTGTGTTTCAGTCTACTGTGAAAAGTCCAGAACATAAACTTGCTTGAAATAAAGAGCCAAGTCAACCCTCATCATGCAGGCAAGGGATTAGCCGGGTTAGGTTTTCTTTTTGTGTTTCCCACTATCACATCTTTTAGTAGTGGAGAGGTCCAACCAATTCCTGTGTATTTAGAGAGCAGAGCATGTTCCTACCTCTATCTCCTCAACAATGCCACTGAGATCTGCCTGCTGGGACAAGTAAGACGCCGTCTCCAAAGCCTGGATCGTTCTTAAACGAGAGCAAACAAAACAAAACAATTGTATGATTTTTCCCTCCTTAAAAGCCAAAGATCACTGAAATCAAAGCAAGTACAGTTTCTGTTCTGAATGAAGTGTAAACCAGCTGGTGCTGCATTCAGCTGACGCGTGACAATGACTCTGAAGAGCTTCAGTGGAAACAGAATCCATTACTGAATGCCACTGTAACTGCCTCAGCACGGCCATAAACTCTTAGATTAAAAGACAGAGAAGAAACCAAACTTAGATCCCTAAATAGCACAAATCCCCAGACTTGATACTGGGGCCTCCAGGAATCCAATTTTTTCATTACAAAGCAAGTCAAAGTTTCCTTTTCTTCCCCAGCTTTTAAGGAAAGCTTTATTTTCTCAATTTGCTGTAAGAGTGTTCAGCTCTTTGGTGCTAAATGCCAAGATTCCTTTTGCTTACAGGCATTCACAGCACAGGCATCCCAACTGACAAACAGCAGCGCTGGGGAAAGCAGCACAAATCTACTGCAAATATAAATGACACAGAACAACGGCTGGGTAACAAGTGAAAAAAAATACATATATCTTGTGAATCCTTTTAAAAGGGGAGTCTTCTCTGGGATACGTCCTCTTTACTGACCATTGCTCTTCAACTAAACTGGATACATAAGATCATTTGCAAAACAGCACAGAAAATGGCTCCAATCCATATTTTTCATTCCCCCAGAGAGACGATAAAGAATGGGACAAAACATCAAATGAGAACACACCACCTACTCTACTACATCTGTAACACAAAAATTAAGTGTTGAAATACTCCTTACTCCCAAATCCAACTGCCTAAGGGATAAATGTGCAAGAGTGAATCCTTTCCCTCTGAAAGACTTACGCCAGCACATTTTCTTCTTTGCTAAGACGAGCAGTGAGAGCACCAAGTGCTTCCTGAGATGCCAAAGGAAGGCCAAAGCCACTCAGGGCCCCAACGGCGTGGAAGATCTGGGTGATTGAGGAATCCTCACTGACAGCTGCAAGCAGCAGCTCCCTGGTCTCGTTTGAAATGGTAACCTGAGGAAGAACACAGGGAACATATTGATTTGCATTTGAAAAAACAAGGGCTTCTAGTCACAGCTGATTTCTTCCTGCAGCAGCAACAACACTCGATTGATGAACTGCTGTATAATCGTCTGGGAAAAAGCTCCTTATCATTCATTACCTCAGACTAATTAATTAAATTGCAACCTTTTGCTGTCAACTACCAATTAGGAGAGATAATCCACAATTCAGATCTATCCTGGTAACCTGCTACTGGTTTTCACCCGGCATCAGATCACTGTGCAGCAGCTGGTGGGTCTGATGAAAAAAGGGGCTTGGAGAACGCGCCCGCAGTTCAGCAAAGGTGTCCCCATTTGTATTGTCACAGTGCTTCAGCACAGCGTTCACATCAGTTTGTCACCCACCCAAAGAGCTTTAACAGCTGCCACAGATCACTGTAAATGTGCTGGCTCCTTTTTTCTTAGCCACCAGTGTTTAATCAAGAACCATCCCCTCAGAAACCCTCACGCTTTGCCTTGTACCAAGCGCTCCCACACACTTCACAAGTTGTTGACCCACGACACAAGAGAGCACAACCCACTCGAAAAGAAAGGCAAAGTAGAAGTTATGCATAAAATACACCCCAGAAGCAGAGGAAGGTAAGTACGTCCTTGGTAACATCTGTCCTCAGAGCTCAGGGCTCACCTCACAGCCAGCCAGGAGCCGGATGGACTGCGCGGCATAGAAGAGGGAATCCACACTGCTGGAGTCCACGTGAGATTTGATGAAGCTGCATGCAGCCTGTGACAGAACAGAAGATAACTTACAGCCTGCCTTCACTTAAGCCACCAAGATTTAAATAATGTCACTTATGCTGCTGGGTATTTTTACACTGAAGAAAAAGGCAAACAAAATCCTGAGTAATTTGTGATGCCACAGAAGCTACAGCCCCCCCAGATCCTGCCCTGCTCAGTGCTGCACAGAAACAAAGGTGGCTCCAGCCAAAAGACACAAGTGATTTCCACAGAAACTCCACTGCAACCAGAATTCAAATTGAAATTGAATATAATTATAGAGCCTGTCAATATAAAAGTTCCATGGGTATATTTAGTAGGGAAAATCTCCCAGGACAGAGACCAGATAAACAGAAGCTGCGTGGGCGAGCTTCTTCTCAGTTGTAGATCTCACACAATACTAATGGATGCAGAACATAGAACTCCAAAGCATACACAGAGTCAGAGAAGCAGCTACAGTATGAAGGGAAGCAATGAGACTGCTCATTAATCTGCTGCCACCTTATTAACAACTGACAACTAGACAGGTGGGTCATTAAGATTCCATTTTAACCAGAAGATAACCAAGCATTTAACTGCTCCTACAGAAATCGCTGGGTTTTAGGCATGTGGTGCACAGGCCTTTACAAGCAGGGCAGGGTTATCATGCTAGAGTTACCTTGGAATACTGATACATGTTGAGATGTTGTGCCTACCTTGTATTTTCCCTACCTCTACCTTTTAAATACCCTCCCCTGATGAAGAGCTACGCTGTTCAGAAAAAGCTCATCTCAAACCACAAGGAACAAAAAAATAATTAGCATTTACCCACAGAAGCTAAGCCTGTGTTATCATTGCCAAAACTAAGAACTATTAAAAAACCCAACCACGCTGACAGAAACAAGAGCAGCAATTCTCAGTCTAGCCTGCAAACAACCAGTAACACCAGCAAGGTGGGCAGTGTGGTGAACCCCAACGTCCTCAGGAGCCAGGTAGATAAGAGTTTGTGGTGCTAAATGCACAATGCTCAAAGAGAAGCCACATCCAATTGGTTCAGAACTGCTGAATTAGCTGAATTTACGAGGAAAGAACAAAGCTGTTTACAGGGCAGGTGCACAGGTAAGTAGCCAGGTGCACAGAACCCTCCCTGTGTAAGCAGGGTGTTACCAGGACAACTCACATCATTTAAAGCAGAAATGAAAGGGAATAAGCACTGTGCTGACACCACACACCCCAAGCCTTTGTTTCTAGCCTGTACACAAAGTAGTGTTTTATACACAAAACCAGCAAAGTGATGGGACCTGGCTGAATCTGAGACAAAATAATGAGAGCTCTGTTTAACAGGCTGGCAAAGGAAACACGCCCAGGGCAGAAATCTTTTCCAAAAAACAGTGAACAAATTGATAGCTACAGTAATACCACAACAGGCCATGGAGGAGCGAGCCCTGAAACCAGCATTTAGAGGTAGTAAGTATAAGAGAGCCTGGGGCACGTTACTGCCTAGACAAAGATGCAGGTTATTCAATTAGCATGCTGATTGTCAGTAATTACCAGTGATTTGCACTTACACTTTCTAAGAGCATGCTTTACATTTTTCTCACAGTCCTGTCAAAGCACAGCTTGCTAGATAAACTCAGTATCATAGAACCATAGAAATGGTTTGGGTTGGAAGGGACCTTAAAGATCCTTTCATTCCAACCCCCCTCCCGTGGGCAGGGGCACCTCTCCCTAGACCAGGCTGCTCAGAGCCCCGTCCAACCTGGCTCCGAACACTTCCAGGGGTGGAGCACCCACGACTCTCTGGACAGCCTGGTCCA
>VWZY01005521.1:114205-137031 GCA_013399075.1 Chloroceryle aenea
GGGCTGCTCAACCTGCGTTCCCAGGAGCACACCTCACCCCGGCCAGCACGAAGGTATTCCTGAGCTGGCCACACTCTGCTTTCCTTATTACTACTCCTGGAAAGCTCTCCCTGATGGATCCCAGCTGAGAGACCGGGGTTTTTTTGGTCTTATTAAGTTGTTGATATGTATTTTTCTGCAGTGCTGTTCATTCTCCCCTCCCCATCCCACTCTGGGCCCCACCATTTCCCCCTGGCAAGAGGGGATGAGAGGCTGCCAGGCTGCCTGGATCCAAACCTGGCCCATCACCCTGAGTGTCACACACACAGGCTCCCTGGGCACCCTTTCCTTGCCTGCACCACCCACTGCAGGGCTCTCCCAGTTAGCCTGGTCCCTACACTGCTAGGGGCTGGCAATGCCTCCAGCAACCCCTGCCCTATGAGAGCATCCCCAGGACACAGCTCCCTCATCAGCCCCAGCAGTGTTATCCCCTGTTAGCAAAGTGATTTACAGACCTCCCTGTACTCTGCATCGGTGGGTGCTGGAGGGACAGGTGGGACACTAACCATGGGGAACGTCACACAGCATGGCACAAATCCCCTCCCTGCCTTGGTTCAGGGCTCATCAAGTGGCTCCAGAGGCATTCCCATCTGTGGGGCTGGGGAACAGGGTGGTCCTGCCCCACCTGACTCCAGAAAGGGTGAACTTGTTTCTGTCACATCACCCACATGGAACTGGTCCAGTCTGGAGACGGCTGCTGAATATCTGACAGCTTGTTTAGACAGCAGAGGGAAAGGGGATGGCAAGTCCTGCCTCTGCAAGATCATGGGAGAGAAGCTGCTGGGGGCTACTCACCCCAAACGTAGCATCTCCAGCTTGGTCACCCCAGGGAACCCCCGCTGCAGACAACCCCCAGGCCTGAGGATATTTCCCATATGTTTGGTACAAGCCACACAAAACTCTTGGCATTGCCTCCTTTGGGGATGGCGCAAGCAGCCCAAAGCAGTGGCCCTGGCACAGGGAAGATTTTCCCATCTTCCCACCACATCCCCTGGGACCAGGGGCTGGGCAGACTCATGGGCACCGTTGGAAACACATCCCATCAGTCAGCACTGGGGGGTGAGGCATGTCAGCCTCGGGCACTGCAGGGCATTACCAGGATGGGTCTGAAATCAGCAGTGTGGAGAAGCCTGAAGGACACCACCGCACCACGGAATATGGGATACTTGACCTTGAGGTCCACTCTCTCCTGCAAAGAATAAGGTCAGCACTACCCCTTGCACAGCCTCTGGCAATGGGTCAGCAGGTCCTTGCCACTGTCTTCCTGAAGGCCCCAGAACACGGACAGGTCACTGGCAAAGCTTTGGTGGTCACACAGAGGTAGGAGCTGGGCCAGGAAAGGATGGGCTGCTGCACTCCCCAGAGCTGACCCTCTTCTTGGCTTTGGCAGTCTGTGACTGTGGGTGGAGGGTGCTGATGGGCACAGGGAAGGACCTGCCACAAAACTCTTGCACACGGTAGAAATCCCAGCTTGGCTGATAATGTTTCCCTACTGCTCCAGCTTTCCTCAAGTCCCTAAATAAGAAAAAGGGCCCCAGGAAGCACTCAAGAGAAACTATTAAAAATAATTAAAATAAAACCAAATAAATAAATGCAGGGAGACTGAAGAAAACCCTGGCTGCATGAGCCCCAGCCCCCAGTGCTGCCCATGCTGCTGCTGAGGCAGCCAGGGCTGTGGCACAGAGCTCCCAGGATGTCTGAACCACCGAGCCCATTTGGGAACAGTTTTCTGGAGGTTTCCTCCTCTCCTGGCTGGACCAGGAAAGCAAGAATTTACCTACACCCTGTCAGCAGCTCTCCCTGCATCCCAGCCATCTGCAGGCAGGGGAGCAACAGCTATTTCTCTGCAGCAGACCCACACAGGGACAGCAATGAATTTAAAAAAAAATTGCTTTGAAGCAGGATCCTGCTGAAGGAGATGAATATTTGGGGGCTGGAGCAGTGGTGGGGATGTAAATCAGCATGGCTGCTGTACAGCTGCTCCAGTTTACACCAGCCCAGCTTGGCCCTGTTAGGATGGATCTGGCTGATGGGTTTGTCTGCTGCCTCCCACCCTGCTGTCCCTGGGGACACGCTGCTCCTGCCCCGCAGTCAGGGAGAAGAAACTGGTTCCCGACTCTTTTAGCAACTGCAAGCATCCAGTTTGGTTTCTATTGATTCCCAGCCTTTGGTTTGCTCTCCTACTTCATAAATATTCAACCACCAGATGCTTGAAAAACTGCCTGTGAATCCCCACCATGTGTCGGAGGGAGCATCGCCTGCAGCCCCCAGCTCCATCCCACTGGGATCCAGTTCCACAGCTAAGGCAAGGGAGAGCCCACGGCCAAAGCCAGCAGCTGGAGAACAAGCCCCATGACAAAACCCCCTCCCCAGTGCTCGGGTACCAGGCGTAATGCAAAAGATCTTGAGGGGGTGCAGGCTGGGGAGAGGTACCCTAAACCACAGGGGTGGCTCCAGAGGGACATCCCCAGAGAGCGATGGGGACTCACCTGCCTCCTGGGAGTTCGGGTTCCACATCACTCGCTTCCCTGAGAGCTGGGGTGCGATGTGCTGCCCTCGCCCTCCTGCCTGCTGAGGGCAAAGCCCAAGTGGTGCTCCAGAGCCCAAGGGTGATGGGCTTAGCAGGAAGCTTTCTGCAGGGGAGCCTGATGTCCCCCTGCTCCCTTTCCACATGCCACATCTGCACAGCTCCAGGCTGGACACCCCCTCCCCAGTGGCTTAGCCAGGGGTGGAGGGACTGTGATGAGAGGACTGGGGACAGGATGATGACACCACACACACACGACACCACCTCCCCCCAAACCCGCATTACAGAGAGTTTCCTTTTCAGCAGGGCAGTGTTCTGGCAAGGTCAGCACCAAGGCTTGGCCACAGCTTCAGGGTGCAGGATCAGGGAGTCCCACAGCCCCCCCAGGCGCCTGAGCAATCCAGCAAACCCCAGCTCCTGCTTTGCTTTCCCATTTCTTGCCAAAAATCACTCCGGAGCATGTCAGCACGCTGTCATGTAAGGAATCTCATTTCAGAGAGGCTTTTTTTCTCTCTCTCAATACAAACCAGACACAGCTAGGCTTTATTGGGTGCAAGGGCAGGGCTGCCCGCATCCCTCTGCTCCCTCCTCAAAACGATGCCGGAGTGGGTGTGGAGGGCTTGCACTGTTTGTTTAGGGTACTTTTAGCTGTGCACACAGGGACCATCTGCACACAGGTACTTGCATGCAGGACCCTCTCATGCTGTGCTGCAGAAACCCTGCATGGAAACCACAGGGGAGAGAGCCAAATTGCTCTGTGAGGGCTGATCAGGGGCTGCCCCCTGAGCCCCAGGGCTGGGCAAGCCTCGGAGGAAGGGGATGCTGCTGCTTCTCCCCACTGCATCAGTATTTTGAGAATGGACACCCCATTCCCAGAGCAACACTGCTCCTCATAAAACCCCAGGAGGTACTTGAACCCTCCTCTCAACACCTATTGCCCCAAATCCCCTCAGTGGGGCCACATCCCCAGCACATTCCTCCACCTCTTATTCCAGGTGACTGCACAGACCCCAGAGCCCTCTACCTGCCTGACCCTGGGCTCAGCTCCTGTGCTCTGGGGGTGGATAGTTAAGGACAAGTCCTGGCCTGGATTCCTCACACCCCTCTCAGCTCCCTGCACCTCAGCCCCATGGCAAAACAGGTATTTCCCTTCTCCAAATAACTCCTGTGTTTCTGGATGCCTGGGGGAGGCAGGGAGCAGCTCCCCTCAGCCCCACATGTAGGGCAGTGGTGATCAGCAACATAAATGTTTTGGGTGGTATTTACCACCATGGGGGTCACTTCACTGATGTTTTGGTGATTTTAACACTGTTCCTTGCCCAGAACTGAGTGCCACTGGTGCCATTTGCTGAGACCAGGTGGGATCAGGGCTCCCAGCTTAGCCCCACACTTTGTGCCGAGATGGGAAATCCCCAGGTGGTGCTGGTGGCTCAAATCCAGAGGAGGTCAGGCCCTATGATGCCAACGATTCTTCCTGGTGCTTTTTGCATGCTGGCACATCTGTAATGGGGCAGAGGTTCCCCAGCAGTGCCAATACCTCTTCGAAGACCTGTGTACTCCAGGAATGCTCTGCACACCTTGCCCTATCCCACCACCAGACCAGCAGTCTACCCCCACAATGTCTAGCCTGAGCGAGACTTGCTGGGCTGGGAAGTATTTGGGGTGTCCAGTGGATCAGGGAATGAGAAGTCAGAACATCCCCCCAACCTCTTCCCACTACTGCCTTCAATGAGCCAGGCAAGACAGGGAATTGTCAGGTCTGCCCCATGCAGACACAGGGAAATGCGTTTTCTTAGGAAGATTTCCTGCTTTGCTGTTATTCTTTCACTCCTCACCTCTTGCTGCCAAGGAGCAACCATCCATCTGTGCAGCATGAGCCCTGCAGCCAGGCACAGTCTGCTCTGCACACCCAATGGCATCCTTCCTTTCTGAGATGCTTGGCCTGGGAAGCAAAAATAATCTGCTTAGGTCAGTGAAGGATTAAACCCCTCTCTTGGTCTTTTGAGCAGGCCACCTGCAGCCCCACAGAGGGGGGTTTGGAGTCAGGGGATCCAGCCAGACCTGTAGAATTTGCCTAAAAAAGGTTGTGAGAGCCGGTGAGCCATGATACCCCTGCAACAGGGACACAGTGCCGAGGGGCTCCAGTCCCAGCTGGCCCCACTGCTCTGTCTCCTGTACAGGGAAAGTCACACTCCTGCCCAGCCATGGGGGAGCTGGGGCTTCCCAGGAGAGCTCAGCCCCATGGCCAATCTAAGGGTGCTGAAATCAAACATGGGCTTTGAAAGGCTGTGAGTGCTGATGCTCCAAGGAGATGCCCCAAATCCCACCTGAGCCCCCTCCAGTCCTGCTCACACAGCCTGTGCTGTGCCATCAGGGACAGGGACCTCTGTCCCATCACTGCCTGAGACCAGACAGTTGATGGATGGCGAGTCTGCAAAGCCCTGGAACATGGTTGGTGTCTCTGATTCTACCTGTGGCAACATGGGAGCAGATTTGGCCTCTTCCTCCGAGTTTAAAGCTGACTCTTAGAATATATTGCAACCTTCATCATGCAAGACTGACGTTCTGGGGAACATTTTGGATACAACACCACTCAGTGAGGCATCCTGCCAGCAATGCCAGGCCTGGACCTTCTCCCTGCCAAATATGGTCCTGAGTGCCCCTGGAATAAAGGGAAGACAAGGTAACACATCTTCTCTGCACAGCATCCAGCCCCTCCACTCACCTCCTATGCTCCTGCATCAGTCCAGTTATCCCTGACCTCACCTCTCACCATCTGTATCACTGGCCAAAGGTGTCCTGTGCAGGTTCTGCAATCCCAGGGAGGGAACAACCTCCTCTCCAGGAAGCCCTGTCCCATACAGAGCACAGCTTTGCAAATGCACAAGAATTTGTTCAAGTTCACCGAAGTTTAAAGCAAGAGCTTGTCTCAGACGCATCCTCAAGATGGAGAAGCATCACAAACTTGCATCAAATCACTGCTGGACATTTTATTGTTTCTGGGATAGCTCCAGTTCCTCCAGGAGACTGGAATCAGTGGGCCCCTTGTCTCCTTTTTCTGCTGTCATCCCCAGTCTCTGTCCCATCCCCCCAGTTTCCATCCATCAAAGCCTCCAAACTCAAAACCCCCAAAGCTCCCCCAAGGAACTGGGCTGGATCAAACCCTAGAAGGGTGAGGTCTCTGCAGGCACCTGAGGCAGCCAGTCCAGAGCACAGAGCTCACTCTGGATGGCAGTGACAGGAGAGTAAGCAGTATGGGAGGAGCTGGCTGGGTGCAGAGCAATGCAATCTGGGGAGACAGAGGAGGTGAGGAGATGCTGGAGGATGCCAGGATCCCCGATGACCGATGGTTGATGCTCCCCTGCTGCAATTCGAAAGCTGCTGCAGCCTCAGGATAAGGTTTCCAGTACAAACACTTGAAACTTTTCACTCCAAGTTTATGTTCCAAGACTAATTTCTCTGTATTCATTTAGGGAGTCTGCCTTTCTGTGGGTGTAAATTGGTGTACCTCCACCGCCCGGGAGAGGCTGCTCTGATTTATATCGGCCGAGATGCTGACCCCAAATTTGCAGTTTGCACAAAAGTTCCTGCCAATAAAACCGTTATTTAAAGTATTCACAGAAAGTGAACCCAGGAGGCATGTGAACATGGTCCAAACAAATCTAATTAATGCTTTCATCCAGAAAATTCTTCCTTGCTATAGAACAAGAATCCATGCATTAATACTTGTCCTCACTTCACTGGGGCTAAAACACTCTGTTTAGAGGCCCAGGGTAAGTGATATTTGTGCTAAGCTGAGCCCTGCTGGCTCCAGGCCACCTCAGAGCTCCTTTGGTCTCCCCCTGCATGCCCAGCCTTATGGTACCTTGCCGGGTGGCTCTTCGCTTTGTAAAGAAGCTCACTGTTTAATTCAGCCCAGCTCGGCTGCAGGAGAGCAGAGCCACATGTTGCTGCCTGGGCTTGGGAAACAGCTAAAGAAAACATCCTGGCAGGGGTGCTGAGGAGGACAGAGGTGTCAGCATCAGAGGAACTTGGGTGCCACCAGCTTGTAGAAACAAAATGGAGTTGATCCAGCTGCTGCATCTCAGCTGGTGCATTGTCTGGGGTGCTGGCTTGGTGATGGTGAATTCCAGCCCTTTCTTTGAGCAGATCCTGTCTGATTTTAATCACTGAGATCTTCATCCACACAAAATATCACAGCAAACCTACCCAGGAGGAGCTAATCCAGCCCTTGCAGCAGCATTTCAGAAGGCTCCCAGGAAACCAGCTGCATCCATACAGACACATCATGGCCAGCACAGGCACCTCATCCGTGACAAGCATCACTGTTCTACTGCCTTGATACCTTGTGCTGCATCACAGCGATGGGGATACTGTGCTGGTACATCTGTCACAAGTGGGAACCAAGGACCAGGACTGCAGGAGGCATCTCTAGCCCACTGAAGTTCAAAGACTAGGGACACAGAACCCCTTTCTGCTGTAGTTGCTTCCCATTTTCTCTACTCCTGTCTTTCTCTCTCTTGTTTTAGCTGACATTAAATGGATGAATCACTTAATCATTCACCTTTTTCCTCCTCACTGCCTTTCCAAGAAGGTAAACAAACAAATTCAATCCCCCTGAACCACCTTCATTTCATCTGCCCTCCCAAAGCTCCTTATTTTTCTTCAGGATTCCAGCAAGGTGGCCCTGAAGGCATTTTCCAAGACAGAGTAAACTTCAGACAGCAACAAAAATGTGTAGAATTTGTCCTATTCCAATCTCTTACCTTTCTGTGACCTCCAGGGAGCTTTAGACAGGCAGCATCTCCCTTCGCTCCCTGGCATGCCCCAGGACAGCTCCTGCCAGCCCAGTCCAGGCTGTCTGCTGGGGAATGAGCCACAGAAATGGAAAAAGAGAAAGAATGAGACAGGTGGGGAGAAAAAGATGATTTGACTAACATAAGAATTGTTTCCATGCACATTCCTTGTGCAACCAAATGTCTGGAACAAGATCTTTCAGTGCCAGGTGTGCTCCTTTTCCTTCCCACCCTGTCTGGCCCAGGACTCTGCAGAGATGCACCAAGATGGGCATTGCTGACAAGTCTGTGATGAGAGCCAGAAGATTCCCACTCTGCAGGGCCAGAAGCCGTTGCTCTTTGGGAATGCGCAGCTGCTGAGGGAGTCCTCCCGCTCAAGGGGACTCCCAAGTATTAGGTTTGCATTCATCATATTCACCTAGGAGCTTTTGGCCCCTGTACAGCTGGAGAAATCCAAGGTAAGTTCTGAAACAGAAGACTTGACCTCAGTGCTACCTCATTATCTCACCCCTTTCCTGCATCCCATTGCCAAGGAATTGTCCAAGGGCACAGAAATCCTTCTTCCCTGTGGGGACCCAGGCCTGGATATCACAGGATAAAAAAAAAAATCTCCCTTCCTGCCACTGAGCTGGAGAGCAGTACTGCNTCTCCCCTCCTGTCACTAAGCTGGAGAGCACTACTGCAGAGAGAAACATTCCTTCTGCAGCACCAGGCAGAGAGCCAAAGCCACTGCTGCAGCTCACCGGGAAAATCCCAGATTTAGAGCAGAGGATTAAAAAAAGTCAGAGGATATCTTCTGTGTGGCACTGCAGGAGGAGACGGGGGCGACGGAAACTGCCCAAACAGGGAAGATGTTCTTCCTCTAGCTCTCAAGCTAGGAAGGCATCCAGCTTTTGCCCAGACACCATAATGTTCATGATGTGTCCAAGAGGAACAACAAGCATCCCTCAGGAGGGTCCACTTGGTCATGGCTAACTTGCCTGGAGGGAGGTCTCCATGGGGTGCAAACCCCGGTGCAGGGCCATCTGAAGGACAGATGCTCCCAGAGCAGGTATCATTGCATTCCCATCCTGGCCATGACTTTAACCTTGACCTGAAGAGCTTGTGTAGCAGGAGCCAATTCATTCCCTGTGAACCCGAGGGACAGGGAACACCACAAAAGGGTCCCTCAAAGCCCCCCAGGGACTGCAGGGGGACACCTGCATTGCCTGTATGTCTCAGAGCTGCCCAGCATCCTGCTGGGCTCCCACAGGCAAGCAGGAAGCACAGCAGGACACCCACACTGCCATCTCCTCCGTGGGAGTGTTTTACAAGCATTGCAGATGAAATGAAAGAGCAGGAGAGCTGTAAACAAGCTAATATGAGTGTCTCCCGTGGCCTTGTCAAGCCAGCTTCAGCTCCAGTCAACACCTCTCACATCAGCCAGAACCCAGCCCAGCCAGGCTGCCCTGAGGGACCCTGTGCTAATGGCTTTCAGACACTCCAGCAAGGCCTGGAGGAAGAGCATGGGGAAGGCTCTCCTTCCTTCCCACCCTTGTCCCTCATGAAGCCCCATCAGCTGGCTCCTGGCTCTGCTCTCAGACACAGATTTCACTGCATGATGCCGATCACTGGGGCACCCAGCATGCATTTCGACACAGCAGTCCTTACCGCAGGGGAAAAATATTCTTTTGCCCCAAAGTTAAAGTCAGTTCAGGGCCAAAAGCAAACAAAAGCATATGAAGAGTGACTGTCAAAATCAGCTGAAATTTTTAATAGACTTCCAGAGATTGTTTCCTGCCCAGGTCTCTTCTCTGCTCCCCTTGTTTCCCTCACCTTTTCCTGATCAGGCTGAAGCCTCTCCCTGACCCAGCATTCCACCTGTTTCTAACCCAACAGCTCCTGTGCCACATTTCCCAGCAGAAGTTATGAGGAATTCAATGGAAGAAGTACAAGGTCAGGATGGAGCCATGCCAGGGCTGCAGAGAGCAGCCACAGCTGGGAATGGACTTCCAGAAAATGTCCATGCTTTCCGGTGACAATCCTCAGATGTCCTGAAGATGATACACTCAATGGAGCTTGCCAAGGAGGAGGAGTCCCTCCTGCAGCTCAGGAGCCCAAGCATCAAGGAAGAAGAAACAGCAGCCCCCAAGTGGCAACCGGGAAAAGCCCCCAAGTGGCAACCGGGAAAAGCCCCCAAGTGGCAACCGGGAAAAGCCCCCAAGTGGCAACCGGGAAAAGCCAGAACCTGGTTTACAAGTGCAAAGGAGCAGGAAATTAGGTAGGCGAGCATCCGATCTGTGACAAACTGGGCCACCGACACATCAGACAGGCGATGAAACAAAGAGCCAGTGATGAACCCGGCAAGCCACCATACAGCCAGCAGCAGATGTGTTCAATTAGCCCAAGAGCCAATATCCAACCAAACACCAACCTAGCCAGCAAAAAATAGACAATAGACCACTTGTTCCATCAAACAGCTGAGTTAATAGCAAAAACGTGCGGGGAGTGAGCAAGCAGCCAAAAACCCACGCCAGCCACTCAATAAGTCAATTAACCAAAGACCCACATAATCAACCACTTAAGTAGAGCCGAGCAAATAACTCACAATGAGTTATTTATCCATTGAATTTAGCCTCTAGTTTTGCTTGGGCCATCTCTGTAAGCACATGTCAAGTCCCTTCCATTGAGTTGCAATTAATCTCCTTTTGGCTTGTTTACTCCAGGCACGGCTCGCCAGAAGTTAGCATCTGAAGTGTGCTCATTAGCTGTGATTGCCCAGGAAGATTACATGTCGATCTCTAGTCTCAGATTAGATAAGCACGGTTTTGTCAGTGAATCCCAGTCCCCAAAATACTCAAATGAGACTGCTGAGAAGCAGCCAGGACACCCTGATCACATTATACAAAGAAAGAGCTCAACAAGCTGTTACTGAGCTCTTACCCAGTCATCCAAGAAGTTCAACTAAACAGTCCTGCAGGAAGAAGGCTGCTCAAACAAGACTGGGGGGAATTGGAAGCTTTGGCTTTAGTGCCCTGAGTTTGGGTCCCATTTCTGAGCATCTTTTCTATTACTGCAGGACAGTTGCTGGGAACATAGCTCCGTGAGCAGGCAAGGATGGCCCACCTCTGCAACTACAGCCCCTTGTCTGGAAGGTCCTCAGACCTCGCTGGGGTATTGCAGAACCTTCTGCAATGCCTCCCAGCAGACCTTAGCTCCTGATCTATTGTCAGTTTGAGAAGTTCCTCCACAGTGGCAAGCATGGGGAAATATCCAGGACAGCTCCTTTTGGCAAAGGCTGGGACACACAAAGCTCTGATTGCATCTGGATGTTCCAGGCATCACCAAAGCATTTAAATAACAGCAACACCACACTGAAAAAATCCATCCACATGACCAGGAGCTTCTCAGAGGAGATACTGTGCTCCCCATCCCACAAGCCTTAGAGGAAAGTGCGCATGGTGGGCATGGAGTCCAGAGCTGCTGCTGTCCTCCTCCTGGTGCAGAGATGCCTCCTTCCTCTGCCCCACAGCAGGCTTTTTCACTTACTGCCAAAGCAGCACAGGTCTTCTCATGCAGATGGCCAAGTGCAAAGCCCTTGCTCTGTGGAGCTGTGCCACAGCAGGAACTGGCCCACAGCAGGAACTGGCCCATGCTATGGGTCACACTGCATTTCAGAGGCAGATACTACCAAGCCACGGCCATTTCTACATCAACTCAACGGAAGGTGGGGAAGGTACCACTCCTGGCCTTCTTCACCTGAAAGGAGCCACAAAAAGAAAGAAGCCAGGCAGACTGGGCTAGCTCCAAGCATGGCCCCACACAGCAGAGGGAGCTTTATAACCCTCTCCTCCCAGGGGTGCTGCAAGTGCTCTGCGTTCGGTGCTGGCCGGGGAGGAGGCAGGAGGCTCGGTGCTGCCAAACCACATTGTCAGCTGCTTCACTGCTGCCTGCGAATCCGAGTCCCGCCGGCAATACAGAACCAGCAGGAACGGCACCATCTCTGAAGTGCAAAGTGGAGAGTCAGAGGGATGCCGCTGCCTCCCGCCTCTCCCAGAGGTGGTGGCAGGGACTCTCAGAGATTAGGACCAACCGTACTTAGCTCCCTTCAGCAGCCAGATGAATTAAATGATCCTTACGTGCCCTTACATCCTAAGGAATGGCGTCTGATTTCCCACCCGGCTCCGAGCGCAGAGCACCAGTTCAGAGCTTGCCGCTTTCATACTCGGAGGGCTGTGCAAAACACTCCCTGCCCTCATTACCCTTGCAAATCTCGCCTGGGTTTTTAATCCAGGCAGCATCTCCTACAGCTCCCACTGCAGGTTTGGGTTTGAGCTCAGCTTTCAAAGAGAGCTGACCTCTTGAAAGCCAAGCTCGGCTGTAAGCATCAAGCTCCATCCTTGAGACCAAACAAAAACCACAGATTTCACATTATTTCCACACAAAGCTATAAATCACCTCAGGCTTTGGCTTGACTCTAGGCCAAAGCTTGACTGAAAGGTTCATGAACCTTAAGGAATCTTTTGACAAGCTCGGCCTGAGATTCAAATTTGTAATGAAACCCCAAAACAGAGCAGCTCTGCTCGTTCCATGTAATTTCAGGTTTTGTTGTGAACATTTCATGCAGCTCTGGGGACACAGTTACACCAGCAGAAACCCACTTACTCCTTAAAAATCAATAGCGCTCGCCTGGATTTATGCCGGTGGAAGAGCAATCAACCCAGCCCAGAAAGAGAGTTATTTTTATTCCTTGCCTTCTGTTTTGCTAGAATGCACCCAATAAAAGTTTCCAGCCTGAGTCCAGACTGTAGAAACACAAGTGCCAGTAGAGCATAAACCCCAGCGTGCATCTGGGGGAATTTCTGTAAATCAACGGGGTTGCTCCAGCTGCACGAGGCTGCTTCTCATGAGTGACTTGATCAAGCTCAGTGAAAACCAGCAAGAACCCAGGAAACCCCCTCCTCATCCAACTCTGCCGGTACCCTGATGGGCTTCTGTGAGAAGAGATGTTTACTGGGCTAACACCCTCCCTGGTGACTGTTTCTGAAGGGCAGAAGTCTTACCATGCCCCATCAGACTGACCTCAGGACAGAGGTTCCTGCAGCCCAAAGGGGGCTGGCTCCTGCTGCCCCAGTGCAGTGCTCAGCTGTCAGCAGGTTGCTCAGGCTTGTTCCTGCTGATTTTTCACACAACCCAGCTCTAATAAGGCAAATGGAGTTCGTGCACTGGAAGGAAAATGCTGTGGGGCTCAGGGGATGCTGTCCACCACCCTTACTCCAGTCTTATAGCTTATCTGCAGTGATGGATCAACATCATATCGCTCCAAATGGGACAACTGATGTGAGGTGCAGGGCCAGACCCCATTTAGCTCCTTCCTGCCCCAGCACAGGAACCCATCTTTTGCAGGTTCAGCTGGATTGCTACTGGGGGAAGGTACCTCTTCTCCATTGCTCCCTGGCCTGCTTCTGCACAGCAGAGAAATCCTGGTATCCAAAAGCTCATGCCCGAGCAGAGCATGGCAGCCAGGGGGTGAGCTCCATCACACCGCAGTCACTCCAGCACTGTCAGCAGAGCCACTCTAGATACGTGCTGCAGAGCTTGGCCTGGCACCAGTTCCTGCTCCTTCCTGTGCCAAGTGTTCCCTGTAATAAGACAGCAAACAGCAGGAATTCCCTGTGATTATTTTAAAAAGTTTCTTATTCCAAAGGTTTAAAGACCTGTCAGGAAGCTGGAGCTGTTTAATTACCTTGGGCTCACAGCAGCCCCAAAGATGTAATGCAAAGAAGTGCTCTTACTTGTCTGCTCCCCATCTGCACCCCAGCCCTCTCCAAAGGCTGTCAGGCAGGAGACCCTCCTTTCACAGCTCACTCTAGTACCCAGAAAGCCATGAGACTGATCACAGCCTGCCAGATCCTCTTGCCCTTGTTTTAAATCCCCCACCCATTCCTATGGGCTAAGGTTCTTTGATGCATGCTCCCTACCGTGCCTTGGGAAGGGATGTCCTGTAAGGCATCCAGGCCATTGCTTTGGCAGTCACTATCATCCTACAAGTACTGCTGGGAAGCTGGCTTGGCCCTCTGCCTGGGTTCCTCAGGAGTGTTAAAGAGGGAATTCCTCACTCCCTGGCAGCATCTTGTCGACCCTTCAGTGCAGATGCACTGAGATTTAAGTGTTTGTCCACACAAACAACTCCATCATTGATTTGCTGCCCCTTGATCTGGGTAAGTAATGGTGCCCATCTTAGAGGGGTTTGATGTGTGATGAGCAGGACTTGGGGTGCTGGTTGTGCCAGGCTGGCTCCCTCCCATATTCCCTGGGCAGGCTTGGAGCAGGGTTTTTGGGAGAGCTCCCTGCAGTGACCCTCTGTGCCAGGTGTGGACCTCATTCCCACAAACAGTCAGTTGTTCCATGGCCATTTTTCTTAAGATATGGCCTTTGTGTTCCTGGAGATGCTGCTGGTGTGAAGAGGTCAACATGGCTGATGGTCTAGTGTTCCCAGCCATCTTAGCCAGGTGCTGAAGACACCACAGGAGTCGAACACCTCCTGGCAGCATGAGACCAAGTCTTCTGTGGCCTTGCAGTATTTGCCCAGGAAGTCCAGCATATGCCTTAACACATGGGCACAGATTACTCTTCATGTCAATGGTGTCACTCCAACACACAACCCCAACCAGTGTTGTACCCATCTGCTTCCATTTTGGAGTTTCCCTGCAGGAGAAGGCCTGCTGCATTAAGAGAGATAGGATTCCAAACCTTGCATGCCAGCTTGAGCTTAAAAAGAGCTTAGTCCCACATCTGAACCTATCTTTAGGGAGACAGAAACCTTAATGCTAAGGGTGCCACCTTATTTATTATTTATACTGCTACTCAATTGTACTGAACATTATAGTTTCCAGAAAAAAAATAACAGTAAAGAAAATAATAGCTCTTGTCCTACCAGGAGTGAAGTCCAGGAGCAAGATGAGTGATCAGAGAAGAAGCCACACCATTGTCAGAGAGCAACAAGAGCAGAAGTGGGGTGGATGATGAGCCAGGAGCCAAGAGTGATGGCAACACAGGAGGTACTTGTATTGATGAGGCATAACCCTGCAGGCACCTGGTAACAGAGCACATCAAGAGCCCCAGGGAGCAAAAGCAGCCAGAAAGAGGACTGAGGACAACCTCCAGCACAAGGCCAGTGCCCCCCAGAAGCCAGAGCTATAGACAGTCCCCTAGCTCTGGGGCTGACCTTAAATAGAGCTCCAGGTCCATGGGCAGAGGTGTGGGTGGGGGCCAGGTGAGGCTGCTCAGGGCAATTGATGGGCATTGACGTCCACCTGAAGGTGCTTCAGGGCACCTGGCAGATGTGGGTGTAATACTGGGATACCTGGGGGGGTAGCCCAGATGTTTAGAGGTGCCAGGGATGTAATGGTCCCTCTCATCCTCCCTGTCAATAAGACAGAAGAAAATCAGTTTCCAACATTCACCCATCTTCTTCTCAGGGCTGTGACTTGGTGTAGGGGGTTGGTGGTTTGCAGCCCTGCTGTCAGCTGGGAGTGAGGCTCCCCTCTCCTCCTGGCAGCAGTGCTGAGCACCCTCTGTGGTAGGCCAGGGCTCCCCTAGAAGCGATTCTGGCAGGAACCTGGACCAACGGTCCCCGAATGGAAGGGAGAGACTGTGTGTTGAATGCCTCGCACAGGACACCAGGATTTGGCCCCTGAGCATGACACATGGGGGGAGAGCCCACTGGGGAGTATGGAGCTGTTCAGATTGGATGTGAGCTCCTTTTTACCTTATTGGAGTGGGTTTGGAGGTGATGTAATCACTCATTGTGCTTGTACGTGTGGGATGGGGATGAGATGCTGTTTGTCATGAGCTGACAAGTCAAGGAAGGATGCGAGAAAATGATCTGGGACTTCCCATGCAGGACTTGCTGGAGCTGTGAACTGGGGAAGACGTGACTGGAAGCTGTAAGGATTAATGGCCCCTCTGCTGCTGTATGAGGCGCGAATGAATGAAATTCTGTTCCCCTTACAAAAGAATGCCATTAATTCAAGGGGAGATAGTCCAGATTTTTCTCCAGTGCTATGAAAGCAGAATTTGGCCCTTGATCTTGCACAGAAAATGCCTGTCAAGCAAGTTTTGAGGCACTTCTTTCCACTTCTCTTTTGATTTGATTGCATTTTCTTCTGTAGAAACATTTTATTTCAGTAAATACAGAGAGAAAGGAATAGGGGGAGATTGGCAGGCAGGTGAGCAGAGTCACCAGCAGCTGGGAGAGACTGAAAAAAATAGAGCGGAGGGGACCTGTGCCCGGGACATGGGAGCTGCTACACCCAGGCAGTGGGCTGTGAGGGGTGGAAAACCCAAGGGGTGGGAGGTCTCTGCACCTCTGTCGCCTCTTTGCCTGGAATTCATAAGTAAATATGGAGTTGACTGAAACTGTTCCTGCTCTCAAGCAGCCCCTCTTTGGCACTCGGTGGAATTTGGGGCAGGAGGGGGCCAGGTGGGGTCCATGTTTGCTCACATTCCTCTTCATGTGCTGGTTTCGGGATGCTGGTGCAAAGCAGGGGATGGCAGCAGAGCTGTGTGCGGGAGGCTGGGGGGGTGATGGGCTCCCTTGGCTGCTGGTGGCTTTGTGCCCCATAGCTGGTCTGTGAAGGGGAGGTGATGCCACGTGGGTGGTGGGGAATGGAGCACAGGAGCAGGGTTTTGTGGTGGAGAGGAGCAGGTGGGTGAACTGGGAGGGCTGGGCTGGCACTGGAAGCCCGATTCCAAGCAGAGGGGCATCCAGGAGGGACAACCCAGCACACAGGCACCCACCAGCCTAGCTGCACCCAGTCTTACTCCTCTGGGCTGTGGTCTCACCAAGTTTCCAGCCATGGGGTGCTCTGGGACTCTGCCAGAACACATCTGATGAGCAGTTTCTGCTTGAGCTCCGGAACCCACAGCTCTGCTCTCCTTCACAGCAGGGAGCTTCACCTAACGCCTTCCAAACGGTGCCTTTTCTTATGGAGGAGTTGAGATGGAGACACTTTGCTGTGTGTCACCCAGAACAGTGGCAGGCTGAGCTCTCCTCTGCCAAACTCCACTGCTTTCTGTGTAGCATCACATTTGCCACCCACGTCCAGCTTGGAGCTTCTCCCTGCTGGCAGGACACACTGGTACAACAATCCACAAGCAGAAGCAGCAGATGTTTGTTAAAAAGAGGGAGAAAAAAAAAAGAAGAGGGCAATAATCCAGAATTTTGCTGATATAAACACAATACCAGCACTGAATACAACTGAAGGAAGACAAAAACATCCCAAAGACATAAAACATCAGGCCCCTTGGAGAACCTCCAGGCTACATGCACTGAACTCTATCAGCCTTGGAGAAATGAGTGCTTATCCCCTTTTCAATCTCTCTGGCAGTCCAGCCTTGGAAGATTCACAGTGGACTCTGCCTGAATGAGAGAACTTCCTCAGCATGTCCTGCTCCTTTAATTATGGGTGAGAAAACCAACAACCACCCTGTAAACACCTGTTCTGTTCCCCTCCCTGTGGTACGTGTGGCCCCTTCCTCACCATTAGTCCCCACCATGCCTGTAGCCCCACTGACACCTCAGGACCTGCCACAGCACCAGGAATACCTGCCCATCTGCCAAACATCTGGAACCCGGGCACCCACGGGTCCCCATGAACCGTGCTGGAAGCCAGCACATCCCTGGATGCTCTTCTAGGAGGTGGGTGTCCTGCTGCTGTGCTCCCCTGTCTGCACCAGAGACACACTGCTGGGTGCAGGGGTCACGGGTCACAGAATGATAGAATCGTTTTGGTTGGAAGAGACTTTTAAGATCATCAAGTCTAACCATTAACATAGCACTGCCAGGGCACCACTAAACCATGTCCCTCAGAACCACATTTCCATGGATTTGAGAGAGAGACCGATCCTCACTTGGCTCCAGCCTCCTGTCTGTGGAGAGTGAGCAGGTTTCCCTTGAGCCTCCCTTTCTCCAGGCTGAACAGCCCTCAGCTCTCCCTCAGCTGCTCCTCACCAAAGTTGTGCTCTGGACCTTTCCCCAACTCCATTGCCCTTCTCTGGCCACACTCCAGCCCCTCAATTCCTTCCGGAGCGAGGGTCCCAGAACTGCCCCCAGGATTGGAGGTGTGGTATTGGAGTGGGTGCCAGCTGGGAGGGCAGGGCAGGCAATGCGACCACGCGGCGTTGGAAATTCCTCTCTGCTGGCGCCGCTCCTTCCCAAGCCCTAATTACAGCGGTGCTGCAGGGACCAGCCTGGCGCGGCTGGATCCTGGGGTCAGGCCAGGTTCCGAGGGCCAGCCGTGCTCCAAAGACAGCCCTGATGTATGTTGACAGGTCTTAAGGACACCTGCTACTTTTGGAGATTTTTCTCTTTTGCTAGTGAGCTTTTGAATGAGCGTGTGTGTGTTGACAGGGGCAGATACCACTGGAGGGTGTTGAGGAGGGAGCAGGAGGGAAATCTCTGGAGAACGTGTCAGGAAGGATTTTGCTCGTCTGCTCACCCTACAGTGAGCGATGGGCACCGGGGAACTGGCATCCCTTGGACCTAGATCACGTGTGCTATTACCATATTCTTTGTAATGGCACTTTAAAGCCAATTAGTAACTTTAATTTATGGAGACCACACACATACCCAACCCTTGTATTTATGCTGGATGGCTTCCCACCTTGGAAATTTTCTTGGCTTTCTGTCCATCCCCAGGACATTTCCAGGACCCAACCTTCCCCTGCCCAGCCCTGCAGCCACAGGGGAGCTGAGAGGATTCATGGCCAAAACATCGAGAGGGAAACCAAGCTACCAACCTTTCCCATCCATCGGAAATGCCTCAAGCTGTGCAAAGCACTTGCTCCAGCCATGGGAAGCAGACTGTGTTAGCTCATGAAATAAAGAGTGTTCTTCTCTGTGGGTGCAATACAAACTTCATGCCAGTGCCAGGCCTTGTGGGCTGCAGCTGAGATGCTGCACCCTGATAGATCCAGTGGTCTTGATGGATCTGCTCCAAGCAGACATTGGAAAGCAAAACCAGCTCTGTATACTCGCTTCACCAGCTCCATTTTAATCACAGAATCACAGACTGGTTTGGGTTGGAAGGGACCTTTAAAGGTCATCTATAGTCCACTCCCCCTGCCGTGAGCAGGGACATCCCCAACTACAGTGGGTTGCCCTCATCCAACCCGGCCTGGAATGTTTCCAGGGATGGGGCATCAACCACCTCTTTGGGCAACATGGGCCAGGGTCTCATCACCCTCATCATAACAAATTTATTTCTTGAAAATCACTTCTTGACCTCTCCCTACCTTCTGTCCCAGTTTCCCCAGTCTCCCCACCTAAGGGACTGCCCGCCCAGTAACCACCAAGTCCAGGCTCAACTCTCCCAGCTGCAGTTCTGTTGGGCACATCATTGGGGTGACACTGTGCACAGTGGGCAGGGAAGTCAGGTCTGAATTTCACCTGCCTGGTTAGGAGCTGGGCACAGGAGATGAGCTACCTGCTTTAGCACTGGCAGGTCCTTGGTGGGAGTGACTGGGACCCCAGCAAGGGCTGAAAGGTGTTTTTCTGCCTGGGAGCCACCATCCCATCCCATCCCACACATTGTTACAGCACATGGTGTTACATGTCTTCTGGAGTCATGTAGAGCCATGTTGGCTGGATCTCCCTGTGAGTTTCCAGACACATTGTATATATATCTATACATATATATAGCTGCTGACTTGCAGCCAGTGGGAAATGAAGACCGTTCTCAGCCTCGGTCCCTTTCTGTGCATTACCTGCACCCCCCCTTACTGGCTTTCACTAAGCCTGTTCTTAGCATGTATCAAAGGAGAAGCCAGGAATTCAATAGGTAGAGAAGGTGTTTGATGTCTTCTCAGAGTGCTTCCCCATCTCTCCAGGAGCCACTGGGTCAGAGCAGAGGGATCGTGTGAGGAGGGCTGGACTGAGCATCACTGCACATCTCCCCCAGCGCTGGAGCCTCTCTGTCTGCCTGTTCTCATGTGCAAAAAGCAAGACAGAAATACACCTGACTTCTGAACTTTAGATGGGGCCTTTCACCACCTCAAAGCAGTTGAAATTATCTCTGGTTTACCTCCTTCCTCTCTTTGCTCTAAAGCCCAGACACTTACGCCAAGTCCGGTTCTCAGCACATCTGCTCTTTCAAAGAGTTGGGAGGTCCCAAGACCAGTCAGTCCTGGAGTCAGGACTCTGACATCTGGTTCAGCCTTGTCTATGAGTCACTAGAGGAGCTCGGGGAAGTCACACCACTATTCCTAGCCAGTGCAGCTGACTGCTGGGGCGGCGCGAGTCCCACCCAGCGGGCCCCTGTGGACTGACCACCCTTCTCCAAGGCTTCACCCCCGAGCACACACGAAGCACCTTGGGCTCTTCTGATGGAAAGGGCCTTGCAAATGCCCCACGGTCTGATGTCCCATGATGGGCCCATAGGTGTTCTATGCCAGCAGTCCTCTGCCAGCCTATCTCCAGAAGAGGAAGGTGTAGAGATGCTCTGTGTAGTCTTGCACCAGCCATCAAGACTTCAACGGGCACTTTCATGCAATCCCATTTTGTGGGATTTACTCGCTGCTCCCCTCTGCTCCGTGGCCCACTCCATCCCACTATTTTAGAGAGATTTCAACTCTTTTATTGCATTTGCTTCTCAAGACCAAAGCCTGTTCACAGCCTCTCTGGCACTGAGCTGGAGAAACACCGCCAGTCCCAGCTTCATGCCAAGGTTAACTGAGCAGAGTCTGCCCCAGTGAGTGTTCATTGTCCGCAGACTCATTATTGCCCTTCCCGGTGTTTGTTGTTTCCTTGGAGGGGCTGGGAGCTGTGAACCTCCTGCGTGCCGGGTCCCAGGCAGAGGAGTACTGGAGGAATGGGAGCTGGCAGCTCCCGGCCAGGGGTTGTTGCGGGGGATTTTCTTCCACTGCCTCTGCTGGGGCTTTGTTTTTCCATCTCTAGCCAATGAAATAAACACTTTCACATGTCACAAAGTCCTGTGGACAGAGCTTGGGAGCTTTGCTTTTGCTTTCCATCTCCTTGTAGAGCAGTTGCCTGTCCTGGCCTCCCCACAAACCTGAGTGCCATTCCATCTCCCTTAGCTGAGCAGGACCTCAGTGCTCTTCTCCTGGGGACTCTGGTGGCACTTTTCCCTGAGGACACAATTTCCGTGGATGGACAAAACCTGTGGCTGTGGGACATGGTGCAGAACCATCTCTGCTATGAGTGGCTGGGAGCAGAAGTGACCCTGATGCTCAGCTGGTGCAGTGTGGGGGGACAAGGAGCCCAAAAACACAGCAGGAGGAGGGGACCCATGCAGTGACACCCCTGGGACTCCCTGCTCCTCTCACAAGCCATGGGACCCCAACCATCCACGCCAGCTCCTTGGCTGAGCTCAAGGCTTTGAGCCCCTGGGATCCAGACCTTTCTCCAAGACCCCTCCTCCCCTTTCCTGTGAGCCCAGGGGCCAGATGGGGAAGGAGGAGAGGGGGGCAAGAGGGAGGGAGCATGTTTAGGTCCCGTTGTTTCTCCTCACAGACGTGGCAGTCCCTGCTCTGCTGCAGCTCCAGCACTGGCAAGCACAGCCCAGTCTGCTTTTATGTTTCCTGCCTCCGGTCCCAGACAGCCCCAGGACAGCCCAGCACCGGCACCGTGCTGGCCGGGACCTGAGCCGAGCTGGCCACACTTGGGGGGGATTTGACATGTGAGTCCCTCTGAGCACCATGGGATGTGGGCAGTGCAGAGGAAGGGGAAGCCAGCCCTGGGAAGAGGAAAATGTGATGTTGTCCTCTCTCCTGGTGTGGGTCAGATGATGTCCACCAGCCAGGGTGATGCCACCACCTGCACTAAACCCTTCCATGGGAGGAGCTCAGGAGCAGGGCTGGGGCTTGTACCAGCCTCCCCAGCCTCTCTGCTGCAAGGATTTACATGAGCACAACCCAGAACCAGCCCTGATCCCACAGGGAAGGTCCTGCCCCCCCTGCGTTCCCTACTTGTGCTCAGGGGAAGAAGGCAGGTCCCTTGTGGAAGGCTGCAGACCCCAGTAGACATGAAGGAGATGTGACCAAGGGTGTGTGGGATGTGGCACCCACTGGAGCATCCCACTGATCCCCAACATGTCCTCTGGAGCAAGCCAGATGTTTGGTTCTCTTGGGACATCCAAATCAGTGTCACCGTCTGCAGTGGGTCACAAACCAGGCAGCCCTCTCTGCCCTTCACCACTCTCACCAGAGCGGTCAAGGTCTAACCTGCACTGTAGTGGAGAGGGTCAAATTCTCCTACACGTGATCTGGGTCTTTCTGGGTCCTTTGCTGCATCCCAAGCAGAACAGCTGCACTTGCATTCAGGGGCTATTGCTATGGAATTGGGGGCTCCCCAGAAACGGGACCTGGTTGTCATGTAGGACACCTAGAGAAGGGAGAAGGCAACCCCAGCAAGGCAAAGGCTGGGCTGGGAAACTATGGAGCAGGTGGCAAAGGGACTAAGGAGCCCAATGTCCCCATTCAGAGGCAGGCTGGTCTTTTTATGGGTGCTCAGCCTTGGAGCCCTTCGTTTGTTATTTTGTCAAAAAGCAGTTTCTGCAGCATCCCCACCAGGCAGTGGGGAACCAGGCTGTGGCCCGGGAGGAAGCCAGCCCACTCCTCTCCTTCCCTCTGCATCCCTGAATCTGGCAAGTGCCACTGGCGAGATACAAAGAACAGACTTTTCATGGCAGAGAGACACTCACGTCCCCGCCGTGTTTGTAGCCGAGCTGCTTTTGGTCCCTCAAACAGGTGAGCCTAAAGCTTCCCTCCTGCCTCTGATGCTTTCGGCTCCACTTCTCTGATGACATAAATAAAAGACAGGAGATAAATAAATAATATTAATTAAAAATAATCATCCTCACACAAACACGTATCAAATCCAAATGACCCCATCTGTGAATGAAGGGAAAGAAAAGGCGGGTCCCTCCTTGGAAGTCTCAAGAGCTTCCAAAAATAGGCTGCGGCCCCGGCCAAGGCGAGCGCAGCCAGGGTTTGCTCGGTCAGCGCCAGCACCGGGGGGAGCAGCCTTTTCCCAGCCACTCCAGTGCCCGTGGACAGACAAACCGACCACATCCCCCTCCCACGGGCACAGCAGCCCAGAGGCCCGTGGTGCGGTGAGTGGCGGTGTGGGTCGGGAGTGCAATCCTGCCCAAACACAGGGACAAGCTGTATCCTGCCGCTTACATCTGAGCAAACGATGGGCTGCAAAACCTCACCCTGAAGGTGGGCATGGTGGTTACCTTAGGCGGGATGGCAAAAAGGGTCCCATGAGCATGCAGGTGACAGATTTTGGTGCCCAGCTGCCTCCCAGCCCTTGTACCAGCTGTGACACACACCTAGAGGATTTTCCCCATTTTCCCAGGAACCTCCATGCTGTGCTTGGTACACACAGTTGGACACTTTCCACCTCCAGACACCCCCAGCCATCCCCACAGCATGGGGTGATGCCAGCAGCAGCTACTCTC
>VWZY01005521.1:141509-165544 GCA_013399075.1 Chloroceryle aenea
AAGAACTTAAAAAATCAAGCCTATTTTCCATTGTGTCTTGGCTGTGGAAGCGGGGATGTGACAGCCGTGGAAAAAGGGAGGAGTTAGGTAATATGCTGGGATGTAAATAAATAAATGAGGGAGCAGAAGTGAGGGAAAGATCCCAGAGCAAAACACACCCCTCCAGCCCTCCACTCGGTTCCAGTCCCAGTGTCCCAAAGCCCTTGTGACACTGTGGGGAAGGGGCTGCTCCAGGCAGCTGTCCTGCTGTGTGCTGGCACGAGGAGCACGGTACGAACCACAGCGAGAGATTCTGGGAGCAATATAAAACAGCTTTGCTTTTTTTCTTCCCCCCTCCCTCCACACCCCCCTCTTTTTTTTCATGTGCTGCATTTCCTATGATCCTTTCTTCTCTCCAGCAAACACAGGTTTCAGGTTCCCGAGCACAGGGCTGCGGTTTGAGAGGAGCAATGGAAACTCCCTTGCAGTGGGAAGGGGCCAAAGGACAGGGGTGCAGGAGGGGAAGGAAAAAAGGGCTGTTCTCACCGGGGTGTGAGGATTGTAGGGGTAAGGAGCTAAAAACCCTGTGCTCTGCTCTGCACCGGGCATGGTTTTCATTCAGTCTGTCCTGGCTGAGGCCAATAATGCATCTGGAGCTGGTGCCATCTCCTGTGCTGGAAGAGGAGACCTCAGAGGTTCTTATCACTCCCAGGCCAGCCCACGCCCCATGGGTGGCCCACAGGAAGGTCTGAGTGGGGCTTGCTGGTGAGCCCTACCTGCCACCACCTCCACCCCCTGCCTGTGCACATTCCCTGCCTGGCTGGTGGCCAGCGCTTTCATCTTTCCCAGACAGCTGGGAAAAGAACTTTTGCTTCTCCCCATTCCCAAGCAAGATCTTTATTTACAGGGACTTAAAATATTTATGTAAAGTGCAGGGCTCCAGCAGGGACATGGCCACTCGGCAGCTGGGTCCCCCCGCACGGTGCTCGCTGGGTGTCTCAGGTCCACCATCCCTCCTCACCCCTGGGCCAGCTCCTCCTCTTTATTTATTTCCTTCAGGAGCTTTCCTGAAGTAAATCAGTGCTGGTGAGGTTGGCCTGGGTGTAATGGGATTCAGCTGCCTGCTGGGAATTTGGCTGTGATCTGCAGGATCATTCCTCCTTCTCCTTACAGGGAAACACGCCAGGATCTCTGGTGGCTCTTTCTCTGGATCAGGAAGATTTGAGGCAATTCAGACAAGACCTTGAAAGCCATTCTTTTCCTCTCCCTCTTCTTGCCTGGACATCTAATCCACCGCCTGCTATGAAAGTGTGATCCCACCATTTGGGACACTCCCTCCTTATCAAAGAATCAGAGTAGTCTGGGTTGGAAGGGCCCTTTAAAGCTCATCCCATCCGACCCCCCTGCAGGGAGCANACTCTCAACCTTTCTCCTTGACTGGTATCATCTCACAGCTCCTTTATGCTCCTCATCCTATCTCCTGATGAAGCCGTTTTGACCTGGGGCTTGTTTTCCAATTAGCAAAGTATTATCGACAGCCCTTTGCAGAGCCAAAACAAGCAGAGCTTTTCCATCGTTGCTCCCTCTGTGGCAGCTGCCAGGGCTGTTTCCTGAGGGCTTCAGCAAGGGATGAGTTTGCAACCCGGGGTCCGAGTGCCTGGTCTGTGGCTGGAAATGGCAGCCCCAGCCCCCTGTGTGAGAGAGTGCTGGTGGGTTCACACCTCCTCCCACCCCCTGCAGCCCCAGCACCAGAGTGCAAAACCTTCCAACATATCTGAGTAAAACAGGGTGCGACTCAGGGAAATGACCTTGGTGGAAGTCCCCAGAGGCACCGTGACCTCCATCTCAGTGAGGTTGCCCCAGGCCCACCAGGGAACATGTCCTGAGTGGCCCATTGCTGCCGATGGGCACCAGCTGGGAGATGCAGGGATGGGACTGGGAGGGTAAGTTCAGAGGGTAGACCCAGAGCTGGTATTGGGTTCCTTAGGAATTCATTCCCAAGTGAGTTTCAGAATCTGCTCCTGTTTCCATCACCCATGCAGGCTCCTTCAGCCCGTAGGCTGTCCGAGAGCGGTGGGGACCGGGCTCTGCCTGCTCACAGCTGCCTGTGCTCTCATCAGACAAAATACCCAGTGAGAAAGAAAAATGAGTTTCTGGTTTCGATTCTGTCATGAACAAACACTCCTGACAGTCTTTCAGGAACTGCAAGTATTTTCCCAGTGTCAAATGTTCATGCAGATAACGTATAAATAATGACGTCAATTATGTCAGATATTACAATGAGCAGAGCTCTGGGCTTTGGTTCATAACAGTATCTCAAATCAGTGTCTTAACTTCTAGCTCTTTTTGGTAGATTCCTCATGCTCCAGAGCTTTGAGGTCAAACCACTGTGTTTCTGGACAGGGTTGCAGCAGCCCACCAGCACCTTCCTTGCATTGGGACCAAGTGATACATCCCCGTGACATGGCAGAGGGGTGCCAGGTGGTTTTGGGAGAGGTGTGGGATGTGTGACCTCCTGGCAGGCATCGAGCTACACACCATGGGTCAGGCAGCCCTGCCTGAGACACCTCCCATAGCTCTGAGTTGGAAAGCCCAGGAGTTGCAGCAGATGATGTGGGAACATCCAAGAGGGAGCTGGAGGTGAGGGGGTTCTGCTGCAGTCGGCCCAGGAGTGTTTCCCGGGGTAGGGTGAGCAAAGCAGAGCTGGAGGAATGTGGCAGTCAGTGGTTGTGTCTTCAAAGAGAAAAATGCCAACCCTGGGGGTGGAGGATGTGGGGGTCCTCCTGCCTCCACCACCTCTGCATCTCTTGAGGGATGGACCTGAGATGGAAGGGTGTCCCTGGGGGAGATGGGGACACTCCTGGGTGTGATGAGCAGTCAAGGAGCTCTGATTCCTCTTGGAGAATGTGTGGGGCTCACCCTCTGCCCAAGCCTCATTGCCCATGCTTAGGCAGAAATGGCTCTTTTCCCCTCGCCCCGGTCCCAGGAGCTGCTGCCCAGAGACACGGTGATCTGGGAGGAACCATCTGCCACAGAAAAGCAGCAGATCCAGCTACTTCTCCAGCTGGAGACAGGACATCCACAGGCTGCGGGTGAGGAGAGCGCTGCTGGGAAATAGCCAGGCAAATTCAGACTGAAGCTGATCTGAGCCTCTGGGATTTTTTTCTCCAGATTGCTCTACTTATTCACAGTCTTTCTTTGATAAAACTGGTAAAAAATCAGAGGCAGCACACCCTGTCTTCCAAAGGGAGGGACAGGACGAGAGCCAGGGAGAGAAGGCAGCTCCAGCAAAGAGTATGATGCAGAGGGACCATCTAAGAGTCATGAACAGAGCAACTGCACTCAGACTGAGAGCCCGTCTCTTATAAGCCTCCATTTGCTGCTTCTTCTATGCAGGACTCTCACATTAATGTCCAGTGTTTGAATCTACAAATTAAACAAACAAAAAAAGAAAATAATGACCTTTTTTCCCAAAGCTTGAAGCAGCTGGACAACATCTACCCAGATGCTGGCTGCAAAGATGAAACCAGAAGCAGGCACCAGCTTCACATCAGCCTGGAGCAGTGTTCTGGAACTGATGTCCTTGTCTCATCTCCCACAGTCCCTTCTTCCTCCTGCCCTCAGCTTGTCAGAAGCTGTCTCTCCACTGCCCACTTGGGATGGTTACAGGGTACAGGAGGGACTTAATAGCAGGTGGGAAATGAGGATGATAGTAGAACTGCTTTGATTTTAGCCAGAGACTGCAGAGTGTGATGGAATCTCTGAGAGAAAGAAAGGAAGGGGAAAAAAAAAAGAAAATAGAGCATTCTTACAAATTCCCAGCAGTTTTTATTGTAGGTGGAACTAGTAACCCCACCTGTAATGAGAGCAGCCTGCTGCTTCCAAATCCAAGGCTCTGATTTCATTTGCCTCTAACCACTTGGCCTGAACTCTTCTCGGCTGGCTGCACATGAGCCAAACTGGCTATTTGCAAGGACAGGGTGAAGGGAAAAGAAAAGCATTTTCTGCAGGAAAACTCTAGCAGCCTTCTGCTCCAGCAGGGAGAGGCACTTCACCTAAAGATGCATCTGCTGGTGATGCGATGAAGAGCTCCCTAGGCTATAACCTCTGCAAACCTGCCATCTGGTACCTGTGGCAGCCGTGGTCGTGCTGGAGATGCAGATTGTCTCAGCAGCAGTGGGCAAAAGAGTTTGGGATGAGGGTCGCTGGGCAGGGAATGAAGGCCAAGGATCACTCACCAACCAAGAGTGGCTGGGGCTGGCCTGGTTCTGCCTCCTGCCTGCCCATGAAGCCCCAGCACAGCTGCTGGTGAGACCAGTGACATGGACTCACTAGCTGTGAGGAGCTGGACCTTTCTGGGATGGGGTCTCGGGCTGCAGCATGTTCTCCTTGGGTTTTTTCCCACTGTGCTGCTCTCTCCTTGTCTGTTGGAGCATGGAAAGTAGCTGATGGTCTCTGTACTGGTGTGCACCCCACATGGCCAGGCAGGAGGATGGGCAGTGCTGCANCAGGGTGAGTTCAGTGTCTCATTGCTCCTTGTGGCAGGGCTTGGCCAGTCATGCTCTGGAAAGAAGATCACAGAGCATCCTCCTGCACATTCCTGGGGGTCCTCAGGACTGGCATCTCAATGCAGCAGAGAAATACTTGTGTGGGTGTCCCGACTACAGCAGCTGGGAGCCATCCTGATCCAGCTCCACCCATCGTTTAAAAATCTCACTTTCTTTCAGACAGATCAACAGCAAGGACAGGATTTTCCATTACTCGCGTGCCAGTCCAGCTCTGACCTGAGGAGCAGACTGATGATCTCCGTCTGGACAGCCAAACCCCTCCTTGCTGCTGCTGCCCAGGGTCTGCTAGCATCAGGCAAAACCTCCTTGGCTACAGGGCCAGCTCGGGGGCTAGGATCTGCAGGCAGGTGGCTTATGGCCTGGACCAGCTGAGGAGCTCCAGCAAAGCAGGATTGCAGCCATGATGCTGGAGAATACTGTACCGTTAAAAACCTATGGAAGGAACAACTGGTAGATGCTCAGACCGGATCTTGGCCGCAGTACCCGCTTTAGACCCTCACCTTGGCTGGGAGCACTGAGGTCTCCTTAGCAACCACACTTCAATATTTAGCACCAAATACATGTGCCCAAATGACCTTCCAGGTCCTTTCCAGAGTGTTGCTGCTGAGCCGGCTCCAGGAGCACGGCAGCTACCAACTGAGTCACCGCCAGCTCAAGATTTCCTCTGCTTCTCCCAGATGAGCACTTTATTGGGCTTGCCACAACCTGGTCTGCTCAGCACTGGTGATCTCATGGCCAGGGTGGAGCCTTCAGGAGAAACAAGGCAAGATGGCCCACTGGAGAAATTAGAGAAAGCCAAAGTCCAGAGAGTCCATGGATAGAGGCCATCCTGTTGTAGCCAGCAGATGGAGAGCAACAAGATGTGTTTGGAGATGCAATCTGACCAGGGCTGGAAAACAACAGTCGTGATCCCATCGTGATCATGAAGGATGAGGGAGTTGGTAGCTGATGAGCACCAGAAGTAGAGATAAGACCTCGGGAATGTCCATGCACAGATTGCACCATACCCATGAGGGCAGTGAGTCTGATTTGCACTGAGGAGCTAATGGAAGCTGAGGGAGAGACAGACACAGCCTGGAGACTGACTGCTTGGCCAGGACGATGGGCAGTAGTGCCCGTGCTTGCAAGGGCTGGCTGGCCCAGTGGAGATGTGGGAGAAAGTCAGCAAAACAGAGAGGTGGAGGTTGCTATTCTCTGCTGCTGTGAGCCAGCGGTCAGCCACACTAACAAAATCAAGTTTTGGGTGCAGGATTCCCATTTCTCTTGATCTCAGGGGCAGTGTGGAGCATACGCAGGCCTCAGGGCTTGGGATGTAGTGAATCCTCCAGCTTTGCCCCTAGCACTGCACCTGCCTTCAGCCTGAAACCTTCCCCTCTGTGCCCCTGAGCATCAGCGTGTGTGCTGAGGGGAAACAGCCCTGTCCGAGCTGTAGGTGGGGGATGTTTTATGAGAAGCAGTTACAGCCATTCTTGAAGGACTTTGGCTCCAAGCCCCTCTGCCACATTCTTAGGAGAGATCATATCAAAAAACTATTTTTACTAAAAATGTAGTGGTAACAAGGTCCAGATGTCTGTTGTTATGTAATAGGGTTTGTTTTAATGGATCCGACTTCCAGATGTGCAGCTTGGACTCAAGGCATCTGCTTGGTCCTCTGTGGAGCAGAAGTGAGCAGCCAGATCTCAGTGCCATGCAAGAGGGGGCAACAGCTTCCATCACAGGCGAGAGCTTTCCTGCCACAGGTTTATTTCCTGAGCATGGCTTTTCCTTGTCCTTCTTGCCAATGTGGTGTTAGTCATCCTGGGCAGCCGTCTCAGGTCCTGCATCTCATTTTGGGAGGGGGTCAGCGAGAAGGGTCACTGAGCACTGGTTTGCTCAGTTCCACATGAGTAAGAAGGGGGCTCACGGGCAAGGCTGGAGTAAGGAACAGTTGCTGGCATCACCGTAGTCTCCCATGGGACTCACTGGGACTGTCTGTAGGCATCATACCACCATCACGTGGAGAAGTGTCACTTATCTGGCAATTCACAATAACCAGGGACTGAAGGCTGGAAGCTAAAGGGAATTAAGGGATTCACCGTGTCTTGAGTTCCCAGGGCCCATTTTGTGCTTTCCCAGCTGTGAGGAAAACTCAGGCAGAATGGCCACTGGGAGGAAGGAACCAAACAAGAGTTTCCTTGGGCAAAACATTTTGGACCTAGAAGTGGAGAGGCAAAATGAGGGTGAGGAGAGACTGTCCCTTTCCCATTATGTGTGTGGGAACAGATCAGTGAACACTGATGGGACCAGCACACACACCTTTCTGGACTGGTTTCTATGCTGCCAGCTGAGCTGTTGCCTTGCTTCATCTTGCTTGCAGAGGTCCACTTCCCTGCTTGAGTCATTTTGGTGTGTCCCTTAGCACAGGTCTGGGCACTGTGGGTTCAGGGTCCCCCTTCTCCAGCACTGCAACTAGCTGGAAACATTGGCTGCTGACCCCTTTGGTGGGGAAGAGCTCCAAGCAGGGCTGCAGGAGACGTCTGGATCCTAGCTGCTAGGTGGACAGGGGGATGAGCGCTGCACTCTAAGCAGAGAAGGATTTCAGTTCAAAGCACATGGCTCTGTGCCATTGCTATTAGCATCTGCTAATAAAATGCTAAGACTTATTAAGTGCTCAGATCCAGGAGGGAGATGTAAGAGGGATGCACTTGGATGGGAAGCAAGAGGCTTCTTGGAGAGCACAGAAATGGGAGTGGCTGGGGGCCTGCTCTCCTGGGGAGCAAACATAACTGCTGCCTGATGACAGAAGAGCTGGAGAGGCAACAGTGACCCCATAACACCCCATGGGACAGGAACTGAGCCGCAGGTCTGAGCAGAAGGAAAGGCTGTGGGGAGTGGGGGGCAGGGACAGGTTTGTGCCCTGCAGATGGGGACCTGATCCTGAAGATCAGCTCCTGCACCACCATCGCTGACCTCCCAGGCTGAGATTTGTGAAGCAGCTCAGGCAAAGGTGCGGCGAGAGAAGTTTCCTTGGGGTTTGCTGTGTCTCAGCTTGAAGCTCCTTAGTGTCAAAAAATAAACGAAGACCAGCAGGACAAAACCACTGCCCAGCTGGAGCCTGAGAAGTCCAAGGGGGGAAAAAAGCTGCTCTGGGTTCTCAAGTTCACATCCTGTCCTGTGTTTGATTTTATCTGCAAGGAGACTTTTATGGAGCTGCTTTTGCTTTGCGATGCAGCCACGTGCTTGCCTCAGCATTTGGATTTTCTCTCGCCTGTGCAGAGCAGTGCGAGGTGGGATCCAGTGCTCTGCTCTGCACATGCAGCCTCCTCGGCCACAGAGCCGATTGCAAAGTCATCTGCTCACGCATGAACCAGGAGCTTTCCATGGTTTTGTGAAAGAAAGGGACTCTTCTGTTGCGGGTTTTTTTTTTTCTATTATTTTTTTTTTCCTTCTTCCTGTGATGCAGCCGTACGTGTGCGCAGACCCCAGTGCCAGAAATGTGGTGCTTATCAAAGGTACATTCCCCCCACTGCCACGGGACAGAGCCCCGCTGGAGGGCTGACTGGGGAGGGAAGGGGAGAGCGGAAGCAAAGGCGTACCCAGCCCAGGAGACAGCCAGAGGAAGGGCTGGAAATGTAGCTGGGCTGGGGAAATGAATGAACACTTCAGACTGGGCCCTCCCCCCTCAGCACGTCCATGTAGAATGTGGAGATTAGGTGGAAAATCCATACAGAGGGGAAATGTGTGCCTTTAGCAGAGCAGGTCTCCAGACAGGCCAGCTAGCTGTTTGGAATGGATGTCCTGGCACACAGAAAGTCCTCTCTTAGTTTCTTTTCCTGCTTTGGACGGTGATTGTGCTGTTAACCCTTCAGGAGGACAGTGGGTGGATGAGCAGGGACAGTCCCTGCCCTGCTTAACCAGAGCAGCAATGCCCGACCCTTCCAAAAGCTTCTAAAAGTTGCAGGAGGGGAAAACATTTTGAGGTGAGATGTGAGGAGTAAACACACGGGGATGACATCAAACAGCCAAGGGCAGGAGGAAAGTGGTCTCGCTTGTATTCTGGCTGGTTTCTGGACTGGCAGGGACAAGACATGGAGGAGACTGACTTAACCTCCAGGTTTAACCATTAGTAATCTTTATAGTGCAGATGAATTTCTCTGAATACCTTTAAAAGGCAGCACCCTTGGGGGAAAGAATCACAGAACGGTTTGGGTTGGAAGGGACCTTAAAGATCATCTTGTTCCAACCCCTCTGCCATGGGCAGGGACACCTCCCACTAGACCAGGTTGCCTCACATTGCATTCAAAGGGGATGACTAAATGTGGAAAGATGAGGATGAAAGAGCTATCCAGGCACTTTGTAAATTGGAGATCACCTCTGCAAGTCACCTGTGCTGGGCGTACTGGTGCATGGCAGGGAGCAGACTCTATCCTTCCAGCTGGCCTTGGTGAGGGGGAGCAGGGATTGGGCACGCAGGAGGGCACAGGGTAGGATCCCTGGTGCCAAGCTCCCAGCGAGGGTATCCCATGGCTGGGGAGATAGTGACTGCTGACAGCTGCAGGCAGGCAGCGATGGCTGCAAGCCGGATCCTTCAGAGTAGGACCTCATCCTGTCCCCAGTTCTTCATCTGGACACCTGGCTAGGAACATCTCCACTCTGCCTCTAAACTGAGGACTAGAGGGATGAAGGAGCAGACGGGCCCTTATCTCCTCCTTTGCCATACCATACACAGTATTCCTGTGACAGACACATTTTATAACCCCCCACCCGCTCATATCCACCCCCCGGGGGTCCCAGGAGGTGCAGTAGCGCGGGAGAGGAGGGCAGAGCACCGCAAGGGCTGCGCACCGCAGCGTGTTGAAAATACTACTGCTAATTACACAATCGGTTCCTTATGTTCCCTGGAAATGCAATATGTGGGAGGACTCCCAGCCAATTCATGTTTTAGGACAAATCAAGGCGATATATTACTCGACTCAGCTCCTAAATTTGGTCATACTTTAGCTGGTGTTTTCAGACATTTGTGAGTTAGGTTGGCCAATGCCACAGAGAAAAGTGATGGGGCAATTATCCTAATTAGGAACAAATGCGTTACTTCTGCAAGTTATTTGGTACTTGGAATGAGCCCTCCCCGTTGCGTGACTACTTTGCGCAGAGTTAACCCCTGCTGAGACCTCCAGGAGGTCATTTTTCTGGAAGATGAGGAGGAAATTCAGTGCCCATCAGATTGTTGGGGTTAAAAGCTGTGCATTGCACAAAGCTTTCACAGCATCCAGCAGCAGCCTCAGCGGCTGTGCTGGCACTAGGCAGCTTTTCCCCTTCACAGGGGTTGAAGACAGGCTGTGCATCCTGCAGAGGGGTGAAGAACCAGCCCAGGGAAGCCCAGCAGCCCCTGAGCTCAGAGCAGCACAGCAGCAATCAGCCTGGGCAGTGTGTGTTGGATAAGGCAGCGTCTTCATCAAGCACATGAGCAGGGCTCCTCTTGTCCCATCCCCAAATCCCAGCCCACAGCTGCTGGCGATGCCATGTGCATATGGCCCTGGTTTTGGGGAGCTGAGAAGAGCAGGACGAGCTCAGGCAAAGACCTGCCCCCTCCCAGTCAGCCACTGGCTTTGTAGATTTGTCCCAGCATTGCAGCTGCCACCCCCCAAGAGGCTTCCTGCAAGAGCAGAGGACCAGAAACTCCTGTCCATGCTCACACTTTGCCATTTTCCTGCTTTTGAGCAGCATTTCCAGGTGATTTTAGAGGGAGTAAGGACCAGCCTGCCCCTGACCACAGGCAGCCAGCTCTGCTTGCACAGACCATGCAGATTCACACCTTCAGCCACTCACAACAGCTCTTCCCCCAGCCCCATTGGAGACCCCATGGGTCAGTGGACTCTTGTGTGGCCACGAGGAGACAGAACCTCACCCATTCCCCAGCCCCAGTTACAGACCTCTTAAATACACTACCAGCCCTGATATCCCAGTATCATCTTGGGGCTCCAACATCTCAGCTGGGGTGGCTGCTGCCCATACAACTGGGTATCATGTGCTGAGGTGGGTCCAGGACATCGCTACACCTTTCTGGCAGACAGCCCTGTCCAAAGCTAGGCCCTCAGTTTCTGCATATTTTCCCACTCTCCATATGAGTCTGTGGCTCACCCTGAGCCCCTACCATCTGCCTGACCCCCCTCGGGTGACAAGGGACACAGGGGGACTTGCTGGGAGAGGTAGAACCTGGCAAGCCCCCTCTCTGCAGGACTCCCTGGCCCCATCCACAGTGGGCACAGGGTCACAGGCTGGAGATGCTGCTTGTCTCTGAATCCTTTTTGCTTTTGTATTTTGTCTTTCCTTCTTCTTTTCCTGCTTTCTCCAGAAGGGCCCAGATGCCTTTACTTTGGCTGGGCTCCCTTGGCCAGCAGCCCGTGGAGGCACCAGAAACGCCGTGTGTGAGTGCATGAGCCTGTGTGTGTAATATTAATATACAGAAATGGAAGGCAACCAGCATATAAACATTCTTTACTGTTTGGGTCACAGCCCAGGGAGCTGTAAGAGCTTTTGTGCTGAGTTTTCAACACACAGACTAAATAGAGAGCGAGCAAGAAGGGCAGAGATGATGAGAGCCTGGGCGATATGGGGTGGGAGGTTGAGAGTGAAGGAGAGGGGAGGACCCTCCCCACACCATGGGGTCTGACAGGAGCACATGGGGAAGGGGTTGGTGCAGGGTGGGGAGCTCTCAAGGACACCCACATCTGCTCCCCACAGAGGGCTGGGCTGGAGGCAAGAGAGAAAAATACACGAGGTGTTATTTTTTTTCCTCAGAGCACGAGGTAAATGATAACAACGATAAAAGGCAGCAGCGGCCGGAGGCTGAAATAAGCAGGATTCCTGTGCACATCTCGTTAGAGGGGCTGAGTGTCTGTTTGGGAATAGGGAGGAGGGGGCTGTGCTGGAAGCGTTTCTGCAGCTGCCAGCGGGAAGGACGGTCTCTCCGGAGCTAACAAGACCCAGCTGGGTCCCGCCTGCAGCTGAGAGTGTTAAATCAGAAACTATTCCGTCAACAGCCAGTTTGGCCAAATATGAAACATTTCCAGGGAATCAATGGCCGGTGCTGGTGACGCAGAAGCCAATAGTCTTGACTTCTTTTCCAGAGCCTCCAGAAATACACTCGTCATTTTGGACTTAAAGGGACAGACCGCGCTTTTTCCACTCATCTCAGCGGTGTTCAGCTGAGAAATCCCCATCCCAGCAGTGAGAGTGATGGCTGGACTGGTTTAATCCACTGGTTAATGCTTAGGAAGGGCCTCAGGGGCTTTTGGACCTGCCAAGATGCTCCACATGACAAATCCAAACTGGACGTGTCCTCCCTCCCCAAATGTTTTCCGTGGAGATGAGCTCAGATGGAGGACTTGAGATTTGCACAGCTGAGCTCAGACCACCGTTGCTCTTGTCCTCCACCGACATCTGAGCCTTTGACCCTCACCTGTGCAGGGCACGATGCAAACCGAATGTTCAGGCTTTGCATATGGGGGTCCAGGAGAGCAGGGGTCACTGGACCCCCTGGCACAGCTGGACTTGTATCCACCTTTGTGCTTGATACCACGTTTAACCTCTTGGTGTGCAAGAGGGAAAGCTCTGCACCAGTGCTGGGACAAGCCAGCACAGATCCAGCACTTTTAGTTCTTTTAGGAATAGCACAGGGGAAATGCTGTAAATCTTTCTTCAGGTCCCCAGCCCCTCAGGTATGCTCCCGTTTTCCAAGGCACTGGTGCATCCCAATGGCTTATCCCAGCCCTCCTGCCAGCCTGGGCCATGCTTGTCCCATCCCAGCCAAGAAGCAGAGAAACAGCATCTGAGGTGTACGCCAAGTCACAGCTAAGCAAGACAGATAAATCACTACAGTATGAAATAATGATCCCTGATGATAACACAGAAGGGGAAAAATTGGCAAAAAGAGTATCAAATAAATGCATATTGCTCAGACAATTGAAAAGTAAGGCCCGTGGAGCAGCATTTGCTGCAAATCAGCCTGTACTGCTATTTGGAGGAGTACAAAACCCTCCCAGCTCTGAGCTTCACAGTGCACAATGCACCCGTGTCCTTAGGTACCCTCCCAACCTCTGAGAGGTCCTTCTCCATTTCCACCTCTGGCAGCTTGTGTCCTCCATCAGAGGAGATCTGGTTGTGCTTTCCCCCCGAACTGCTGTATTTTTATCTGTGGGCATGCTCACAACTGCAGCTTTATACTGTAAAAAGCTCTGAAGAACAATCCCCCCTGTGGGCTAACCATGATTTTCCTCCATGTAGCCAAAAGCTGCTGACCAGGGCACACCAGAGTGAAGCTGCCTGGCTGCTGGGACAATGGTGACATGGTCTGGCTTTGTCCTGACTGTGCTCAGACACACACAGGTTTTCTTGTTCTGCATGGCTCACGGCTCCATCAGGTAAAGGGCATTCTGCACCCACAGCATTGTTAGCTGAATGTGGAATTCCCAGTTGTGCCTGGACTTGAAAGGTTGGTGGTCTCATCTGGTGAACATGGCTTTTATCAGGGGTGAGGGAGCTGGAAAAAAAGGAGCCAAGCATCTTGTTTCTCTTTCCCTGCTGTAGGCAGTGTAGGCAGCCTTCATTCTCACCAGCTGCTCTGGCTGCAAAATAATCCTGGGAGTTCTCCTGTTCAGGAAATTTTGGGAAAAAGCAAAGTAGACGGAGATGTTAAACTGGGTGGGGAGGGGTGCACCCAGAAGCTGAGCAAAATTAGAAGCAGGAGAGGTGACTTTTGCAGCTCCCCTGACAACGGGGTTCTGCTGGGGTATGGCAAGTGCTTTGGGGGTGACGATGGAGCAGCCTGTGTCTGGATGGCACCGGGGTGACACATGCCATTGTCAGGAATCAGACCAGCTCCCAGGCTACCTGGGATGGCTCTGAGCAGGGCAAGAGCTCAGGATTCGGTCTCACCCTGCAAGGGCAGAGCATCAGCAGGGCGAGTCAGGCCAACAGCTGGAGAAGGAGCTCATGGCTGTGCCAGGAGGCAAACAAAGGAGCCTGTCCATGAACCACGTCCCATCCCATCCCCTGTCCCCTGCACCCTGCTGCTCCCCTGCACCTATCGCTCGTGCTGATGGCTCCCCCTCTGCTGTGTTTCCAGAGTGACTTCCAGCATGGAAAGTTCTATTTAAAGGGCATTTTTCCTCTCTCCTTTATTTTTTCCTTTTGGATGAGAAGCCAGGGGGCTGTAAAACGCAGAGTTTCCCACCTAGCCGAACCAGAGGAAATGATGCTGATCAAAAGTTACATTTACCCCAGCACAGCAGTAACATGCATCAGTTTTTGGAGACGGACAGAAAAGCTGGAGTGGACAACACAGACCTTGGCTTGGGAGAAGAGTGGCGTGGCTCTCCCGACCCTTTCTATGCAGCCCACAAGGCAGAGCTGGGACAGTTGGGACTGGGAGGGCAGAGCAAAGCTGACCCTGCAGCTCTTCTGCTTCTGGCAGATCCCAGAGCCAAGAGGTCAGTGAAACACCTCGAGTCTCCAGGCTCTGAGCAGGAGCCCATCCCTGTCTGAGCTGAGTATGCCTTGAGCTGAGCAGAATGTGCTGAAGCTGTTGCATCTCCCGTGGCTTTGTCACCTCTCTCCAACTGGTTTCTTCTGGGATGAGGCTGTGGGAGGGTTGCCTATGCAGGGCTCTGCACCCACAGAACCGGGCAGACGAGGGCTCCTCCATCCCAGTGGGCTCACTAACAAAGCAGCCCCCACACATGCCAGTTCAAACCCAGTCTGATTTGGCCCCGTGTTCAGCAGGGTGGTTAATCAGATCCTGGGAAACCTCTGGAAAAGCAGACAGAGGGCAGCTCTGGCGAAGGTGCTGAGGAGGAGGGAGAAAGCATCATTTTTTTTTTTCTTTTCCTTCTCTCCCTGCTGGATGAGAGTGAAGAGCTCACATCAGAGGTCACCACTCTTGGGGGCAACACTGGCAAGTCACCGGGGTCCCTCCCTCAGCTTCCCAGGACCCACCAGCCTGTCTGGGGTGCAGCACACCCGTGTGCCACACATCGGGGCAATTCCCTTGGAGGATTAAGCTTGATTAATGCTAATTCCTCTGCTCTGCAGCATTTTTCCAGCCGTGTGGCTGTGCTTGGGTTTTTTCCCATGCCATGGGACCCTGCTGTAATGAGTGGACAGTTCTCCTGGTGGGTCTGATGAATGTTCCTCACTGTCCCTTGCCATTGGGACAGACATTTTAAGGGATGCTTGGGTCTCAAAGTCACCCAGCCACTGATGGGCCATGAGCAGGGATCACAGAGGGACAGTGAGAGCTCTGTGTCCGTCTGGTGCTGCTCTGAGCAGGCAGGGATCTGAGCACCAGGAGGACAAGAAACATCCCCATGTCCCTGCAGGCCCCAAAACATGATGTGTATGAATGCACAGATCTGTCAGAGGCAAATCTCTGCTCCCAAGAGAAGGGAGACTGAACAGTTGAGAGATTGCAGGGATTTTGGATCTCCTGAAAGCACGACGGCTGAAGGCTATGCCAGGTTTTTTGAGGGCAGGAAGCCTGGGAGAGCCCTCCCACAGGGCACCCTGGTCTGCTCCTGACCCTCAGCACAGGGTGCTGGAGGAGTGGCTGAGGGAACTGGGGCTGATGAGCCTGGAGAAAAGGGGGCTCAGGGGAGACTTCTGGCTCTTGACAACTCCCTGACACGAGGCGGGAGCCAGGTGGGGTCAGGCTCTTCTCCCAAGGAACAAGTGACAGAACAAGAGGGAGTCTCAAGTCACAGGGGAGGTTTAAGTTGGACATGAGGAAAAGTTTCTACCCTGAAAGGAAGAAATTTTCCCTGGCCCAGGCTGCCCAGGGCAGCAGTGGAGTCCCCATCCCTAGAGGGGTTTCAAAGCCATGGAGATGTGGTGCTGAGGGACACGGTTTAGTGGTGCCCTGGCAGTGCTGGGTTTACCGTTAGACTCAATGATCTTAAAGATCTTCTCCAGCCAAAACTATTCTATGGGGCTGCCCAAACTCAGAGGGATGTTCCCCAGCATGAAGAGCCCCACTGCTAAGTGCTGAGCTGGGGAGTTTGCCAGCCCCCACAGGCATCTGGACTTTCTCCCTCATCTCCAAACAGAGCACTGTTAGTGAGGCCTTGATAACCCCCAGTAGTGGGTCAGGTTCCTCCTTAGCCCAGCCCAGCTGTGTGGCTTCTGGAGCCCTTTCCAAACTTCAGATCACTGTCAGCATCAGGGTTGCAGTGAAAATGAGCCCATCCCATGTAGCAGAACGAGCAAGCTGAGAAGTGCCAACACAAATGCCCAGGGCAAGAGGCCAAATCCAGCTCCAGGTGGAGGATCAGTTATGTTTGCACTGCCAAGGAGCACAAATCCCACCCCTCATCTGGATGCACTAGCCAGTGGGTAAACAAGAGGCATCCCCTCCTCCCTGAGCTCTCACCACTCCACAGCATTTTCAAGCAATGGGATCTGACCAAATGCTGGAGGTCAGGACCTCCTGGAGTCACTCATTCCCAATTAACAAGTCAGCTGCACACCAAGACCTGCCAGGTTTTGCAAGAAAGCAGCCAGGGACACATGCAGGTTGGCTGTATAAGCACCGCACACCTCTGCTGTGGTACCTTGCCTCTGGCTGCAGCCAGGGAGCTCTTTCCTGGGCTATGTCCAGGCTCTCCGGGGATGCTCTGAGGAGCAGCTGAAGATCCCAAACTATTTTGCATCCTCCAAGCCTAGCTTGCCAGGATCTCCCTCCTGCAAGTGAGCAGGTAGGTGTTTCCCTTTGCTTTGCTTCCATTCACTGGCCTGGGTGGGACTGGCTGTCCTCAGGAGCAGAGCAGAGGTGTTCAGGATGGGATGGCTGATCAGGTGCTGTATGCCACTGCCAGGCTGGTGGCTGGGACATCCCCCCCTGCACATGGCAGCATCAGCCTCTGAGACTGATCGAACTCCAGAATACTTCAAGAAAGCCTCAGTTTTGGGAAAATGCTGGCACTTGTTGCTTGTGTCACCCTTGTGCTGTGCTGTGCCCATGCAGACTGAGCTCAGCAATGGTCCTGTCACTTCCCCACACTCCTCTCCAGCTCCCCTGTCTATTCAGAACAAAGCACAAGAACGATCATCTTCAGGCGTTTTAGTTAATGGTACAACTTTGTCATCCTCTGGGTATGAGGAGCTCTGCCTTGGCTCTGCACCATCCTCTCCGCATGATGCTATAGATGCACCTAGAATGGCAGCGGTAGCCAAAGCAAGGGGTCTCTTGGAGCAGTACCCTTCCTGCAGGCTGTCTTGGGGAAGTTCCCTTCATTTTGCACATCAGACCTCAGCGATGGAGACGTCTGAATTCAGACTCTCCATGGTGAAGCCTGGAAATGCTGCAGCTCTGCCCCAACAACTCTTCTAAATGCTGGGCTCTTCCAAACTGCTAAATATTTAGGATCTAAGTATGAGGAACTTCTCTCCCCACAAGACTCGGAAGCCACCCTGGTCAGCCCAGCCAGCTTTGCACACTACAACACTGGGAGAAAACGGAGATAAAAACATCCTGTAGGGCATGAGCAGGATGGTGATTAATCCTTGGAAAAGGCTAACTGACATGGCCATCAATAACTACAGTAACTTGTTATGGCTGCCTCATTCCAGGAGGATTACATGCCTGAACACTCCTTAAAACATCTAATGAATGTCATTTTGGTTTTACTCTCGGTGCTCATGCAAGTGAAGCACTCAACAGCACTGGCCAGAACCATGGGGAGAGCCGGCTGGGCTGCTCCAGCTTCCCACACACTGCTCCACCACACACCTCCCTGCTGACCTGAAATGTCCTTGCTGAGTGCTCCTGCTGCCCGGCCACCACATCTGTCCCACTGGGATCCTCACGGCTGGCCAAGTGCTGGTTCTCGCTGGCTTCAAGTGGCTTTGGATGACCTCTCGCTGGTGGACTCCTACCCCATGTTATGGACACTGTGGCTCACAGCTTGCCCTTCCCGGTGACCTGAAAGCCCTGTTTTAGTCAAACAGAACATGGGTCAGGTTTTCCTGTGTCATCCCCATTTCGGGGGCTTCTGTGGCAATCCTCAAGGAGGAAGATGGCAAAGGCACAAGGCATTTGCTCTAGTTTTGAACTTCTCCTTGTCCCTACTGAGAGAACAAACCAGAACAGCAATGGACCTGCTTTAAAGGCTGTAAGCCCTGTGGGCAATAGTAAGCCAAGGCAAGGTGTAAGGTGTTCATAGAGGGTCTCCTAGTCACAGCTACATCTTGGTATCCACCATCCAGGCATGTAATTTACCTGGCTCTCTGAGATCCATCCTTCCTACAATTCTTACTTACGCTGAGGAATGTTCTTTAGAAAGGAAGAATACTGGAAGGAAAGCAGCAAAAGGCATTTTTTTTTTCCCCGAAGGCCTTTCCTGACAATGACAGACAAGCCATGATGTGCTGTGTCCTGTGGTGCAGCCGTCGCTGGCTGGGGCTGTCCATCACTGTGGAGATGCTCAGCCAATTCACATGGACAGCATTGCAGGAGAGGGGGACAGAGTTTTGGCAAGGGTTGTGTACAGATCCTGAAGATTTCTGCTCTGCCTCATTCACGCTGTACAAGGACATTGTCAGTGAAATGATGAGGCCACTGTCAGATTCTTCAAAAGCCCACCGTGAATCCTCAGAAATCAGGGTGCACCTTGCTTAAGAGTAGCAGATGATGTGGCCTCTTGTTCCATTCAGAACACAGTGGTGATTTTCAGCACCCACGAGTCACTGCTGGTAGCTGCTCCCGAGCATGTCCATATCTAGTTTTCCCCTCAGACACAGCTCCAGGGAAGGCATTTTTATTTTTCACTGGCAACACCCTCTTGTCTTCAGAGCAGCTTGCTCCTCACCCCAATATAAGGGGCAGCCAGCAGTCCCAGCTCACCCCGCTGTGGTTTCACTTTTTCAGGTGCTGTCAGAGTCTTGCCTGCTGATGCCATGGGAGACTTTCTGGACCTCGAAGAAAGGGTCTCAGAAAGGTCTGGAGATGCTCTCTGGACTCATGCTACCGATGGTCCGAAGGGCACTCCAAAGCAGACCCGTCTGCCAGGATCGCAACCCGCTCCTCCCTGCATCCTGCCAGTACAAGCAGCCTCACCAGTTACTCACTGGATTCTCTTGAACATGAGACTGTCTGAGCCCCGTGTGGCAGCTCACACCTGACCTTCCCCAGTTCCCTCAGCCCCAGACGGCTCAGCTTCTCCTATTAGCAGAGGACCTTTTTGCCGCTTCTTGTACTCTCAGCCTCATATTTCAAATTCCTTCGGAGCTGTATCTGGTTTTCATTTAAACTTATTACATTTAGAGATATGTATATATATAATACAACGAGAAAGGATTTTCAAGGTAATAAATGGAACATGCGAGCCTAATTATTCAGGATGACCCAATGCAATTCGGTAAGTCCAGCGAGTTGTTTATATTGGCAAGATGAGAACAAAATATCATTGGATATGGTCGTTACTCTTATAAGATTTCAATATATATACATTGTCAGGAGTTCCTGAGTTATGAAGTCCTCCTTGCTGGAGGAATAAACATGCTGGGTAGTAATCCTGGAAGCAATCAAAATGCCTCCAGCACAGTGCCTGCAGAGCCCCTCTCTCCCATGATGTCTGCACCCGTGGGCTTCTCTCTCGACCCAGACTCGCACACAGACAGTTTATCTCACTCTGAGGCCACGAGTGGAGCTCGGTGAGCGAGCAGAGGCAGAAATAGGATTCTTGGTGTTTCAGGTTGAATCACTGGAGCAGTCGATGGCTGGGCCATTGGTCAAATAGGGAAAAAATAACGCAAGGGAGTTGGCAGCTCTCTCAACATGGCTGGAGGAGCCCGAAGGGTGTCTGCTCCTGAGTGCTGGCCTGGGAGTGTCCTTCAGGTGTTTTGGCTTCACTGAGGCAGCACTGGCTGCTCTTCAGGTGGTGCAGGACATCCCACCTGGGAGCTGCTGCCCCCCGTTCCCCGCCCCGCTGAGCACGCCTGGGCTGCAGCTCCTCTGGCTGGGGGTGCAGGAGGGGGCTGCAGCAGGCTGCTGGGAAGGACACGAGGGAAAGGGTTGGTCTCTGTTCCCACCTCTTGTGCACACCCTCCTGCTACTTGTGTGAAGCCTTCTGAGCATCCTTATTGCTACAATCTGCTCATGATCCAGGGAAGCTGGGCGCTGTGGGAATGTGGGTCAGGGCAGCACTGAGGCAGCAGATGCTGGAAATGCATCAGCAGCCCACCAGTTACCATGGGAGGCCCCAACCATACAGAAACCACTCATTGATGGTGATAAACAAGCAGGGTGATGGCACCCACCCTGCTCCCATGCATATCCCCAGGTTTGCCTCTCCTGGGACCTTGGGGACCACTGCAGGGCGCAGGGGCTCCAGGGCTGAAAATGCTCAGCAGGTCAAAGCAGTGGCTGCTGCCTATGCAGTGACAAGCTACCCACCCCCTGTGGCTCAACCCCTGCTCGTTCCCAGCAGAGCAGCCAGAAAAATCCTGGCAAGGCTCTCTGGTGGGAGAAAGACCCACCCCTCAGCTGGTCCTGTGTCTGGGGGGTATAAATCAGTCTGAAAGACAGCGTTTCTGTTTCAGGGAGAAGTTAACTTTCCACTGAATGCACTGAGCTGACAAGCAGTGAAGCCTTGGCTGTTTGCCCCAGAGCCCAGGCGTCATGGTCCGCATGGCTGGAAGTCTCAGTGGGGCTCTGTTCACTTTGATTTTACACCAGGGTTAACTAGACCCCGGTAATTATCCCCTTTTAACAAGGCAGTGTTTACACCTATGAGAAAGGGTCAGCTCCTGCCTTGCTCACTGTGGCTGGAAGCAGAGTATTGCTCATGGCAGCTGGAGAGGTGAAGTGACTGTAGAAGGGAAAGAAAAGATGGGAAAAAAGAAAGAAATGGGTATAGGAAAGGTGATCTTAAAGCTCAGTTGAAAAATATCCCCCATGATCCTTGACTCCACCGCTTGCTCCCTCCCCATCCCTCCTTCCACCCACCATGCTGCAGTGCTGCCTCCGAGTGCGCACAGAGATAGCTGGAAGCTGGGATCCGTTGATGGATTTCATAGCTCCTGAGCTATTAAATGTCTGGACCAGCTAATTTTAAAGCAAACGAGCAAAGGCCAAATGACAAATTGTTTGGGAGGCCCTACAGCAAGAGGATGGAGTTTTACAACCACCAAGGGCACTGCTGCTGCCATTAAATCTGTGGACATGGGGAAAAAACAAGACCTGATTTATTTGGTGACGGTGAAAAATATTATCCAAGCTGTAATTTATTGATCATCACATCCTCCTGGCTTTCAAGGTCTCTTTTTTTGTGCATATGGAATATATACATATTTTTTCCTTGCACATGAGGCTGAACATGTCCTGCATGTGAGGACTTTTGCGTGCTCTGCTGGCTGTGGTGCAGGAGCCTGGGGCAGGACCGATCTGGGAGTGCAAGGAGAGGACGAGAGGTAACAATAAAACTAAAAGAGGATAGATTTAGATTACGCTTTAGGAAGAAATTCTTCACTCTGAGGATGGTGAGACACTGGAACGGGTTGCCCAGAAGAGTTGTAGATGCTCCACCCCTGGAAGCATTCAAGATCAGGTTGGACGGGGCTTTGAGCAACCTGGTGTAGTGGAAGGTGTCACTCCTTCCTCGGCTGTCCTGCTCCCCTCAGCCCTATGCCTGCCCTCCCTCCTCATCCCCAAGCATCGTGGAGACAGATGGAGCCATACTGTCCCTGGGGAAGGACAAACTGTCCCCAAACCCCTTGCACAGCCATGGCGAGGAGAAAGCAGACCTCGGGGAGGTTACATATTTGCGAAGGAGAGCAGGGACCGACTGCCATCCCACCACAGCACTGCCATGGCCACGCTGTACCCCAGAGCCATCGCCTCGCCGGAACCCCAGCGCTCACTCCAAACTGCAGCAGCATCTCCCAAGCGCTTCCAGCCACAGGCTGTACACAGTTTTCACTCCCCAAAGCAAACACAGGCTCGGTGCCTCCCTGAGCAGGGCCCGGCTGCCTCCGTTACCTGGCTCAGGGAGTGGGACCATATCCCGCTGCAAGCCCGGGTGCTGGGAGCAAAATTCACGATGGCAAATGAAAAGAGGGCAGGCTTGGGCTCCTGGGAGCCTCGCTGGAGCTGGAGGCTCTTTAAGCTGGTCCATCTGGTGAGGAGAGAGCCGGGCTCTGCAGGGATAGCCGGAAATAACAGCAATTTATGCAGTTATGTTTCCAGGTTTTTTTTTTCTCTAAGCATCAAATAATATCACAAGAGAAAAAAAAAAAAAGAGGAGAAAGGAAATAGAAAAAGCAATATAAAGACCGGAGATTTTAATCCTTCGTGTGTTCCCAAAGAAATCCAGGGCCTCTTTCCACCCTTTAACTCACTCCTGATTTCCCTTGGAGCCTCCTCCAGCCAACCTGTTGAGAGGAGCCCAGCTTCTCTGCCAACAGCCTGGGCCACCCTTGGCCTGTACAAAGCAATTGAATGCAAACCCTGATCACTGCAGCTTTCAGAGGTGACCTTGGTGGCCTTTCTGTGGCAGGTGCCTTTTGTAAAGCATCACACCATCCCCAGCCCAGCAGCCCAGGGAGAGCAGGAGCTGGTGCCAGGCAATCCTTGCAAGCTGAGGGCTGCTCCCAGTCAGGTGCTGCTGCTCCCAGTCAGGTGCTGCTGTTCTCTGGGCTGTCTCCAGGACAGACTCGCTAGCAGTTATCTCTGTGTACTGTTGATCTGACAGTAGTGGCAGCTTTACACCACTGCAGAATTAGGAAAAAACAATTTAAAGAAGGAGGCAAAGTCTCTGCACTGGAGCTGCTCCCCTCTGACCCCTGCATAGCCTGTGAATCATAGAATCATAGAACAGCATCAGTTGGATGACACCTTTAAGATCATCAGGTCCAACCGTTACCCCAGCACTGCCAGGGCACCACTAAACCTTGCCCCTCAGCACCACATCTCCATGTCTTTGAAACCCCTTCAGGGATGGGGACTCCACCACTGCCCTGGGAATGGTGATTTCCTGTCTCAGCCCTGAGTCAAAAAAGGAATTATTTTCTCCTTTTTCTTGGAACAAAGTGGGAAGAGGGTTGTGCTGCTTCCAGGATAGTGCAGCACCTTTCAGCAGGCACATGCATCACTTGGACTCAACACCCAATGCATGGCACGGAGTTTCTCACATCGCCCAGGCCCACTGGATGGGGATCCCGGGGGACAGATGGGGCTCGGGGTGAACCAACCCCTGCCAGTGCAGATCCCCCTTGACGGGAGCAGGCAGAGGACACGCAGCCCTCACACTGCAAACGAAGAGGATCACTCTTGGCAGTGGAGCTGTTTTCCCTTCCCAGAGTAAAATGCCCAAGTACTTGCTATATTTAGACACTGGGGTTTTTCAGGAAACAGAAAGAGGCTTGTACAAAGCTTGTTCACCTCTGGAGATGGCTCCTACCTCCCGGCCAGGGCTGATCCCCAAAGCCCATTGCTGCATCGGTGCCAAATCCACGCAATCTCCTTCTCCCACCTGTCCTTCCTGCAGGCACTGGGGGACCCTCAAACACCCGTGGCCCACAGCAGGCTCTGTGGGCCCCGGCCCGCCTGCATTTCCCACTGGGAAAGGCTTAGGAAAGCTAGCAGGAGGCCAGTGGTGCACTGGGACAGAGCAGCAGTGCCTGACTCCAGATGCCACTGAGTCCTGGGAACAAGGGCTGCTGACGCTGGACGACAGAGGGCACTAAAGGTGGCGAAGCCATCCCATAATACAAACTTCTCCAGCTTTCCTGATGTTTCTTACATTAACAGTGAGAAATAGAAAAAAAAAGTTGCCTTCTTTCCTGATGTATGGCTAAAGGTTTGCCAGTGCTCCTCACTGTGCCCAGGCTGGGGTCCCCGTCCCTGCCACCCGCCTGCGGCCGAGGGCAGCCCTCCCTCCAGCACTCCCCTTCTCCAACTGGATGGCTTCCCAGCAAGGAGCAGCAGGAGAAATCTTGGCTTCTGGTGGGGAAACGCAGCCAGCGCCTGGGAAGGGCGGGGAGGGAAAGCGATGCATTTCCAATGCTCGAGCACACCATCCTCACAAGCATCCCCGTAATTGCAGCCACATGCTGGCTCTCACAGCCCTCGCCTTGCTAGAGCCCCAAATCCCCTTCTCTGCTCCTGGGGCTGCTGTACAGGCTCCCCCCCTCCCCCCCAGCCCAGACATGCCTTTCATCTCCTGCTTTAGGCCAAGACAGAGCTGCACCCGTTCTGCATCATGGACCTGTAAACCCAGCGGGTTGGCGAGGAATTTCCAACACACCCTTAAGCTGCAGAGAAAAATGATGGACCATGGACTATACTGGTCCCCAGGCCCTTCTCTTTCTTTCTTTCCTCCCTCTCTCCTCCAGCATGAATATTTATCCCCTTGCCTGGGCTGCCTTCGCAGGCCGTCGCCATCGGCATTCCTGCAGGAATTCCTCCTTCTGCCGCTGCCGAGTGCAGCCCGGGGCCGGGGCGAGGGGGAGAGAGCC
>VWZY01005521.1:165973-178338 GCA_013399075.1 Chloroceryle aenea
TTTCTTTCTGGCCCACACATGGCCAGGCTGGTAAAGCAAAGAAAAACAGGGTTTGAGTCTTGCAGTGAAGGGTTTACTGCCCATCAGCCATGTCACCCTGAGCAGGAATAAGATCCTGAGTTGAGGTGAGAGCATGTGGCACACAAGGGAGAGTGCAGGGACACCTCAGCCTGGCCATCACCCAAGAAAAGTCAAGCACAAGGCTTGAGATTAGTCTAAAGAGGACATCCCAGGTGATGAAGCCAGCAGCAGCCATGGGACAGCCCCCCCAGCTCCTCTCCTGCCCAAGAGCTCTGTATCCATCCTTTGCCCGCCCCTGGACCAGCTCCCTCTCTCCCCAGGGAGAAGGCAGAAGGTGGGATGCGCTGGGCCAGCACTGGTGGCCATGCCAGCAGAGAGGGCAGCTGCCTGCCCCCCACTCCATGGGGCAGGGGCTTTCCCAGCCCTCCTGCAGAGCAGCCCAGAGTGGATGAGCCGTTATCCCGTTCCGGTCGGACGAGCTGCTGTGTCTCCTTCAGAAAAGGATTACCAAAACATCCAATTACGCTTTCCCTTCTGCTTGTCTCGTCTCCTCTTGATGCTCTTTGGCATTGTATGAAACAACTGTATCCACAAGCTGGGATTTCCATGGACACTTTCTTTCATGGTGATTCTTTACTTGCCCAGCTTCACCCCAGGAGCCCCATTTATCCTCCTGCAAACACAGCTACCCTTCCCACCCCACAGCCTGCTTGCCTTTGGGCACTGAGCAAAGCACCCTGGAGCTGGGGTCCCAGCAGAGCTGGGTTCCTTTTCTGCATCCCATTGCTCCTGTGGGAGCTCAGCCCACATCCCCAGTTCAGGCCTCTGCAGCGGGGACTCTCCCGGTGCCTTCAACACCCATGGCCACCCCACAGCATCCGCCAGAGAAGGGCAGAGGCTGGGAGGCCACCATCCCCCCANCCCCCCAGAGCCATGGGCAAGCCCAGAAGTTCCAAATTAAAAAGCATTTAAAGGAATTCAACAGTTACTCTCTACAATTACTATTTTGTAGCCCCCTGGCTCCCTGCAGCTACCAGCCAGTCCCCCCACAGTCCCAGGGGAACAGATGCTGTGGCCACAGTCCCCATTCACCCGGGGCACCCTGAAATGTGACATTTGCTGGTCAGGGTGATGGGGAGGTCAGAAGTATAACCGCATTGCAGAAAAGATTAGAGCCATCCAGGGAGGTCCCGGGGGNGGCCGCGGGGGGGAGTGGGGGGGTGGGCTGCACAGCCGGCTGACCGAGGTGTGCCTCACCCTTTCACTGCCAGCAGGATCACCACACACTTGCTTCATTCCTCCTTCCCCAGTCCCCATCGATGGCTTATATCTGAGAGGGGACGTGGGGCTTTGCAGACCTTTGATCTGCTCCAGCACAGCTGTTCCCAGACCTTTAGGTAAGGGATGAGAAATGTGACTGAAATAACCAACGGAGTGAACAGAAGCAAGTGTGAAAGACTATAAATAAACATGATGCAATGACTGTGATCATTGCTAAATAAGTTTTGAATTGAATTGATGGTATAAATAGAGTCGAAAGCAAAGATGTCACCAGCAGGTGACATGGATTTGAGGTGGGGAGTGACTGGTGTGATGCAGGTACAAACTCAGCAAGGCCCCACGCACGTTCTGATTGCCCTGCTCCATCCCTGCTGTCGAAGTGGTTATTCCACCCATTCCTGCTTTGGAGGGAGAGATGAGCTACAGCTGCTATTTGGGAGCAAGTCCTGCCAAGGGTGAGAGCACCCATGAAAGGGCAGCTGGGTGCAATGGAACAGGGAAAAGCCCACAGGACCCAGAGGCTTCTTCATCCCTCCGTCTCCTAACTGCTCTCCCATCCTTACCTCCCCTCAGCCCTACCAGACTCAGAGGAGCTGGACAAGGTGGAATGTGCATACACTGGGCACACACCAACTTTCTTGCCTGGATGATGCAGAAGATTCATAAGCTCCTTAGGCCAGTCACTTTTCACCTGTCCCTCACACTGCAGGTGCCTAAGTGCTCCAGAAACCTCAACCCCAGACTCACATGAGAATTAAAGAGCTGCCTGTAGTATAAGCACTGCAGCTCCCGTGTAACTAGGACACCATCCCATGTCCTTGGCCCCAAAACACACACCCAGGAACCTGCCCCTCCCACTATCCCAGATTGCTGCTGCAGCATCACCTTGGCTGACTTTGCTATTCCGGAGCCAGCAGTTCAGCAGCACTCCAGAGATGGTCAGTGAACACTGAGATCAGCCACGGGAGATCCCTGAGGGGATGGGGACAGTGCTGCTGTCCCAGCCGTGCCCCTGCAGGGCTCACACCCTTGGTGCCAGCACAAGGTGCTGCCAACATGATGCTCCACAGCACACAGGGTGAGGACATCCCACCCACGGCTGATGGGACAGAGACCTCTTCCCATTTTATCCACAGAGTATTTGCTCAGCTCACATTCACAGCAATCCTGTCAGGGTGGGAAACTTCCCCACCCTCTTCCCCCCTCCTCACCATGGATCCAAACTCAATCTACCTGCGGCTGCCTCCCTCCCGATTAACATTTGGGCAAACACCCCCTTGGTACGAGAGCATCCAGCTGGGTTCAGCTAAGCGCAGAGGGCCAGAGACAGGGAGAGCTGGGGGGAGCGTGTGTGGGAAGGGGCGAGGGGCTGCAGATCAGGGCTGATATGGGCTGGCATTTTGGCAGAATTTTCTAGGACAGTTTGTACAGTGTCTTCCCTATACAATGGTTATGTCTAGCCGCCGCGCTGCAGCTCTCATTTCCATGAGCAAGGAATTCAACCGAAAAGTAAACAGGAAAAAACGTTACATCTCACAGTTTATAAATATATACGGAATTATTTAGGCAGTCAGGCCAATTTGCACAGATGCCGCGTATATGCTGTGACAGATCTCGGTGTTGTTTTGGAGCCACCCCTTGTGAATGGGAAACAGGGCTGGTTTCTCGCCGTGTCTGCGTGAACTATCGGTATCCTCCTGCAAGCTGGCTGCCAGCAGCGAGTGCTGTGGCTCTTGGGAACAGCACTGTGAGCTGATGCGAGCTATTTGCACGTAGTGCTGAGAGACTCGAGCCCCCACGTTTCCAGCTTGGGCTGCACAAGGGCTTTGGAAAAGGCAGGGGAGCTTTGCTTGGGGATCGCGTGGGGATTAGAGCCTGGGAGCTGTCGGGGTGATGGGGCGAAATGTGCTTTGGTGGGGTGGAGGGGGAGCAGGACCTCTCCTGGCACACACACCTCCACAAGGGAGAGGGGGTATTTTGGAGCCCTGTTTCCCTGTGTCCAACAGGCTGAAGCTGCTGGTTCCCAGGGCCTGAGGGCAGAGAGGGGTGCAGGCTGAACAGGTCTGTTCTGCTTCCAGCCTCCCAGAAGGCACAAAAAAATTGCTGCCCATGGGAATGAGGGACTTGAGCTCCCATCCCATCAACCTCCTCCACAACGAGCATCTCAAGGCACCCAGAGCCACAATGCAGATGAAAACGATGGGACCAGGCTTTTCTCAACAATATCTCTTCCTCCCCCTCTCACACTCGGCCTGAGCCCAGAGGGTTATTCAACCTGCCACCCCAGNATTCAACCTGACAGCCGAGTGACTTGATCGGTCGAAGCGACGTCTTAATTACAGGACATCCTCCATGGCGTTCGCTGGCTGCGGCTGGCAAAAGGAACTTCTCTTCCCCATCTCCCTCTGCCCCCCCCAGCTCCACCGAGCTGCGAGAGCTGCTCAGACAGTGGGGATATTGTTTTGGCCATTGCCTGAATGGCCCAGCCTCCTCAGCTGTAAAATTACCTAGAGGATAACTAAACAAACCCCAGACAAACACTTCTTTAAAGGCACTGCTTACTTTGCAGCGGCCATTTCCCCCTGCCCGCCACATGTGCTTACCCTGGGTTTTCTTTTCCTCTCTCTCTCGAGGGCAATACAGTCACAATGCCCTTGCAAAGCATCGCCCGGGGAAGGGGGGATGGCAATGTGTGGGGGAACACGAGGGATGCCATTGTCTGCCCTGGACCAGGCTCTGGTGGACCCGGCATCAAGAGCAAACAGAGACAGCAACTCTTTGGGCTGGTCTGTGTCAGAGCTGGGAGGGGGGACAGCATTGAGCCCTGACCACTACCTGGTGGGACTGGATTTTCCTCCCCCAAATTGCACTGGTGGACCAGAGAGAAACTGCTCCCATCAGCCTGGTCCAAAGCCTGCTAAAGCCAGGGAAAAATCATCACAGACTCCATCATCACACATCACACTCAGCAGGACTACTGAGCTCCTGAGGACAAAAATCAAGCATGAAGGGATGATAAATCCTCTTGGGACTAGGCTGGATGAGCAGGGAGGTCAGGACAGGTCTCCTCCAGGAGGTTTTACTGTGTCCAAACATCCTTCATAAATAGAAGAAAAAAAAAAGTTCTGGCCAAATCCTCATTCAGAGTCAATTTAAGCATTTCCTGACTTGGTGTTGATTTCACAGATTAAAGCTGGTCAAAAACAACCTGGTCAAAATCCAGCCAGCATTAGTTTTTGGAAAGAGATCTTGAGGAATTTCATTCGAGTTTGTGCCGAGGGGAGGGGCTGCACTTTTCCCACCCAGAAGCTTGTTTGCTTTTGAAATACATGCAGTAAACAGATGAACACTGAACCCCAGCTCCAAGGAAAGAGGCTGACTTCTGCTGCAAAGGCTTTTTTTTTTAATATGGAATATTAGTCAATCTGGGGTTATGGTTTTAATTCCAGGTCTGCCAGTGAGTGACTACCCTGAAGTGTTACAACTGCGCCCAAGTTTCCATGTTCACAAGGGCTACAGCCTGGGGTTTGGCACAGGGAAGCAGGACAGGGGTTTAGGATTAAAAAAAAAGTCTAATTGATGCCAACCAAAAGGGGGGTGGTAAATAAATCCCTGTGTATTCCCACAGCCAGGCAGAGGGTGCCTCTGCTTTCTGGCCTCCTTGACCCGCTCAGATAGAGCATGCCCTCACAAAGACAGAGGTGCAAACCCAAATCACAACACTGCAGCATGTGCTCTGAAAATATGTACAGTCCAACTGAGGCAGATCCCAATTTTGGCAGATTCCTAAGATCAGGAAATTCCTTGAGAGTTCGGGAAATTCTCCAAGACTGAACCCAAGCTATTTCACTTGCAGAAGATATTAAAGTCTCCTCCTCTTCTAGGGATTTTTTTTTTTTGGTGATGGGTCAGGGGGACCTTGGCGAGCACATGCTGCTGTACAGTGAGAAAGAGGATTAACAAAACACTGCGCAACGCCAAGCGCAGATGCAGGGCCCGCAGGAACAGCTGCTTGCAAAGGGAAGCCGGCGAAGCCAAATATCAGCCACGAGGTCCCAGCTCCAAGCAGGCCTGGCAGGAGCCCAAGCTGGTATCAGTTACACTTTTCTTCCCCGCTCTTTGCCTGCGCATAAATAACCACCCGTTATTTATGGCGCTCGCGTCGCACGCCCGGCTCGCGTGCCTGCGGGGTCACCTCGGAGGATGGGGCTGGCTGCAGCAGGGGGGCATCGAGGCCCCCCCTGGAACCCCAAAATAACTGCCCCTCATCCTCTCACCTGAAGTGCCGTGGAGACCTGCAGGGTTTCAGCCCAGCTCTTCCCACGGTTTGTATATCCAGCAGCCACACGGTGCTCATGGGAGCTGCGCTGCTGGAGTAAGCAGCTCCTGACCACAGCCAAAGGGAACCAGTCTCGAGGTGTGAGAAACCTTCTGCTGCCCCAGAACCCCAGTTTAAAGGCAAAATGGCCACAGCTGGGCAAAAAGAGGCAGAAAGTAGAGAATCAGGTGTGCAGGATAACTTACCCCAGGTGGGCTCATACAGCTGCTCTCCATCATCCATCCCAGAAACATGCATTTGTCTCAGCCCACATCCAAACAGGCTGTTGGAGCATCCAGGAAAGCTCTCTGTGGGTCCTGCCCCAGAAATGCCAGAGATGAGGAACACAGAGGACAACTCACAGGCTGCTTCTTCACAGAACCCTGAAGCAGCCTCAGTCGCACTTTGTGTGGGAAAGCACGTGGCCCTGAGAGGCAGCTGTGGACACTTGTTGAAGTCACCCCAGAAGACCTGAGTCCCCACCTTCACCTTGCCTGCAGGAGCTGGGCACCATCACCCTTCCTGAACATCCCAGCACTTCACAGTGCTGGGCAAATTCTTTGCTTTACAGGAGAGTTGAAAAAGGGTGCAGAGGACAACTCAAAGGTTACAATTAGCTCAACTGCGCTCTGGTGCTGGGTGACCAAAAAAAAACAACAAAAAGTCATCAGAGAGGTTAACTTGTACTAATGTCCTTCAATATTCCCCAGATCCCAAAGGAAAAGTATTTTCTTTCCGTTCTTGTGGTGTTTTTCTTCCACTGTGTGCAGCAATGAAGTCACTGAGCAGAGGGTTTGTGGCTAAACCTCTGGGTTGCTGCCATCATCCTGTTCCCAGGAAAGGTAGAAGTTGACCCAGCTGGACATGCAGCCAAGGAAGGGCACAGATCTTCCCAAAAGCCAGAGGCACAGTTCTGCAAAGGACTTGGCCAATTCCCAAAGAAGTGATCAAACGTTGCAGTCCTGAGGGCGTTTCCTCAAAGCAAAGCACCAGGCTGCTCTTCTTCCACTTCCAGTGAAACTGTTTCTTGCACCAGGGACAGTCTGTACAAAAAGGCATCCGTGCAGGAGAGCTGGGAAGGACCATCTGAAGTGCAAGTGCTGAACCACTGCAACCACGTGGAAATGATTGAATTATTTCAGTAGCACATGAGGTCATCTTCTCCTGCTGAAGACAACCCCTCGGCAGCCCTGTGGCACACACCAGCCTGGACACAGCACAGAGCTTTCCCCAGGCACACCTGGCTGCAGGTCAGGCCAGCAGGCAGTCCTGGAGCCGTGCAATTCCCCCACATCCAAGGGTCCTCAGGCACCAGGGACAGCATGGTTTGGGGGATAACATGTTGGGGGATGAACTGGTACCAAGCCTCTCTCCTGGATCCATGGGATAGGCAGCTCAGACACCTGATCTCATAGCTGACCCTGCTTCAAGCAGGTTGGACCATGGACCCCCTGTGGTCTCAGCTAGTATGAACAAGACCCCAGTTTACTGCCACAGCTCTCTCCAACAAAGCCAAGAGGTACACATACCTCCTTGCCAGGGTTCATGCTAGAAGGACCTTTCCTGTAAAAGCCTCCTAGCTGCACCACTTCCTTCCCTCACAGCATGTGGCACAAACTCTGCTCCTGCCAGCACAGCCCTGTGTGTGGCTCAGCCTGAAGGCCCTATCCTGAAGGCACTTTCTTCCCTACCACCTCCCTTGGCCTCAGAGATAGCCTTGTAGGTAGGCAGGAGCCAACAAACTTCCCCCCCCAGCAGAGGTGCATCTATTCACCCCAGATCTTCACCTGACTACAGAGCAGCCTTTCCTCTCATGCTGTAGCTGCAGAGACACACAACCCCCACCCCAACTACCACATAAGTCTCATAGCAGCCTCTCCCCATCCCCCTTTTTATAGCATTCACAGGCTCCTGCTCAGCTGAGCCTGATCTGAAGGGGATCAGCTGAGACCAGGGCTGCTCCTCCCTGGGGCTTACAGGGCCAACCCACCCCAGTGCAAAGCCTGGGTCCAGATAGGTCCCAGTACCCCACCACCAACACACTAGGGTTTAATGGGATGCTGTCACCTCTTCTCTTGCTTGGTCTTCATCCTCTGTCCTTCAACCATGTGCTGCTGAATCCATCTGGGACTACCCCTGGGCACTGCTTCTGCTCCATCTCCATGGCTGTTGCCTGTTAATGCTCTGTTGTCCCAATGCTCTCTCATTCCTGGGGTCCTGGTACAGTTGAAAAAGGGTTTTTTTAAGCACATCATCTCCTGCCTGTCCCTTGCCGTTGCTGAATCTGTCCTGCAGTGTCCCTGCACACTGTCCTGGAGGAATGATGCTAATGGATATATAAGTAAAGCAACCTGTGCATTCTTCTTCCTGCTCTGAGTTTGTAAAACCTGCAGTTGACCCGTCCCAGTCCTCCCCAAACCACAGCCCCAGTATGCACTGCCTGCCGCTGCCGCCGCTGCTGCTCTGGCATTTTTATGAATGGCCTTGAGCCCAGGGAAGAGATGTGAGCATGGATTTGGAACAGCTCCATCCCTTCTACCGCACGCGCTAATCTTGACAAATGATCAGCGTGTGGCTTTCGAAACCAGAGATAAGGCTGTCTGACCACTTCAAGTCACTACACTTTCCCACGAAGAAAGGCATTTTGTGCTTAGCCCCCAGCTGCAGCTTCCTCCAGAGCCTGGGCAAACCCAGGTGCCCCCTGCCCAACAGCTTGGGGACACACATGGCAAACCCACCCCCTGGCCGGTGTCTGATTCAGAACAAAACCTCGTCAACCTCTGAACAAGGCAGAAGTTGTGACATTGCCTGGGTTTCTGATGCCACTGGCTGGACCAGGGCTGCCTCCTGTATCTCCTTTCCACTGAGACCAGCAGAAGTGATCCATGTCCAGCATGGAGCTGGGATGTGGCAGAAGCGTGTGCTGGGAGCCAGGAGAGCTTCTAGTTCTGCAGCTGAGCCACAACCTTGGTAGGCTTTCTTCAGCTCAGTTTTAGCTGGGAATTGGAGCACCTGGAGAACTCTTGGCCCTACTGGAGTCACTGCTGTCCTTGGACTGGTGTCCCACCACTATGACACTTGGAACATGCATCTTGCCTGCCAGTCTGGGCAACAGAGTGTCCCTGGGGCTCCCTGGGCTTGGGGAAGCAGCGGTGGGATTGCTGTGGTGTCTTCCTAGGGACTCTGAAAGGGCAGAGCAAGCCCCGGGTGGGTCCTGTCAGATGTGGACCTGGGAAAGCTGGGCTTTCCAGAAGGGCCCCTCCCTCTCTGGCACAGACACAGACCCGCTGCCAAGGGACAAGGCCTCTGCGAGTGCCAATTCAAGGAATGCCTTTGATCCAGTGGGAATCATCAGGGAGAAACTCTGCCTCTAAACTGAGCTGCTCTCTTGCCTTGCCACTTTGGGAAATGAATTTGTACTCGGAAAAACCCAGGCTGGGAGAGATCTCGGGAAGACATCCAATCCATTTCCCTACCCCAGATTGGTCCTGACAGGTTTTTTTTATCTAACCTTTCCTTTAAAATCTCCAGATGGCTCAATACAGTCTCCTCCAGGGCTAAATTAATTTTACTACCAGATAATTTTTTATTATTAATATCCAACACAAATTCCCCGTGCTGCAATCTGCTCCTATCCCATGGCAACACAAAGGGCAACCCTCTTCTGACCACTGTACCCACTGCTCCCCACCCTGCCCAGCTTGGCGGGGGCCTTTCCAGCCGCAGGACCTATGTAAAGCTCAGGATAAGGGTGGACAAGGCTGGTCCTGGCCAAAAGCAAGTGGAGTTGAAAAGCCACTGGACTGTTCCATCACTTTTCCCATTACTGTGCTGGCCCACGGGGGGGTTGGTGGTGCAGGAGCACACACACCGAGCAGGCACCAAACGTCGTACCCGGGTGGGAACTGGAGGTCAGAGGCTGCTGGCTTGTTGACCCATGAAGGGAGGCAATTATTCAGCTGATGAGGCCATGCAGGTGTTAATTAAAAAGCATGCGAAGCAGAACAGGTCACTGTTTGGTGTCATCCGCTCGTGAAATTAGCCTCGTGGTGGCTCACCCAGCCCTCCCTGGGAGACAGAGCAGGGGAAGGGCTGCCCACAGTACCTCTGCTCTTGCTCTGCTCTCCTCCAGCTGAGCCCCTGTTTTTGGTACCTCCTGGATCCTGCACAATGGACCCGCTTTTTGGCCAAAACTCTGCTGGATCCTTTGTAGGGAAAAACTACCTGTTCATTCCTGGACAGGACTGAGGCATAGCTGTGCAGGACTGAGAGGTCTACCCCAAATAATCAACCTCTGGCATCTCAGACAGAGATACAAGCTACCTAGTCACATGCCAAGCTGCTGTAGGAGGTGCTCACATGGGGACACTGATGGACACAGCCTCTCAGGTCAGGCACCCCTGTGGGTGTCACTTGGTAGGGTCTCAAGGTGGCCCAGCATACAGACTGGCTCAGCAGCATCATCTCTGATCTGATCTCTTTTACTCTCCAGACAAGGCCAGGAGGGATACCAGAGCCTTTGGTGGGACACACCAAGGGCTGGTGCTCCCTGACCTAAAGGCTACCAGTGAGATGATCTGCGGACCCTTTTGGCAGCAGTTCAGGGTGGCAAAGCCCATCCTGGAGGGCTTGGTGCTCAGCACACAGTTCACCTATCTGGGAGATGGGGCTTGGCATCTTCTCTGTTAACTCCTGGGAACTGCCTGTGTTAGGAGTATGTCCTGGGAGGAAGGAGTCTCCTGCTTCTTCTCCACATGAGCACTTCTCCAAAGCCAGGATGTGGTGCCAGGCTGCACATGGACACCCTCCTGTGCCCAGCCAGCGCTGGCAGTGTGGGGGACTCAGCAGCACAGCTGAGCATCAAACCCCAGCTGCTCCCGGAGAAGTGCAACTTAAAGAAACCCAGTTTCCTGCCGCTCTGTGTCTCATGGTTGGATTAGCTCATGGATAATAAGGCACATGAGAGTTTTTCCCATGGTTTGGGGCACTCATTGATGGCTCTCTCCTGTGTGGATTCTTTGATGTCCTATAATACAGTTGATGATGAATCCATTTCCTCAGTGGGGACCCAAGTTTGGTGCTCTCTTGTCTATCCAGATGCCTTTTTTCATAAAACAATTAGACAATAGAACAACAAAATGGAATTCAGTCTCTCTGAGGATCCTGCCTTGCTATGAAATCTGGCAGAAAGTGATCCAGAGCTTCAAAAGTGGGCTCAGATAGCAGGGACAGGCTGACAGGTACACACTGACCCACCCAAGCCCAATGGCTCCCACCACAGCAGGGTGGCTCCCACCTGTTCACAGCCAGGCTAGCGAGAATGAACGAGTCACAGCTCTGCCCTTTCGTGCCAGTTCAGCTTAGCACAGGCCTGAGGGCCAGAACCAAGGGCTTTTTCTAAACCATGCAGCAGCAGATGTTTTTTCCCGAGGCCTCAGATGCACACGTGCAGCACGCTGTTATTAAAACTGGCTCATACTCCCTGTGCACAGAGAAAAAAAAAAATCAGGCTGTGCGCAAGGTTAGTTCTCGACTTTGGCATCCAGCATTAAACCATGCAGGCTCGGCTGACTTTTGTTTGTTTTTATAGAGTTGCTTATAGACCGTCCCTCCTGGAGCATCCCAGCGGAGTGGAACAATTCGATGCACCAGCTGGATGAGAGGCGCTTCATGTGCTGCCAAATATACCATGTCAAAACCATAATGCAGCCACCTCTGGGGTGCAGCCTGACAAGCGCATGGCAGCTCGCAGCAACACCCTGCAGCAGATTGAACCGAGAGGAGGGAGCCGCTCGAGAGGATGCGCTGGTTCATTACACCGACTTCCTCCCCTTGGTTTTCTGCCTGGTCTTTCCAACCTGCCTCCCCCAGCATGGCTCTCCTGTGGATTTTTCTGCTCCTGATAATGTTTCTGTATTCACCTCAGACCGAGCCAAAGGCTCCTTTTAACTCAAAAAGGCTGTTTGTCTCAGTATCTTACCATCTCTGTCTCAGTGTCAGCCCAAGCCTTCATGCCTCCTTCCCCCAGCTCTGCAGCAGGTTTCACTCCTGCATTTGGGACTCTGCCCAGAAGCCTTTTCTCAGCTGCTGCTTCTTTTCCTCCAAGAGTTTTGGAGAAGCATTGTCCACCTCACCGTGGTGCTTCTCTGCCTGGGCTGACTCGGGTCTGACCTCTGCCAGACAAGGCAGGAGTCTCAGCAAACCTGTGGTGTGGTCTCAGTGGGATGCCCAAGGGTTTGAGTGGCCCAGGGTCAGCGGGATGTTCATCCCAGGCTCTGCTTATATGCCAAAATCTCCTGCTCCTGGCCTGGCCTCACGTCTGCAGGGCTGCACTCTGACTTCCACTGGGTAGCACCAGGAAGGTTACCTCCCTTCCAAAATTGCCCAGTGTCCTGGGTGGGAATCCTCTCCCCGTTGCCCAACAGCAAAGGCTCCCAGTGGCTCACACAAAGGATCTTACACTGCTGTNGCGAGTACCGGCCACGCGTCTGGGCTCGGCATCCCCGGGGGACCGGCTGCCGCAGGCATCCCTCGTGGGTACCCAGCTCCCGGTCCCATCCCTTAGTGGGGACCTCTGTGCTGCAGTCCCGTGTGGGACAGGGCTGGTAGTGGTGAGGGTGGGATGCCCGTGGGTGTTTTTGGGGTAGGGATACGTACCTGTTCTGCAGGACAGGGGCGCAGACCTGTGATGTGTGGTAGGGGAGGACGGCAGGGTTCAGAGCTACGTGTGAAAATGCACATTGGT
>VWZY01005521.1:191524-211881 GCA_013399075.1 Chloroceryle aenea
CCGGGGCCCTCCTCCTGGATGGTAAATCCATTTACACTGCTCACTCCTCTGTGCAAACACTGCACAGAGTGCAGGAGGAGATGTGGTAGGAAAACACACCCAGGCATCCAGGGCACCTGTATGTACATTTTTGAGCAATCCACTGTCATGGTGCTCATCTTGCTGTCCCCATGTCCCCTGCCCTATTTTGAGCAGCTAAAACCAACCACAGACGCAGTGTGGGAGACCTGCCTGGGGCTGCTGTGCTTTGCAATCCCGCTTTGCTGGGCTCCCTGGTTACACCTGGGACTGAGCTGAAGAATTCTGGAAAATGCACCAGACTGTAGATCTCTGCAGAGAGCAAGCTGGGCCTGGAGCTGTCCTGTCCTCCACCTCTAGCTCTTTTTCCTGGTTTATGGTTTAAACTGTGAACACGGTTTCCTTCATCTCATCCTACAGTAGGAGAGCTGCAGCTCCTCCCAGGTGTGAGCATGAGGCTTTTCCCTGTCCAGCAGCCTGGGAAAGCCTCCTCCCAGCTTCTGAGCCTGCTGGGTTGCCTGTAGTGAGGCAGGGACTGAGGAGGAGGCCTCTTGAGACCTCTCCTCAGTTCAGCCTGGGAACACAATCATCTACCCCCCTTAACTCTAGTTTCCCACAGCCACACAAGCTGGAGAAGGGTGCACATGTTCCTCAGCAACGCCAGCCTTTCCCTGTGGAGCAGCTGTTGCNGTTGCCTGTAGTGAGGCAGGGACTGAGGAGGAGGCCTCTTGAGACCTCTCCTCAGTTCAGCCTGGGAACACAATCATCTACCCCCCTTAACTCTAGTTTCCCACAGCCACACAAGCTGGAGAAGGGTGCACATGTTCCTCAGCAACGCCAGCCTTTCCCTGTGGAGCAGCTGTTGCACACAAACCCCACCTCTCCAAGGGAGCCCAAGCTGGATGTCCTCTGCTGTTCAGCCACCAGAGATTTCACTTTCAGAAAGGATGAAGATGAAATTAAAGAGCTCCCATCTTGCCAGCTCTGGCACTTTATGACAGAGGAGCATATTTTTCTCTCAGCTCCAGCATTGCAGGTGGGGGACCCTTCCCCATCAACAAGCCTGCAGCTTTCACCTTATGCCCATCACCCTCACCAGGTCATGGCTGTTCCTCTGCACCACCCTTCCTCCTCACTCCCCTCCACCCCACGAAGGAGTGACTCTGGGCTCTGAGTGGCACAAAGCAGCAGCAACTCCCTGCAGAGATGCATCTGGGTGCCTTTTCTCCTCCATAAAAACTGGATGAGCTCCATAAACCAGATGCTTCCAGGCTGGAGAGGACCACAGGGATCACTTAGTCCAGTTGGCTGGGCCACTACCCTGATGCAGTGAAAGCTCCTCCCCCTGCCACAGGAGCTGGGGCCATCAGCTGTACAAGCAAGGAGAGGGGACCAGGCTTCCCCCCACTCACCTCAGGCTGGACACTTACAGGACCAGAATCCACTTGCTGCACCGGGCTTTGCCAATTTGGAGCTATACTGTGGCTGCTGAGACTCCTCCAGCTGCCTTTGGGCATCCTGCAGAGCTTCCTCTTCGACAACAAAACCTTTTCAAAACCTTCCCCCCCCAGTCCCTGGAAGGTGTTTCAAGCCAGCCCTTGCTCCACAGGACCATCCTGCCAGAGCTCACTCCCCCTCCTCTCACCACTGGGAGAAAAAGGGCTGCAGCAACCAAAGAAAAAATAAGCCGAGGGCCAGGGCTGGACTAGAGAGCAGCTCAACAGCCACAGCTTCCTCCAGCACAGAGGGAGCCAGGACTGGCCATAACAAAACTGGGACAAGGAAGAAGTCTGACCTTCCAGAAGATGGTGCTATGTTTGGACTATTCCTGACTAGTCACTTGAAGCTATGGACAGTTTGTATTTCAGTTCTCAGCTATTCATTGTTTAAAAAGTGGAAGGAACTTGGTAAAAAATAGGGCATTTTTTTTACTTTTTTTTGTTTGCAGGGAAGGAAGATGATGGTGCCCAGGTGGTTGTCCTTGCACAGGCAGCTTTCGGAGGCAGTTGATAAATGATCCTGTTAAAAGGCTGTGGTTTATTGTTTTTAAAACCTTGTACAGTTGTTCAGATTTTAAAAGAAAAAAAAGTGTTTGTACTGGAAAGGAAAAAAAAAATAAAGTATTTCTTGCTGAGGTTTCCAGGATCAAAATGACTTGTGTGGTTTTCAGAAAAGCAGAGCTGGAGTGAAAGCAGGGAGGCAGGCAGACAGACAGACGAGGGGGAGATGACTTACACTCACACACAGTGGTCAGGGAAAGAAAGTCATGGAATTATTTAGGTTGGAAGAGACCTTTAAGATTGAGTCCAACTGTTAATCCAGCACTGCCAAGTCCACCACTACACCATGTCCCTCAGCACCACATCCCCACGTCTCTTAAATCCCTCCAGGGATGGGTGCCAGACTGGAGGAAGGAGCCCAGCAGTGCTCCTGCCTGGTTTAGTTTATTTTCTGTAGTTAGAGCTCTGAGGGCAGGGGCACGATGCTGGCTGAACACAGCAGTGCTGGCAGCCAGCACTCTGGGAAGTCCCCCACCCAGAGAGGGGACAGGCTGGCTGAGTCCCAGCCCAGCTTTAGGACAGCTGAGCTTTACCTGAACGCTCCACTACAGAGCATAGGAATGAGCTCTCCCTGGTATGGGAGAGATTTCACCTCCACCTACACAAAGCCAGCATTTGCTTCCTGTATTAAATCAGTTTTGCAGCATCACCTGGAAGTAGCAAGCAAAAAAAATTAAAAAAAAATAAATTAAGTAAAAAGTATCTTCTAGTGCAGCTGCTCCTCGGGCTGAGGAAGCTGGAGCTCCTGCCCCCACCTCCACCAAGACCAGACCCCCTCAGCAGGATAAATCCAACCGTGGTTGTCAAAGGACACAGAGCCCAGCTCTCATTTCCATGCACAGGGCTACAGCAGACAAGAGGAACCCTGGATTAAGGCACCATTTATTAGTTATTGCTATTAGTGAAGAACACTCAGAACCCCAACAACTTTCATCCCCCTTAACAACTTAAGCCACAGGACAGCTTCACTCCATCAGCTACCAAACTGCAGGTAGCTGGACTATTTGGGTACACTGGTCATACTGGAGGTAGCAATAGCTATGCCAGAGGCTCAGCAATAAATAAGACAGTGACCCATCATCACTTTTAAAAGTCAGACTTTAAAGGTGTTAAGAACATTAAGAGAAGACCCAGCTTACAGGGATTTCCAAGTGGTAAATGGAGTTTGTGTAGAGTCAGAGCTCCCTCTTCCATCCAGTGGCCCCAGAGAAGGGGTGTTTCTAGTGCAGAATGTGACCCGTATTAGAAATTCAAAATGCCTGAGCAGCAAACAGGAAGAGATGCTTCTGGAGCATCCAGTTCTGGCAGAGGACACACAGGAGTGCCCTGGGCCAGGTCTCCATGGATAATGGGGTCAGGAGAAGGCATCCAAGTCAACAGGAGGCAGCGGAGGTCTCCAGTAGGCAAAGTGGCTGTACTCCAGACATGCCAGAGCAACGCTCCCCCTCTGTTCCAGGGGAGGGAACATGAACTCCACCAGCTCTGACAGACGTTCATACCTACGGGGGTAAGAAAGACTTCACATTGGAGTCCTGTTTGCCTTTCTACCCCAGGAGATGCTTCTCCGGGTTAAAGCCAGATTAACCCAAAGATGCTGAGGAACAAGCACATCGCTTACGTTGACTTGTGGTTCTTCATGAGCTCCTGGATCAGCTCTCCCTTGGGGTTGACTGTGAATATGCGGCTCTCCGGCAGGCCCACTTCCTTGTAAGCATAGACATCCTGCCCAAGGAGGGGCAGCAAGCTGTGAGAGCTGCAGGAAGGCACCACCACTTCAGCCTGAGCCCTCCCTCTGCCCCAGAGACACACTCACAGTGGCTCTGTTCCCAAAGGCTGCATAAAAGGGCTGCTTTGTGGCGAAGAGGTTCTGGATGTCCATCAAGCAGGCAATCTTGAACACTTCTGGCTTCTTCTCAATCACCTCCCTGCAGCATAAGATGCATGCACAGAGCAGAGGTCAGAGTGGCAGCAGTTGGCCAGGGCTCAGAAAAGTGATTTGAGGGGCAAGAGGGGTTTTGTGCATCAGGAGCTTCACCATGAAGGTGACGCAGGAGGTGCAGGGCTGGAGAGGAGGACACAGTACCTGTGGAAGGCAGAGAAGAGGCTGCTGGGAGAGAGAAGGATGGGACCCCTGGGGAGGGCACAGCCTTGCTCGTTGACCCATTTGAGGTAGCCCTTGGTGATGTGTGCCATGCCAATAGCTCTGGCTGAGCAGTAGAGGAACTTGTAGCCATTCCTAGAGAGAGTAGATGGAAGTCCTCTGAGCTGGTGTCCTCCAGCTCCTGCTCCAGGCTGGAGGAGAAGGAGACTGAATACCTGGCCTAAGCCTAAGCCCTGTTCACCCCTTCAGCAAACGAGGCAGCTCACAAACAACACGATTCACTTATGCAGAGACCCAGGCTAAAACCAGTGCCCACTCACCTGGCTGCTGGGAACCAGCGCTGGTGGGGGACCCTGCCTCGCCCTCTAGGGCCTCCCCAGCAGCTGCACACCCATCCTGGCTGCCAAGCACCCCTTGCTGCCTGGTACCCAGGCACCCAGATGGGTGCCCAGACGAGCACCTCTCTCCCACAGTGTTTGGGAGGAGCTGGACTCAGCCCCTGCAGACCCCCGGGCAGCAGCACGGCTGGACAGGAGCTCGGGCAGGGGACACAGTGTGGGATGGGAAGTGGCAGGAGGAGCTGAGCTGTCAGCAAAGGCGGCCCCAGCCCCTCACCACACCCCCCTCCAGGGCTGGGCCGAACCATCCGCGGGTCCACAGTGCCTCTTAGTGGCCACGGGTGCCAGGGACACGGGGCTGAAGGCTGGGCTTAGCAGGGACCCACTGCCGGGCTCCACAGCATTTGTGGCCAGCCCTGTCACCCCTTGTCCCAGAGAAGGTCTTGTGAGCACATCTATCTGCTCCCAGTGCCCAGGGGACACCGCCGCTTTCAGTGTCCATCACTGATGACAAAATTAGGCTATTTTGGCCAGCATCAGTAAGGAGCCGAGACTGCAGCTCCCACTCAGCTTCTCCTCTATCATCCTCCCCCTTCCCTTTGGCCTCAGTTGGCCTGATACCTACAGGTGGATTTTGTGGAAGAGTTTTGCAATCCCATGATGAGTCCAGTCTTTTCCCAGATGGGGCAAGATGTGCCCAAGAGCATCTGACCTAGAAGGAAAGGTGACCAGGTCAGGCTGATCCAGCCTGGTGGGTATCCATCCTCACCACAGTGGGGTTTGTGGTCCCTCCTGGCTGCTTATGCAAGCCTTGAAAGGACACTTTCCTTTAACAGAAAGGAGCAGGGATGGGGGGTGGGAGAAAGACCATTACTTCGTAATGGTGCCATCGATGTCTGAAATCACCACTTTGTCATCCCAGTTCCACAGGTAAATGGTGGCCTCGCAGCGGCACGTGCCTTGGTACTGAGTCGTCACACTGAAAGCCACTTCATTGGGGCCATCCTGCAGATTCAGCCTTCCCTGGGACAGAGAGGGAACAAGCGTGGTACAGCAGCACCAATCCACACCAGTCCAACGCCTGGCAGAGGCCAGGCTGCCACCTGGCCAGACCAGAGACCCCAGGCCTCTGCAGGGTGGTGACCCAGGGTGAAATACTCTGCCCTATAAAACTATGAGGTTAGGGGTGGAGAAGTCCCCGTGTAAGGCTTGTCCCTCCCCTGCGCACCCAAGCGGGCAGGGAAGGAGGAAGAGGAGAGCACATACGATTTGTTCAGAGGAGAGCCGCAGGGATTTCTTGTAGGTTGGCAGAGGTTTCTGTGCAGGGGCATCCACTGCTAACACGTCCCCAGGGTGCAAGGGTTCATCATCACTGCATGAACCCTCTTCCTCTTGCCTACAGAAGAGCAAGAGCACAGTGGCTTTACTCTGTAGACCATGGCTTTCCCCACGAGCACTAGGGGAGATCTAGAGGGGACCCAGGACAATGCACCCACCAGAAAACAGCCGTGGAGGAACTCGGCTGGAGTGGGATCAGCTTTCTACCCTCATGCATTAGGTGGGCTTGGGAAATAACTACTCCTTTAGGAGATGGGATCAGGAGTATGTATAGGTAACCTGGGAGGGAGGCACTCACCTCAGCTGGGCAGAGTCAGGATGCAGTGTCCCCACACTGTCTTTCCCCGGCCTCAACTGCTGCTGTAGGCAGAGAGAGGTGTCATCAGCACCTCAGTGCCAAGGGCTGGAGCTGCTTTGCCTTACGGCCACTCAGAGCAGTGACACCAGAAAAGAGGTGGCAACACACTCCCCGCCTTCACGAGGACACTGTCTCATGGAAGAGGAGCCACAGCCTAGTGATAAGTGGTGGGTCAGGGAGACCAACAAGCACATGTGGTGTCTGGGCTGTGGCATCAGGGGCACCTGATGAGAGATCTCACCATTACAAGGTCCATGTTACCCCATTACCAGGTGGTGTTCTGCCACTCAGGCATTAAGACCTGAGGGGACAGCAGCAACTTTCAGAAGTCACCTTGACAACAGGTCCCTCTGTCCACTCTCATGCTTAACCTCAGGCCATCCCTGGGACTCTGATGCTCTCCTACCCCCATCCCTGCCATGCACCAGAATGACACCTGTCCCCTGGGGATGCAATTGTCACAGCCACTGCAGCAAACACACCTCCTCCACTGCGAATTCTCTCCTGCTCCAGGAGAACCACCATCTGCTGCCTTTCTTGGGCATCTTCTCCTTCACCAGTTGGTTAATGGTGCTCTGTGAACACAGCAGGAAACAGAATGAAATCAGTCCCAGGCCAGGGAGGCTCTGCTGCCAACAGGCTGAGGAGACCCTTGTCCAAGCAGGATTTCCTTTGAAAAACTATTTACAGGATGAGATGTGCAACTCCTGGTCCATTGTGAGCTTTTAGGGTGAAGGGTACAGGGACTTGTTCCACTCATGTAGCTTGAAAAGCCAGATCTAGATGCCTTATTCTGTACAACCACAGCCAGGTCTAGAGAGCCCTGGAGCATCCTAAATCCTCCAGGCTACCAGGGCCCCTGGCTCTGGCCAGTCTTCCACAGATACAACCATCAGAACAGGAGGGTTTTGACAAGGAAATCTCTGCTTTCCAGACATCAGTGGCAGCCAGGCATCTGAAAGCCACCCAGAGGTCCCTCTGGGGGGCAGACCTCAGTGTTTGTGGCTTGATCGATGTTCAGCTCTGTTCCAGACTGCCCACAAAGGCCCAGATAGGCAGCTTGGCCTCTTACAGCCCTACTGCCCTCCCCAGGGCCATGCTGTGAAGTATGGCCAGTAAATGTGTATGCCACTGACCTCAGGAATGTTCCTCTGGAAAGCCTGCATGGACAGGACCATGGGAGCAGCCACTGCCCAGTTGTAATACCTGGAAGAAGCAAGAGGAAGGGGAACATCACTCCTGGAGGAAGGGCTGTTTCCAGACCGCTGTCCTGCATCATGGTCAGAAGGTCCCCTACCACAACTACCACAGTATAATCATTGTCTGGGATAGAATCACACTCCTACATTAGTGTTTCTGTAGGGACAAAGGGGCTGCACTGATGATCTTGGGGTGAAACAGCAAGAAGAGCTGGTGACTCACTTCTTGTTGATCAGTATCACCAGGTTCGGGTCATTGATGAGTCCTGGATTCTCAGCAAACTGCTGGTAAGAGACCATGTGCTCCATGAACTTCTCTGGTGGGACAGAGGCTGTGTCATAACACTGGTGTACATAACATTTCAGGACAGCAGATCCCCCTCCCCTCGCACCTACCACGCGAGATCTGCCTGCTGCCACCCAGACCTCCGCACAGCGACAGGCCAACTGTGGGCATCGGGTCAGAGTCGGAGTCCACGGGGCTGTCAGCGGGCAGGTCAGATGGCAGCTGGATGCACAGAGGGTTGCTGGGGTCTGCCACAGGCTTTGAACTCTGCTCTGCATCACTACCAGCAAGAGAAGAAACAATGGCAACATTAGGCAGTAGCTTCAGACACACCTCCATCCTTTGGTGTAAGGAACTGCTCAAGAAGGTCAGGTCTGAGCCTGGCCAGCCAGGGTAACCCGTACCTCCTGGGGAAATAGAGAGCCACCTGCTCCTCATCCAGGTTGGAGAGGTCTTCCAGGTAAACATCACTGGGACCCAAGTGAGAACTTCTTTTGATGGATCCTCAATGCAGACAAAGGAGAGAGCTCAGCTGAATTACCTCTCCAGCCATCTCAGTCAGCACCAATAAAGCTGACAGCAGTTTCCTGTACCCTATTCCTGTCATACAGAGGCCATCTCTGCCTGCCTAAAAAGCTGCCCTAAATGAACAGCAACAGAAGTACCTCAAGACACCTGCCCTGGCACGAGACCACTTCCCAAGAGGACACAAAGGATGGGCCAAAGCCCTGCCTACATTTTGCCATGCCAACCTAAAGGCACCATGTGTAGTTCACACCATGCAGGATGACACTTTGTGATCTCCCTCTCTGTACAATAAGGAATCCCAGTGTGTCATCTTTAGGGGGACAATTTTGTTCAGAATTTATGCCATCTGGAAGCGGTTAGAACAGGTAACACCACACAGCTCCTCAGCTACACTGTCAAGGGAGACACAGGCATGCTTCACTTTGCTCTCTGTCATTTTCCACCTGACTTGGCATGCCCGGGATGAAGACCCAAGTCAGGCCAGGTGCTGCCAGACACTTCAGTTTAAGTTAAGGTCTATCTAAACTGCCAAGAAGTGTTCTAAGTGTGCAAAAGCCGTGACATCTAGAGGTGGACTTCAGGAAACATAAGGCAAGAAATCATTCCTGGAGAGCTGGGCAGTCATTGAGGGAATCCACAGAATCATTTAGTTCAGAAGAGACCTTTAAGATCAGAGTCCAATCATAAATCCAGCACAGCCAAATCCACCAGTAAACCTTGTCCCTCAGCACCACCTCTACACGTGCAAGGAGGAAGCCTGAGGAATGTCTCTTCAAAGCAAAGGAGCTGGTAGCACATGGAGAATGCAAAGCAAACGCGTCACACCTTGATTACCGAGGGCAGTCACAAAAGAAGTACACTGACTGAACAACCCAGCTGGCATCCAACTCTGCTACATCTCCAGGCTCAAACACTTCCAGTAGCACCAGTCACCCACTCACCTTGACTCCTCTGGCTTTTCAGCGGAGGCTCAGGACCCTCTGAGCCCACCTGATTTAGAGCAGCAGCTCCCTCAAAGGGCTCCACATCTGGCTGAGCCTCTGGCACAACACTCCCACCTCCCTCCTGCTTCTCTTGTGCAGCTGAGGTGGCCTCCAGCAAGGTTTCTGTCCCCGCAGCACTGGGAATGTCTTTCAGCTCCGGGAGGCCATTCCCATCCTGGGGTGCAGGTGTTGGCTCAAAACCAGACACAGCAGAGGAACAAGGTGTGCCCTGAGCTAGGCTTGGGCCTCCTCCCAGACGTTCTGAGAGGACAGCAAGATGAGTTGCCTCAGCCACTGAGAGCAGTGTTGTAGACACAGTGGTTGCTGCAGTTACAATGGTCTTTGTGGACTTGTCTGGTTCAACCCGTTCAGATTTATTCACCTCAAGGAAAGAAGAACAACAGGTTTGAGGACAGGAAGTTTCCCAAAGCATAAGGCAGAAGACAACTCCTCTGAGGCTGTCTGGTCACAGCCTCTACTTTCTGCAGGCCCTTCAGACATCCCCCTCCCACCAGCTGCTAGAGAGGAGCAAGAGCAGGGACTCACCTGAGGTAGCCTTCCCCAGGTCCACTGCATGTGGGATTCAGCCCCTAGAGCAAAACTCTCCTGTGGTCTGATCTCCAGCTCAGAGTCACTTTTTGGAGAAGATGGGTGGCTCAGGGTGGGGCTACAAGAAGAAAAGGCAATATAGGACCTCACCTACTCTATAGTCCTGTGCTTCCCTATCCCTGCAAGGACTTTTAGGGCCAAGAGCCCTGCAAGGTTGGTTTCCTGTAGTCAGTTCTGCTCCATAAAGCTATCACAAACAAGCATGACCTATGGGAAGCTGAGACCCAGGAAAACAAAATGCTATGCCACCACTTGTCCAGAAGCCACTCAGCAGCAGAGGCAGGAGAGCCCCATGCACACAGGCTTCTTGCATCACTGACCATGGCTCCGAGCCTTCCTCCAGGTACACCATATCAGGCCAGGAAAGCCACCTCCTGCTGACCCCCCAGATCCCTTTTCCTTAACACATTCCCAGCCACAAGGCACATCCTCTGCAGATCACCTTGGCTCTGCTCATTACCTGTTCACAGAGGCCAGCTCCCCATCAGAGTAAGGGTGCATTTCTGGGGACTGCAATGACCCAGTTTCTTCTTCAGGGACATCAAAGGAAAAATACACAGAATCACTGCAGAGGAGGAAAGAGGTCAGTCATGCTACTCTTGGGCATCAGTCTCCTCACCTGGAGAGCTGGCAATACCCAACTCCACTGGCTTTCTGCTCCATAGGAGGCTGGCATCCAACTAGAAACACTATCCCCCTGTCTCCGTACTGCTGGGCATCACCAAGAGAACACACAGGCTGGACCCACCACATCACCCTGCCCAGACCAAGCAGCTCACCTGGGGGCTGGCATCTTGCAGGGTTCCTCTATAGACATCTCACTTTTGGTCACCTCACAGCCATCTAACTCAGAGTCTGACACCTCCTTCCACTTGGGCTTCCTCCTGCGTCGCCTCCTCTTGCGCAAGGTGGCTTCAGCGCTGGAGGCCTCCTGCCCATGTGAAGATGGAGCAGAATCCTCCTGGCTGTGCTCCCTGGGGATGGGGGAAGTGCAGAGGCAGGAGGGGATACTGCCCTGCAACAGAGATGGGAAGAGCCCATCAGTTCCAGCACCCTCCTTTCCAGCCTGGCAGCTCACAGCTCTCTCATGTGATGTACATCACCAGCACAACCAATGCCACCGAGCCCTCGACTGGGGGTGGCTTTGTGGCTGGGCCCAAAAGGTTATGCCCATATGATACAAAAAGAAGCGAACAAACAAAACAAAACCACCAAACCAAACCAACCAACCAAACACCAAAAAAAACCAAATACAAACAAAGGAGCAGGGCTGTCCAGACACAAGCAACAGACATCTCTCTATGATGGGCAAGGAGAGGCAGGCAGGAGGTGGCACCATGAGACCAGAATTAGAAAGGCTGCAAATTTGATTCATCTCTAGAGCCCTGTCCCGGCTCTCAAACCTAGCCAAGCTAGCAGAAAGCAGCCTGGGAGAGACCTGACAAGACTTCTGGAAGCTACAGCTCATCTCAACCCACTTCCCAGTGGAGTGGGAAGCCTGCCACAGCATCTGAATCACTGTCATCCCTGACACAAGATCCCTCAAGAGGCCAAGCTCCAAGATATCTGCCTAGCTGGCCAGCAGCCATGCCCATTGATGGAAGCCTGTCTGGGATGCAGATATTTGGTCTTATGCTCCCTCAGGGTGCTCCAATGCTCAGATCCTCCACATAGGTTCCTACTTGAAGGACCTTGCAACCTTTCTAGACACAAAAAAGATCAGAGTGGATAATGGAGCCACCCTGTGGAAGAAAAGCAGTCCAAACCTCATCCTTCCACCTCAAGCCTGCACTTCCATGTGGTCAGAGGAAGGCAGAGACCAGGAGCACCTCTTTGTCACCAACCTCATTCTCCTCCGACTCCTGGACAAAAAAGGCCTCTCCATTGTCACCCAGCTTCATGTGCAGGTCCACAGGCTCCCCATTGATCTCAATGTCAACCTGCCAGGGGCAGAAGCAGCCTGTCATCTGAGTCCATCAATGCATGGGAAGGTACTGCCCCAGTGAGGGGATGGACTGGGGCTGCTCGAAGGGAGGGCAGCCACACAGCCTTTGAGGCAATGTCCCTTTCCCAGTTTTCCTGGAAGCACAGCCCTCTTTAGAAGAGCATGGGCTTTATTCAGGGGCATCCCCCTCCAAATTCAGCAAGCATCCCTTTCAGCAGGGCTCCCATTCCCCTCAAAGTTCTTCCGTAACCCACCTCTCTGGTGTCTCCAGACTTAGGATTAACTCACAGGTTACAGACAATCCTAGGTCTGGAGACACCAGAGAGGAAGTGTCACCCCCGAGCAGGCACCACTTACCACCTTCTCCTTGGAGCGCAGCACACCCAGCTTCCCAAAGCGCACGTGGAATGGGGAGCACTGGAAGGAGTTATCGGGCTGCCTCACCACAACCACATCGATGCAACCAGTCAAGGTGGCAGGGTTCAGACCCCGGTACAGCTCCTTCACCGTGATGAAGACAGTCTCAGCGAGCTGCCCCACATAGTTCATGGTTTGAGACTGCAGGGGAGAGACAGGGATAGACTCAGGTTGGGGAAGAAGGCTCCAGTAGGTAAGTGCAATGGGGGTTTCACAGCTGCAAACACAGCCCCACCATGGGGACAGGTAAGCCCCGAGACAAACCAAGGCAAACACATGGAGGCCTCTGTGAGGACCAGAAAACAGGACAAAAGCCAGAGCAATAGTTACTGTGTCCAGTTTGGTGGAGAAAAACCTCAGCCATTGGAATGCACCATCACATTTCCCTCTTGGGAGGGAAAATACTGCCTCACAACACCACCTTGAAAGCAAGCTGTCAACATCCCATTCAGCGAAGAATTTGGTTGGTAGGAGGCCTCCTGTCCTGCACTGTCCTTAAAACCAAAACATAGTCAATGCAGAGAGGAGGGAAGTCCAAGGATATGCTGTGTACACCACGCACTCACTCTGAGCAGAGCCCAAATCTAATGTTTTCCACTCAGAAGGGAAGGTTTCCCACTTAGGCATTGCAAAATTGGCCAGACATGGCCCTTGGTAAAGCCAGAACTGCCTGGTCTCTCTGCCTTGGTCCCTGCTGCCATCATCCCAGGGAACCCCAGCAAAGGGGCTGTGCTGCCCAGAGGGCACTGGACAGCAATGCAACGCCGGTTTTACAAGCCCTGCTACACTGAGGTTGCATGGCTCCTGGTTTTCATCAGTGAGGACACATGGAAGGAAAGCCTTGCATGCTTCCTGCTCATCCTTTTGCCTGCTCACTCCCTTCATGAGGACAATTCCCCTCCACTGTGCTGGTGCAAGGTGCCCCCAGAGGCTCTAAGCACAGCCCCCAGCGCACACCCAACCCAAGGGGTGGCCAGTGAGAGTTGGTTCCTTACCCAAAGGGATGAGGACAAGCAGGTACTACCCGATGAGCCCTCTGCCCCAGCAGGCACCCAGCCTCTCTGATCCATTTTGCACCAGCTCAGCCCCGTCCTGTTCCCAGACATCCCTCCTGGAAGGCAGTCAGCGTGGGGAGATGCTGTCCCTGCTGGGAACAAGCCCAAAGCCCAGATCCTCCCGGGGCAGAGGCGGGTGGCAGGGAAGCACTAGCTAGCTCCCGAAGCTTCGGTGCCTCCATCAGCTCTGCTGTGCACGGGGCCAGGGTCACGGGGCCACACAGCAACCTGCTGAGCCCAGCTTTCCTGGGCATAGCTGCCGGTGGGCAGCCTTCCAGCTGCCTTCCCTGCTGTGCTGCAGGGCCTGGCAGCAACCAGGAGAGAGCTCCTCACTGCACTGAAGGGGATTTTTGGAGAGCAGTGACAACCAAGCTGGCACCGATGCTCCCAGAGAGTGCTAATGGGCTCCTGGCTGGGGCAAACGGGGAGACAGACCTGAAAAGTGCACAGGAAAAATCCTGGGCAGATTTATCTGCCCAGGACATGGCGTTCAGGATGGGGGCTTGGAAAAAGTCCTCAGGAATTGCCCCACACTGAGTAGCACCTTCACGGTGAGCGCAGGGTGCAAGGGCTTAACGCAGCACTGCAGCACCCAGCAAATTGCTGCTGAGCACCTCAGGCCAGGGCTGTGTCCCCTCTACAGAGCCAGTGTGTGTGGCCCCATGAGGCTTCACATCCCCTTGCCTCAATGGGCAGCTGGTCCCTTCCCCAGGCATCTGCCTGGGACATGCTCAGCCCCAGAGATCAGGGCAGTGGGAAGAGGACAGCTTTGCCGCAGTTTTCAGCTCAGGGAGTTGAACTCCCTGCAAGTTGCCCCCAGGACCACTTGAGACAGGCAGGAAACAGAGAAAAGAGGCTCAGACTTCCCTCCACAGCCTTCAGCCCCACCGCAGATGGAGCAGGTCTACGAGGGAGATGAAGAACGAGTTACACTCCTGAGAAAGGAAAACAGGAGCTCCAAGCCCCCTGAAGGACACCAAACTGCAGTCAGCAAATGAACCCTACAGAGCAGCGGGGCATTCCCAGCCCTCAGCCCCGGCAGGATCCCAGCCCTTCACCCCACGGCTCTTGGGAAGGACAGCGGGGGCCAGTCCTCCTCTGGGGAAGCACCACGGCTCGCACCAACCTCTCCCACTGAAAAGCCTCCCAGGAAAGCTGCTGACACGAGCCTGCTCTGCTCCCAGGCAGCAGCACGCTGGGCCACCCCCAGGCAGGTCACCCTCCCCACCGGCATCCAGCACACGCCGCAAGCTTCCCAGGCCCTTCCCAGTTACCTGGGCAGCTGCTGGACCTCAGCACCTCCTCACGGTTGGAGCAACCGGCCCAGGAGCCCCAGGAGCTGCTCTCTGCCAGCAGCAACACCCCAACCCCAGCTCCTCCTCGCCTGCCGCTTCCTTCCGCTCACCTGAGCGAGGGGAGGATCCCCTCTCCAAGCAGCTCCCAGTCCCCACCTCCTGCTGGCTTTATGGGTGTTGCTGGGAGGCTGGAGCGGGCAGGCGGCTGACACCTGCACGCAGCAGATGCGCCTCATTGCAACCATTCGCTCCCGCAGCTCCGGGCAGAGCTGCCAACTGCCTTGCACTGATGGAGACTCTTCCCCCCTCCTCCAAACCACCGTCCTGCTGCAGCCCGACTCACCAGGCTGGAATTTTGACAGTCCTTCTTTGTTTTTCTAGTCCAGATCTGCCAGCGTTTAACCACTCCGAGCACAAACTCTACAAAGCCCCAGCTCTCAGGACCCCTAGGGAAGCTGGGCCCTCTGGAAAAGGTGCTGGCAGAGGCTGAGTGGGCAGCTCTGGGAAAGATCTGCCCTTGCAATGGCTGGAGAGCGATCTCAAAAAGCTGTGGTGGCCGGGCTGAGGACATTCCAGGGTAGCTGTATCTTGCTAGGGAGCTTATGCCAGATGCCGATTTCTCCCTCCACGGGACCGTAGGGATTGCTATAGGGTCACATGGACTAGGTCCACGAAGGGTGGGCAGGGTGATAATTGCTCTATTGCTCACTTAATTGCTCCTGGATGCAAGATTGGGTGAACCTTGGCCAGAGTTGGACTGGAAAGAACGTGGAAGGTGCTGGTGTGTGGTGCTTGTAGGGAGGAACCAGAACCCAAGGCTTTGGGGAATTTTGAGGGATTATTTTAGCTGCTTCTCAATAACCCTGAACCTTGGAAGAGTGAATTTGGGTGAATTTATTTCATTGTGAACCTGAGACTGGGACACCCGGACCTTTTACACAAGTCAGCCTGTGCCCCTGGACAAGCATTTCCTAGCAGGTCAGCGCTGCCTGTGACACTGACAGTGTCATCCACCCTCCTGTAGAATCCTCCAGGGCTGCTGTGGTGCCATGTCAGACACTGCAGGGAGCCTTGCCACCCCTGGGTGCAGCCCTGGGCACTCTGCAGACCTGTCCCCACAGGGTGGTGGCTTTCTCTTCCCTTCTCCCAGCTTCCAGATCTCCCTGCTGCACAAAGTCCCAGGGTGTGGGTACCCTGCACCCCAGCAGTCCCTCCCTGCAGTCCTGTGTTACTTCTCCACCTCTGTCATTGTTGCTTTCTACCTTTTGTGGCCTTTTTTGTTTGTTTTATTGTTGTTTTATTGAGGTGTTTTGTTTTGTTTTAATTTGTGTATGTGTTGTTGTTGTTTGTTTGTTTTTTTCCTTTTATTTCTCCCTCCACAGCCTTAGGAAAGCTTTGGGACACAAAAAAACACTGAGCATCATTTTAACACCAAAGCCCACAGTGAAGTCTTAACAAGACATGAAGGGAGGGAGCAGGTGGCCAAGCCCCAGGGGCTCCTCTGCCCTGGTGTATCCCCACTGGGGTGAGAAAAGAGCACAAGTTGAAAGAAAAGCACAAAAAAAAGGCAGAGGCTTGAGGCTGATGGCAGTGAGAGGCATGGAGATGCCCCCTGTGCCTATGCAGCACCGAGCACATCCTGGATGAGGTCCCAGACCTGATATGGGGACTTTCCTAAAGGCTGTGACAAACCAGCTAAGGAAGCTGCTTAATATTTGAGAGCTTTATCCCTTGGTGAAATTGGACTGAAAGCAACTATTATGGGTGGCCAGGCATGGCTGTGGTCCCTGAGGAGGGTGGGCTGGCAGCAGGCAGCATGGAGCTCTCAGTGAGCCCCAGGAGGCCAGCTGACACCAGACCCTGCAGCCCATGGCCAGGTCACCAGTGGGGAAGGAGACCACTGTAACTTCAGTCTGCACACCTTGGGATGCAACATCTTAGGTGCTTTGACCTTGTCATGGCATCTTAGACTAGTGCTCAGTGATGCCACTGCAGTGGGTCTCACCCAGGGCAGTGTTTTACACCCTGCACACCCCAGGGCTGGAACACAAACTCCAGGGCTGGAACACAAAAGCAAGGCCAAATCTGGGCTGTAGATGCCTGGTCAAAAATGTCCCAGGGGACATTTTAGCAGAGGACAGCATTTATTCCTTAGCCAGCTGCACACATCCTCAGGTGAGCACGAGGGAGGAAGGCAAAGCCAGCAGGAGCACACCAGCAGCTCAGCCTTGCTGCAGCTCCAAGCCCCAACCCTCTGCACACAGGAATGAGCACTTGGGCACCCTGTGGAAGCAGCTTCCTGATTAACTACCTTCGAGGCTCCTCACTCAGCTGAATTTCCCCTCTGGCCCTTGTGCTGAGCTCCTGACACACTGGGCTTTGCTCGTCTCTCAGTGCCCCTGCAGCAGATCCCCAGCTGTGCCACGGCTGCACTTGGTGATGTCCCTCCATGCCACCCTGCATTCCAGCCCTGAGGTGTTTCACTTACCTCTTCTTTCCCCTCCAAAATGCTTAGCACACTTCTCAGCCATGGCAATTATTTGCAAAGCCATACAAATATTCTTGGTTCTTGCCAGCTGCTTTTCATACCCCTTTTGCTCCGCTTTCTTTTTTTTTAGAAGGTGAGTCCTGCAGGTCCATCCCACCCTGAGCACCCCAATTTCTCTGTGCGTCCCTTCCTGAGGAGCTGTTACAACAGGGAGAGGTTTTTTCCTCCTTTTGGGAGCTCCACAACCCACAGATGTTTGCAATGAGCTTTTGCAAAACAAGACGGCATTTTTTATGAGCCAACTGAGATGCAATATTTTCAGCTCCTCACATTCCAAAAAACTCACACCCGTGTCCATCTTGGTGGCTTTCATCCTGTGTCCCCTGCGCTCCCCACTCATCTCACATCGGAGCCTTTGCCCAGCACAGGGTAGCAGCCTGGCTGGCCACTCTCTGGCCCCTCAGTGCTGCCTTGCAGGCCATGTTGTGCCTCCACGGGCTGGCAGCGATGGAAACCACGATCCCAGCCTTTGGAGGCCTCTCCAGAAAAACTCCATCCATCCACTTGGCAGTTGGGAGCACCCCAGGCAGTCACTGCCCAGGAGACTCCTAAATTTTCCTCTGTCCCAGAAAAACAAGTTGTGTCTTTAGTCACTGGGTGGGAGAAGGGACAAGTTCTGTCAAAGACAAGCTTGTTTTTCCCTCTCTTTGTATTTCAACAGCTGCTACATGAGCCAGGCCACCACCAATTCTTTGGCTGCCTCCAAAGTGGGGGTTGATGGGGGTTTTGCCTCCTCCCTCAGCCATCATGTTATTTCTCCAGGATTCTTCCAGCTGCTTAAGCTCATCTTTAAGCAGCCCAGCAGTCCCTTGGATACTTCTCCTTGGATCCCCTCCTTGCTGCCTGCTTCTTCATGGGCCTGGAGTGAAAAGCCTGGAGGGAGGGTGGACGATCCATTTGCAAGAGACTCGGGAAGCCGGCCAACCTGCTTGCCTCTGTGCTGGCTGAGACCTGCCACAGCTCAGCTCATCAGGGATGCTGCAGAGGAGCAAGAAGCTCTCTTGGGCAGGAGGGGAACTGAGTCAACAGAATAGATCTTACTTTGCTGTTTAGACAAGAGAAGCTGGGGCTGGGACAGAATAAATCCTTCCAGCCGTGAGGCTCAGCTGGCAGCCAGGGACACCAGTACCATGTGATGCCTGGAAGTCCACCTCACCAAGCCACTTATTGCAGCATCCAAATCCTCTTCCGACCCCTGAGACAGGGATCCGCGTTCCCCTGCTCCCCTTCCCACACTGTAAGAGTGCTCTGGGTCCTTGCTTCTCTGGGGCATAATCTCCTGATGGTCACCAACCTGGCTCCTGAGCCCTCCCTGGGTCTGTCCTGCCCTTTAACTTCACCAGTGTCCCCCTTACACTCAGGTTTTCCAAGACACCAGCAAAATTCAAGGCCATGATGTAAAAAGCAAAGACGCCTTTTCCTGAATGCCACGTGCCCCCTGCCACCACCAACCGGGATGCCAAGTGCCAGGTGAGATGGCCACAGCCACTGAATGTATTAGGTTGGGCGACCCAGACATAGGGCTGACAGCTGTCCATCTACCCAGCAGGTCCAAGGTCCTCGTGCCAGGCAGCTCCTTACTGCTGGTGGGGCTGTCACCCCAGACTGATGACCCTCCACTGTGACTCTCCAGGGAATCCCCACCAGAGGCTGGGATGTGAAAGGGCTTTCCTGTTATCCCAGCAAAGCCTTTTGAGAGCCAGAGGAGCATGGGGAAGGCTGGCTGAGCTTCCTGGCCCTCTCAGCTGGCAGGGCAGGGGCTCCCATTTTCTTCCCTGGATCATCAAAGATCTCAGGGACTTGTGAAAGGTGTGATCAGCAGAAGAGGATGAGAGGAGAGGCAGAAACCAGGCCAGCCTGATGGGGTGACATTCCAATCCTGTGAAAGCTACAGGGAGCAAGGCTCAGGTGTTCCACTCCCTTGGGGATGAGGGCAATTCCTGGAGGTCCAGCTGCTCCAAGTGCTGGCCCCAGAGCCAGGAATACTACAGGAATACAGTGGTATTGGGGGTTTTGTTGTTTTCCCATTTCCAGAAAGATCAGGTCAGACTGGCCTGGCATGTGATGGAGTGGGTGGGAAAGCCATTTTGCCTGAAGAGGAGGAAATACCATCCTGTCGCCAATCACAAGCATTAAGAAAGTTGAATTACGGCCACAGGACTGGTTGAAAACCATCCATTCTGGATTATAAACACGCTCTGCTGACTTGGATCCTAGTGTTTGACCTGTTAGAAGTTCACATTTCTTCCGTAAACACAAAGGTTTCAAGCTTACTTAAAAATGAAAAACCAGAAAGCTGCAATTCTCACAGTCGCATGGCTCCGAGGGCCAGGGCTTGCAGAGAAATCCAGCCCCAGTCTAAAACCAGGAAAGCCAATAGCCCTGAGCACTACACAGCCCTGAAAAATGAAATCTCTGAACCTGAGAGGCACTGGAAGCCTTTAAGTTTTTTTTATCCCAGCTGCCAAAAATGCAGCCAGGACCTGTGCTCTAAACCAACAGCCTTGGAGAAGTGACATCAAATGAACATCCATGTAACTGTGAACAGGGTCTGACCATCCGCTCTGAATCCAGGAAAAGCGGGATGACGTCCACATTCAGGCAGCTGGAAAATCTTTTATCTTTTGTCCAAAGCTGGTGTCTTATTTCAAGACAGACGGTGCTTCCAAGCCACACTTTATTTAAAAATTAGTCGGTGCTCTGCTTGATCCTCAACCTGCTCCGAGCACGCTGCTATTCAACGCTGCCACAGCCCTGGGGTGCAGCGGTTTGGCCACCCCAAGAGCCCTCTCTCCAGCCTGGGGAGCGCAGCGGTGGCACACGCCTGACCCAGCGCCCTTACTGCAGCCCCACGGGCCAGCCCAGCGTGTTGACGGGGGGACCCACGGCCCCTCCGGCTCCCCAGCCCGAGCTGGTCCAGCCCCCTGAGAAGGAAGCAGCCAGCCACGCTGCTTTGCGTGGGGCGAGGCGCTGGGCTGGGGCACCCAGAGGTTGGCACAGGGACGGGACATGGCTGGGGGAGGAGGGCCCAGCACACACAGGGCACCCACTGCGCACCCACGCCAACCTTCCCCGTGTCTGGCTGCGCTCATCAGCATCATCCTCCTCCCCCGTGTCCGTTGCGTACACCCCGCCCGCACCCCGGGGACACGCACCCCACGCACACTCGGGTGAGTGGTGCACGTCCCTGCTGACCTCGGGGGCACACGCCCCGGTACCCACTACACACGCCCGGGGCACACGGCAGGCGTTCGCCGCCCTTCCCAGTGTCCAGTGCAC
>VWZY01005521.1:212570-233034 GCA_013399075.1 Chloroceryle aenea
TAAAGTCCTGCCGGGGCTATGGCAGCCCAGGCAGGGCTCCTGTGGTGGCAGCCGGACGTGTGGCCGGGTGCCAGTGGACTGAGGCCTCGCCGCTCTGAGCAGAGGATCTGGGGAATGGAGACGGTTTGGTGAGGGGGATGTGGGTCCAAGGTGGAGAGTGGACATTGCGCTTGCTTGGTCGGCTGATGTGTCTGAGAAGTGACTGCGCAGTTCGTGCTCTGGGCTTTAAACTGCCCCCTGGTTCAGGGTGTGCTTACTCTGTGCCCTCCAGACTTGGGCAATAAGGTTTTTCCAAGGGGCCCCCTTCCATTCTGTGTGTGAGATAGGAAACTTCTGGGGGAGAGGTGGGCGATAAAGGTGATGTGTCTCAGTAGGCTGACTGATGTACCTGGGAAAAACCCACATTCAAGCTTTTCTTGAGCTGTGTTTTTCCGTTCCTGCTCCCCTAAGGATGCAGGCTCTGCCTGGCCTGGGATTGGGATGGTGGCTCTGGCTGGGCAGGGAGGGTCTCGCTGCTCTGCCCTGACCACCTCCTCTGGCTGCAGTCCCCAGCGAGGATTGCACTGTCTTGAGGAACGATTCTCTGTGGATCGGAAGCCCGAAGTTAACTTCATTATCTGGAACAGCTTATTTTAAACTAATTTCTCATTAGGGGAGAAGGAGGAAAAATAAACCCCCACAAAAACCCCCTCAAAAAATACCAAAACCAAACCCACAAAAAACCCCAAACCAAACACCCCCCCCTCCACCAAAACAAAAAACCCAAACAAATCAACAAAAAACAAACCAGAAGATCAGAAACATTTTATTTCCCGTAGGAGAAAATAGCAATTGAATGCTAACTTCTATTAACTAGGTTGGGTCCGTGACCTTAACGTATTTCACGGCTCAGGATGCATAGCTGTGAAGAGGGAGCAGACTGTTCAGGCTGTTTATTGTTTCCTCTGAGTTCACCCCAGTAACTCACAGCACACAGATGCCCACACAGTTTTGGAGCCCTGACCCCCCTTTGGGGGTGGGAAAGAGGAGGCTGTTGGATGGAGCCTGATCTATAGCTTGCGTTGGTTATCTCATAGATGGGTCAGGCTTTAGCAGAGGGTTTTCTGACAGGGCTCAGCCTCTGCAATTCTTGCTGCCATAAGAAAGCCGTAGTAACTTGAAGCCCCAAAGTCGCTCACGGGAGAGCATCTTCATCAATAAAACCCTTGTTGCAAAGCCAGGCAAAACAGCCCTGGGGGGGCTGCTGCCGTTCGTCGGGGAAGCGCGAGGAGCGATGCCGGCGGCGCGGGGAAGCCTGGAGCAGGTGAGCCGGGCTGGTGGCAGGAGCCATCTGGGTTGTCAGTGGGGGGAGAGCTGGAGAGCAGCGTGGCTCCGGTGGTTCTCTGTACAAATGTGTCCCCCCTCGCTCTGTGGGAAGGTTTTCCTTCTGTTTAGACCTCCTCATCCTCCCCTCCCAAAACGTGGTGCCCTTGTTCATGCCAGTGTTCTCCTCTGCCGTGGTTACTATGGTGTTACTATGTAAAACCAGCTTGCCTGGCAGCTCCTGGAATTATCTACAACTTGGGTTTCCAGCCCAACCAAGGGCCTTGGGTCTGCGTCTGTCCCTTGTCAAGCCTTTGTCTGTTGGTGCAGTGGGATGGATCCGGAGGCAGTATTGTTTGTAGGGTCACTTGGGAGCCTCTCCCCCCAAGTTATGGGGCGTGATGAGCGCTGCTCCGTGGGAGGCTGTTGCTCCATGGGAGGCTGTTTGTAGGTGCATCTCTTGCTAGTCTCGAATGCAGGGCTGTGTTCTGGGCAGCAGTGAGCCCTGGAATTCCCTCCAGGGTCTGGGCTGCCTACTCCTGGCCCAGCACAGGCAGGGCCTTTGGTCCCCTGGAGAGCTGTTGGGAACACGGACACAAATCATCGAGGATCTGTGGAAATCTCGGCAAACAAAAGGCTGGAGATGGGAGCGGACGCCTCCCCTCGACACCACCATCTTGTGCGAGCCATCCTGTGAGGGCTGGCTTGGTGCTGCCTACTTTGCTGCTGTGGGTCCCTTGCTCCCTGTTTCCTGATTTTCCTTTTCCCCTTTCTTTTCCAACGAATTGCCGTGCTAAAAAACACAAGGGAGATTCATCCCGTGGAGAGGTCCTCTGTCTGCACATGGTGAATATAAGTTACTGTCACCTTTGGGAGCGGGCATGGCCCTGAAATAGTGGATTTGCTTGGGAGAGCAGGAGCCCAGGGCCAGGTTCTCCTCACCCTGCTTGTCCTAAGGAGGATACACCCTCTGCAGACACTGAATCACTCCGAGGTGCCTCTGTCTTTGTATTAAGTAAATAAGGGTCCAGGATGATGATGTTTGTAGTTTAGGCACCCGTTGCAGGTGGAATGAGTTGAGTCCTGCTACAGAGGCTCATTTGGAGAAGATCCTGCTTGCTGGTCTTTGTGGTGAAGGTCTGCAGCATCTTCCCTCTTGCAGTTGTGATGGCTTTTCTGCTTTGTTGAGGGGTGATGTTTCTAATTAAGAGAAGGAAAAAAAAAAGCCTTATTTGTTTTTGTTGGTTTTGTTTGTTTGTTTTCTTTCTGGACAAACATTCTAAATAACAATGCTTGAAATGCAAATGGCTTGAGTTTGCGTGAAGTCTCTCCAGAAACCCTGGTCGAGTGGGGACTGCAGTGGAGTTAGAGGAGCTGGTGATGACACATGGCACAAGAGCAGAGCTGAAGAGGTTGGGTTGTCACCAGAGGCAGGCAGAGCCCTTGAAGACATGGCTCACCTCTGCGTGGAGAATGTTCTGGTGTGTTTCAAAGGCTTTGTGGCTGCTTCTCCCCCTCCACTTTCAGAGGAACACTGCGTGAGGATGCTCTAATCTGCATGCGTGATAGGGTGACCTTTGACTGAATCCACCTTTATCTGTGAGCATTTTACTCCGTATTCCTACTTAAATTTTGTTTTTAGAAATGAAAAAACTGGAGAATGAGCCTTCTGACCTGGGTTCAGTTGCAGTTATGGCTTCTGTAATGTTCCTCCTACTGAAGGTGAGCGCTGCCCTCGCTCCTCCAGCCAGGTCCCCATGTGTTTTAACGTTTGCTGGGGGGAAAAAATGAAATAAACCAGCATGGTGCTAAGGTTGCAAAAGATTCCATTCCAGCTCCACCTAAACGCCCCTGCCCAGTAACACTCAGAAAATCAGTCAGGATGATGGAGCTTCCCTGGCTGCTGAGCCACTGGGCTGCTCAAGGGGAAGAGCTTTTGGGTTTTTTCCTTTAATAGAGCAGTGCTTGAGAGTGCCATGTCAAGAATAGGGTGGGGAATGAGCCCTGGAATTTGGCTGGAGTGCCCTTGATAAAGGGTCTGGGTGGGACAGGCTTAAATAACCAGCACTTAAAAATATATAAAAAAAAAATCAATGAGGCAAGAGGTAGATGAATCAGTTGAAAAGGGTTTCCAGGGAGGAGAGGTGGCTCTCTGCTGCTTGTGTCCGTATCTTTTAACTCATCTTCTCTGGAATAGGTGTCTTGAGACTGTAGGACCAAAAACTCAACTTGAAAACAGCTATGAAGGGGGTCAGTTTGCTCCCGTGAGGATAAGAAGAGAGTCAGTCACTCCCGGAGCCCACCATGATGTGTGGGATGCTCACTCGTATTCTGCTCTTGTGCTTCCATAAATAAAGAGGTTTTCCTGAAACTTAGGAAAACTCTTTTGGAAATAGGTCAAGCAAATATTTATTTCCCTAAGGTGTCATGTCAGTATTGCACAAATACTTGAATAGGTAGTAATTTTATTACCCCTGCTTTGTTTCTAAGCATACTAATTGCTTTTTCCAGTGGTGTAGAGAGAGACGTGTTAATAAACGTATGCCATCACTCCTGTCCGCCTCTCTTTGCAGCTGGAAGTCTGGGGATCTCCTATGACTTGTGCTCTACAACTGCACTGATGAAAATCACAAGCTGTGACACCTTTTTCTTTATGTACAGGTGCTTGTCAGAAAGCTGGGGGGTACTTTGTATTCCAGAGGAGTCAGGTCAGTGGTGGGGTCAACTGCCTGAATCAATTTAAAACCACAAACACCTAGAATACAGCAAATCTTAACAAAATGGGCAGACTGGTGGTTCACTCTCCTGTCCTGCAGCCCCAACCATGGTGTTGCTGGTGTCCCACTGGGAAGTAAGGCTGGGTTGTCCCATAGATGGAGAGTGGGGTTACTGCCAAAATCTTGTGCCCTGCTTTCTGATGGAGCTTGTTCTTCTGTCTTCCCCAAGCACTCAGGAATCAGTTGGTATCTGTGTGTCTTCAAAGAGGGATTGAAAATGCTCTTAACATGGTAAAAGTAAGAAGTTTTTCATTTAGGAGGACAGAAATTACGCTTGAGCTCTTGGATACTTGATCTCCAGTTCTTCTCAGTGCAGGAGTAGCAGCACTGTGTAGCTGTCTCCTTGTGCTCAGGGCTGGCTTCAGTGGCTGGAGACCTTCCTGGTGCCTCCAGGTCCTGCCTTGGGGCACTGGTAGCACAAACACCATTTCACCCTTCGATGCTAGCTGATGTGCCAACCTTTCTCTTGCAGCCTGCTTTGTGCCTGTTGGCTCTGGTCAACCTTGTAGAGGTGGTCACCTTGAGCAAGGTGCTCAGTGGCTTTGGAGACCCTGACAGGTTGGATGTGGCACCCGTGGGACTTCTTGATGCGTGTTTTTTGCAGCCCTGGTGAGACAGGTGTATTTTAGTCTTTGCATTAAGGTTAATTGGCTCTTATGTGTGTTCCTAGTTGTAGGGTGGTCATTAGAGAGGAGTCATCTTGAAACACGTGCAGGAGGTTACGTGAGCCTGTTGTGTTGTGCTTTGGTTTGTTAAGCAGGATGTAAATGCAAACTCCTCTTCTGAAACGTATCCTGCTTTTTCTTTCTTTGCTAGGAATCATTTCCACAGCAGAACATATTTAAGTCAAGGGGAGCGTTTCTGTTTTATAGAGGCAGAACAAATTTAAACCCAAAAATCCAGGCAAACTCCTCCTCAGCTGCGTGAGCGGCGGGGAAGCAGACTGTGGTCTGGGCTCGGAGCGAGCAGATGAATGTGAATATTTCATTAGGACCATAATCCACCTGTTAGGCTCCGCTCCTCCGGTTGTGCCTGTACTGTGAAGCGTGGCAGATGTTGGAAACAGCCGCCTGTGCTCCCTGCTCCAGCGTCTGGCATCTTCACGCTGCTTTACAGGCAGGAAGGACGGAGACTGAGGGTGGCGTAGCAGGTGCCGCAGGTCTGCGAGTCCTTTGCTTTCAGCTTTTTCCCCTCTGCAGCTGGTGTCTGTCTCCGTGGCATGGTGGTGTTCCCTGAGCTGATGGTGCTGAACCGTGTTTGCTCTGCCACGTGCTGGCACCGCCTCTGGAGGATGGAGGTTTGGCTCTGGCGATCACAGGAGCACTTGTGAAAGCTCTGGAAATGATGGTGCTTTGGAGGAGGCACCTTTGGAGACAGTGTGCTGGGGGTTAATGGTGCAAAACCCTTCTTGCTGTGTCCACCTGGACCTAACCCCTTATTGAGCTCCATTTTCTACTCTGTGCTCTCCTAATTTTGCTGGCACCCTCTTCTTGTTGGTCTGGATCACAGCAAGCACCCGATGCCCCTCCACCTTCACTTAGGGTCGCTGGCTCTGTCACCCCCCTGGCCCTTAGGAGGTCGATGGTTTCCCCCAGCAGATGCCCACATCTGTGTACTCCCGATGGGCACCTGGGCTGAGCTGGGGCTCTGGGAATCCCCTCAGCATAAGGAAGGTACCTCTGATGTTGGCAAAATGAACCGCACCATGAGCAAACCTGGTGCCCTGCCAGTTTGTGTTGCTGCTTCCTCAGGCCTGGTCTTTAGCTGTGATTTTTTTCAGTTGTGTTTTCTGCCCTGGGGACACCTGCACATTTTCTGTGGTGCTCTTGATGTCCTGCAGCATTGCAGGGCATTTGCTTGTGACAAGCAAATGCCCTCCTTTGAGGAGGCCTCAGAGCAGCTTATGGGTGTCCAGCATCTGGTGGGAGCAGGAGATTAGGGTAGTTTAAAAGAACTTCAAAGCTTTCATCTTCCTACTTGCATCTTCTCTGGCACCTAGGATAGGTTTTGGTTTGGTGTTGTGTGTTGCTTGTTTCTTTGGTTGGTTGTTTTTGTGATTTTGTTGTTTTTTTTTTTATTATTTTGTAGTTGTCAGCAGGATGATTGGGGCTGAGAGGGTGGGGTGAGGAGGAGCCCTTGCTTTCAGGGGTAACCCCCAGTAAACAGCGCTGCAAGGTGAACATGAAGGCCCTTCTGTGCTCAAAGCCCTGCTGCTGACAATACTGGCTTTGTATGTGCTTGCCCAGGTGAAATGAGGTGGTAAATAGTATTTGAGCTTCACATAGCAAAATCAGGGATCCCTCTGCTGTGTACCTGCAAAATCAGGTCTCCACTGGATGCCTGTGCTTAGCTGGTAGACCTGGTAGTTGGAGAACATGGTCCTTGCTGGTGGGTGTTGTGGACACATGTTGTGCTGCCCCTGTGACTCTTCTGGGCTGAGGACAAAACCGCCCAAGCCCTTTAGAGCTGCTGACTGGTTAGAGGCCATCATGGGACATGTCTCCCATTGCCACCTCTGCTCCCCGCTCAGGCAAACCCCGGTGCCAACCTCAGCACAACCGTTCCAGCATTGCTGAGGGGCTGGGCTTGGAGATGGGGGCTGATTCCCTACACATGGTGGGAGCTTCTCCTCCTTCTTTATGAATGTCAGCCAAGGGGAACAGAGCACGGTGGGTGTGAGGATGGGATGGACCCCTGAGGTGCGGGTGAACGTGGAAGGGCTGCATCATCTTCCCAGAACATCTGCTCCGGAGATGCTGTTGCTGCTCTGCCCCTTGGAAATGCTGCCTTCTGCATCTGCTCTGCTGGGGCTGAGTTTGTCAGGTCCTTGTAGGCATGAGACTTGGAAGGGGAAAAAAAAAAAGTTGAATTTAAAATGTCATTGATTTCTTTATTTTTTTTTGGTATTTTTCTTCTAATTTAATGAATTCCCCACTGTGTTGTAAATTCCAAATGTGAATGGGAAATAATCCCACCAGTACAATAATTAGCATGTAAGTAGCAGATGAAGAAAATGCAAACTGCTGAGCTGATTGGTGAATGCTGACTATTTTCTGAATTAATTTCAATAATCACATCTCCCATGAAAAAGAAGGCAGGGCGGGGAGGAAGTCTTAAATTTTCCTCAAGCTCAATGTAGTGAGAAAATGGTATGTGCAGTGTAGCTGTTCTCTGTGTGATTATTAAAAAGTGATGAGGGAGGTTCTTGAAACTGAATTGCAGATACAAAATACTGCTAATTTTGCAACTGAGAAGCTCAATTTCAGCTCCTTTTTTATTTTTTTGTGGGGCAGGGGAATAAAAATTGTAAGTCAAATATCTATAATTTTATGTAGGTATGTGACAGTAGTCTACTGGAAGAAGAAAACATTTCCTTTCAGTGGTGCTTTGCTGCAGGGAGCAAAAATAAATCCACTGGAGGCCATTAATAGTGAAATTTGTTTCTGTCTCTACTGTGTGTCCATCCAGCTCCTGATATTTTCTTGTGCTTTGAAGGGATGGATGGAAGGCAGCATTTGGGAAGGGGCAATTTTGGAGCATCCAGGAGCTGGGCACCCTCTTACCGTAGGAATCTGTGGCTGCTTTTGGCCCTGCCTTCCTTTGCTGTTTTCTTTTGGCCAGTTCTGTCTCAGAGGTGCTGTTGGAGGAATCATCTCTGCCTCGATACCTCCACGGTGCCATGTCCAGGCAGCACCAGGGAAGGTCACCTCTGTGGATCTGTACCTGGCAGCTGGTGTAATTACTCACCTGAATTCACCTTCGGTATTAGCAGAGATGGTTTTATCTCCTAATGATGTTTTTCCCCTTCTAGAGCAGCCCTGGTTGTCTCCTGGCCATGGCCACCTCACTCCAAGGACTTTGTTTCCCAAGAGCAAAGCACAGACAACGTTGCTCCCGGGCATTGAACTGGAGCATTGCTTTAGAGATGCTTTTTCATTCCACTTTCAACTTAATTTTAGCAATGTTTGCCAAGCTGTGATCTAGCTCAGTGCTTTTAAGCCTAAATATATTTTATTTAGAAGTGCAGAGGCTGGCCTGCTGAAAGCCTGGCCCAGCAAGAAATCCCAGTGCTTTTGATGGAGCAACCCTTTTAATATGGTGTTTAGGGGATTAGGCCAATTGGAGGTGCCAGCGATGTGAAATCCCTGCTCTGGCATCAAACTGGTGATCTGGTTTGCTCCCAGTTTTCAGCATGGGGAAGGAGACCTGCCCAGGGTCATCACCCTGTGGTGCGACAGGTCGCAGCAAGCATCCTTGCTGTGTGGCTCTCGGGGCCTCTCCCTCCCAAAGGCTCAGGATATGGTAACGTTGGCGGATGTTCTTTAAAAATAAAAATAATAAATAACCCCAAAACAAAGCCAGGGCAGTCCAGGTGCTTTGAAAGGGTATTTATTGTCACATCAGTCGGCGGGAAGGTGTGAGAGGCGCTCGCGGCCCCATTTTCTTTGCATATTTTCCTAACGGTAGAGACAGTCCCAAAGAAATGTCACATTGTTTCTTTTCCCTTCCACATTTCACGTTTTTCTAAAAATAAAAGCTAATGTCAACAATCCTACGATAAGGAGTGTGTGAATGTGCATGTCCTGCACCCAATTAATTACTTAATTATTTTTTGGGGGGTGAAAAGCAAGATTTGGCTTGTGATCTTATTATGAGCTATGGATGAAAATGCATCTTTTAAACCACCTCTGTGGTGACTTTTTGCCATTTTTAAATGCCATTAATCAAGTTCGAGGCTGTAAATACTCTTGCAAAGCAGACACCAAGTCACTTGAGGTGAGTAAACAAGTTGGCCTTTTCTAGTGAAAGGCAAAAACCAGCCCGCTGCTGCTCCGTGTGGGAAGGGTACCTTAAATACAGAGTCCCCTTCAGTGCTGACAGGCATCCCAAACAGCTTTTATAATAAACCTCTAATTATAGCTTAGTGACTCCATAGGTCCTCCGGATCAGCCTGGGAATATTGCACTGAAAACCAGGGAGAATATTTATATTTTCTGCGACTGATGGGTGAACCAGATTTAGAGCTGGACCTGGTGAGCGTGGTGCATAGTGGGGAATTTATAGAGTATTCTAGAGCTGTGCTTGCTGCTGCACGGTACATTTTGGGGATTAAGCTCTCCATTTTGGGAAATACATCGGTCTGGATTCCTGCATCCAGACCCCAACTGAGCTGGTTGGAAGAGGGTTCGGCTGGTGGCCAGCTCCTGCAGCCCATCGCTATCTCCCGACATCTGACACTTGGATTAAAGCCCAGTGTTCAGAATCAGGGGCTTCAGTGAAAATCTCGGCTTTGTGAATTAAAAAAAGACCTCCAGAGCTTCCCAGCTACATAGAAAAGCTGAAAAAAAGGAATTATTGGGCAGCAAGAGGTAGAGAGAGGTAGGGAGATGCCCTCCTCTCACCACCCCACGTTAGCCTGGTTATTTCTCAGTATCCCAGACTGGCAGCTGGTGCCATGGAGCTTGGAGCTTGACTTAGGGTTTTAGAAGTTGGCATGGCTGATACTGGCAAGTTGATTCTTTTCTCCTCCATCTATTTATTTCTTCCCTCCTTCATTTTAATACCGTCTCCTGGGAGATTCCAGCTGAAATCTGTTCATTGCTGAGATGTTTCTTCTCCCTTGTGTTGTGGATGCCGGGTCCGGTCGGACTGTGGTTTGATTCTGGCACGGAGGGGATGAGCAGCAGGACAGAAGAGCTATGCTTGCTGTTGGGTGGGTGTGTGTGTACACGTCCTTGCAAAGACACACGACAGGTCTTAAATGCTCGTGTTGTGCTGTGGGCACAGCCCCTCTGCCACAGAAACAGCAAAGCTCTCAGTCCACGCCACTGGTGCTTGTCCTGCTCCATCAGGGGACCTGTGTGTCCCCTGGCTTTGATGGACCTGCCTTGCTGTGCTACTGAGTCTGTGCTGGGGTTTATTTCCACTTAGATTTCCCTTGGAAACTTAAATAAGTGTGACACAGCTCATCTGTTGGCTAAGGAAATTGGTGGATGGCTTTCTGCTGGTGCAGAAGCTCTTGGATTAGTCTGGCATGTGCTGAGGGATAGGAAGATAGGGTGATGGAGAGCTGAGCAAGACCACCTGCTTTTTTTCAGCAGGGTTAAGTGGACACATGATCATGGACACACACCCAGTCTAGGCAAGCAAAGTGACTCTCTCTGTTCAGCTGAGATCCAGAGTTTGTGCTTCCATCCAGACAGGACCTGCATGGCTCTGCTCCGGCACAGTGGAGCTCTGGCTGCATTGCTCAGCAGCACTGGGCACAGCTGCTCCCCCCAGCGCTTGCAAAGCCTTGGTTCCGATGGTGCTGCTGGGCTGAAGTTCACAGCGTGGTTCTCCCCCCAAAATACTGCGAAGTCACCAGTGAGATTCTGCAGAATCCTGAAGCTGGGTCAAACCAAGTGATAATCGAGGTCAGGTTGGCCAGGGCTCTGAGCACCCTGCTCTAGCTGCAGATGTCCCTGCTCCCTGCAGGGGCTTGGACTGGATGAGCTTTAAAGGTCCCTCCCAACCCAAACCAGTCTGGGAGTCAGTGATAGTCTATCAAAGGTTCCTTCTGCTTTGCCATTCCTTCTGCTTTGCCATTAGTGCTTGAAAACCTGGATCGTGTTTGCACTCCTGTTTGAGAGTGTTCCTCCAGAATCATGTCTAGACACCTTCTTTTTCTCCCAGATGAAATCTGAGGTTCTCAAGACCCCAGGAACTGAAGCTTCTTCTAGCTGGTGCTCCCAACAAGACTATCTTTTCTTTCTCCAAATATTTTGAAGCTCGTGATAAAATTGTGAGGCTTTGGCAGCACCACTTTGGGTGCTATTTTTGTGCCAAACCCTGCTGAATACATCTTTTATGGCAGATTTGTAACAGTAGCTGTTGGAGGGGGAGCTTCACAGGAGAAGTGCTTTCAGAGGAATTCTTTTATAAAGGAACACTGTCCTGCAAAACAAACCCAACAACCAAAGTGCCCTGCAGGGGGGAAAAAAAAAAAAAAACAACAAAACTCAAGCCCCACATTTTTCTTGTGTTCGTGTTGTAAAAATCGCCCATTAATTTGGGTGAATATGGTTCTGCCTCCATTTCTAGACAATTTTATTTGCCCTCTTTGTGCAAACGATTACTATTGTGCTCCAGGCATTTTCAAGGGGAGAAAAAAGAAAGACCTTTAGATTCTGCCTAAGAAATGCCAAAATCCTTGTTTTGTGTCACTGCCCCCAGGCTGAGCCCCAGCCAGGTCCCCGCAGGAGCTGGGACTGGGACCCAGCTGGCAGTTTGCTCAGGGCTGGCCTGTGGTAGGCAGAGCAAACCAGGAAGACCCAAGATGGTCTGTTCTATCCCAGCTCAAGCAGAAGGACAGTTTAGGGAGAAGACAAGGCGGCAGGGTTTCTGAGCAGCAAGTGGAGTAGGAAGGGAGGTTCTCTAGCCTCTGGGAGGGGGCTGTGGTGTGCTCAGCTCCAATACCTCCTCTGGCTGTCCCTGACCTTCCCTTTGGCACCACTGGTGAATGGAGCTGTTTCTGGTCTCTGCAAGAGCTGGGTATTTCTCAGTGGCAGAAACATAAAACTTGTCCTCTCAATGCTTTTATTTAAACCCAGAATTTTTCACAGGAAAACCTGCTTTAAAATTACACCAGCATCTGAAAATGTTTTGGCTGCTGCATCACAGCCAACACCTAAAGATGGCCTTGCTGAGCAACATGCCCTCCCCTGCCCCAAGGAGCATTTTGCTCCTTTTCCAGTGCTGGTTTGGATCATCATACGCTGTTCTTAAGTAGCCATTCACTCTCCTTCCCAGCTCTTTGGCACAGAAACAAGAGAATAAAACATTTAAAAGAGGAATGTGATTATAATCCTGTAAAAATTGACAGAGGAATTTGGCAGTGGTTGCAGCCTGTGAATGTAGTACATAATATTTTATTCATTTTAAGAAATTATTACCTTTCAAACTGACAGTTTAAATGACAAATCACCTTAAAAAGATATTGTGGACAGTGTAAAAACTGTCAGTGTGGTTTTTCGTTGCTAACTGTGGAGTTAGCATGAAAAAAAAAAAAAAGGATCTTTTGGCTTTAGCCAGGCTGGCTATGGAAGCCAGGAGTGATGAGGTCCCTTGTATTATATCACTTGTGTCCTAATATTATGATCACTGCTGGCTCCCAGGGGTTTTATACCTGAGCTAAGGGGCAGTGCTGCCTGACCCACTGCGCTCAGGGGGAATTCTTGGTCAAAGGGAATTTCTTTGGATGAAGCTTACTTTTGCTTTTCTTGTCCCCTTGCTCCCACAAACTGTGAATGGGACCAGAGACTGCAGCTGGAAGAGGCTGGAGATGAGGGCAGAGGAGCTGTTCAGATATTGACCGCTTAAGTGCGTTACTCAGCATGGAAAGCTGATCCCAGGGGACTGACAGAGATCCCCATCCCAGAATATCCCAGCTCCCCGTGGGAGCTGGAGCTAATGATGCAAACCCTCCAGGCAGTGAGGATTGGAGCCGCAGCTTCCCACGTCCTGCGGGATGTGGCAGGCTGGACGGTTTGGGATGAAAGGGAGCCCAGTGCTGCTCTGCTGCAGCCAGGCTGGGTGATCACAGCAGTGGGCAGAGTCCCATGAGGCCTTGTAGGAAACACGTAACAATAATTTCTGCTCTCAAATAATAGAGAGTAAAATGTAGATACTTGTGTCCCCTGTGGTCCTCGGAGCATCCTTGTGGGCAGTGAAATGGAAATGAGGAGTGGGAGTCTGCTCTGTGGTTTCCTCTGCTCGCGGTGAGGAGCTGACTTGTTTGCTGAGCTTGAATGCTCAGTGCTGCCTGTGCTTCCTTTTTAAAAACCAACCTGAGTAGGGCTTAAAATATTGAAATGCTGCAATAGGAATCTTTAGCTTAACAAGAATATTCCATAATTTGTGATGGAAAAAATTACTAAGGTGGATGTGAATTGGAAGTCTCTATCTGCTTTTAAATTCTTGGAGACTGGTCATAAAACTAATCTCTTCTTAGCTGATAAGTTTTCATACTGTCCACAATAACTTCTTAAGGTGATAAACATCCCAGAGTAGATAGGTGTGGTGCTGAGGGGAAGTGTGGGGAGGAAGGTATCCGCTTCTGGTTGTGGCAGGAGGAGAGGTTGGCTGGAGGAGGTCCAGGGAGTTTTAACAAGACTGTCTCGAGGTCTAGAAACCAGTGCTCTGAACCAACTGGAGTTGTTTGTCTCTAAGTAAGAGAAGAGGGAGAAAATACATCTTCAGGTGCCTAGAAGGGAAGGTGGTGTTTGCTTTCTGCTATCACAGGGCAAGAGGTCATGCTCCTAAAATTGTTGAGAGAAAAAAAGTTCAGGTTAAATGTTGAGCAGCACTTTCCCTAAAAATAGCAACTGGATTTGGTGGTGTGAAATGCTTGTGGAACATCAGGTTGTTGGAAGACAAAAATGGCTTGGAAATATCTTTCTATTACTTCTTGAGAGTCATTCTTGCAAGGTGAAAGAGCAGTTGATTGTCCTGCGAGTGGGAGTTGTCTCTGCTCTTCTGCACTCCCCTCCTCCAGTGCTGGCGTGGAGTGGTGAGGTCAGACGTTCTCAGTCTGAAATAAGTGATGTTCTGAGGCTTACATTTTCAGGCACTTAAAAAAGATTGAAGTGACTAAGGATAATATAAGTTTGCATGCCTGTCTACAATAACAGATGTTGGCTAGAAATATTTTACGCTCTTCGATTCCGAAATTGAATTTCATGGACGTTAAATTGTGTGACTTGCCTCTCTGGATGATGCAGCCTTTCCAGGACACTGGTTCACTTGAGCTGGAAGATACAGAGAGGGGGTGTGAGTGATGTTGCCTTTAATATAGCTATTTTTCTTTAAAGAAATAGCAGTGAAGACAAGTTCCCAGCTCCGTGTAAATACTGGAGAAATAGAAACAGCCACTTTAGAGATCCTAAATTGTAACTTGTCAGTCCTTTAATTGTACCTTGGGAATGGGAACCTTTTAAAAACAGTGTCCCACACACAGTGGAGCCAGCAGGACTGGCTGGTCTCTGCTGGGCTGTCTTGGGAGGTCCCATGTGGCTCAGATGTTTCTTCCACTTGCATCCTTTGCAGGTCAGGACCATGTTCTGCAGCGTCCTCTGCACACTCTTTCCTCCAGGAGTCTTATCAAAAATGCAACCCCTTTTTTTTCTGTAGGGCAGAGCTGTTTTATAGCCCAGAACAGGGAGCAGATCTGCACTATTGATTTGCAAACAAGGTGCAAAAACTCAGGCCAGGTAAGAGAAGTGGTTCTTCCTTGTCTGCAACTGTCATCACTGCACATCACACAAATCAACTCGGGTCTCAGGGTCTAAATGAGCTTTTTGCTCCTTGCTAGATGTGCCAAGCATCCTTCATCAACTTCAAAACCATCCATGAGAGCTGCTAAATCGTAACTGATCACAGAATCAGAAATGGTAGGGGTTGGAAGGGACCTCTGGGGATCATTTCATCCAATCCCCCTGCTCCAGCAGGGTGCCCAGAATTGTGTCCTGGTGGGTTTGGAATCTGTCCAGAGAAGGAGACTCCACAACCTCTCTGGGCAGCCTGTCCCAGGCTCTGGCACTCTTACATTTCCATGAGCCTGCTGTCCCAGGTGGTTTGGGCATTATGGTTTTAAACCCCCGGGTATACGAGGATGACTTATTCTCTCTGTTGAGTTTGATATTTGGAGAATGTATTCTCCAGTCTGGAACTGTTTGCAGGTTTTGAGCCTCTCAGTCAAGCCTGAGAACACTGTAAGCCTTGGAAAGGACAGCAGTGGGATGGTCACCGTCACCAGTGGCTCTGGTGTACAATGGAAATCCCTGAGACACAAGGACCCCGGTGCTGTTCCAGTCTGTGATCAGCAGCTGAACTCTTTGCATCTACTGCTTGGAGGAGACCTCAGCCACTGCTCCCTTGCCCCAGCTCTCTTCTATAGTATTTTACTTGAAGCCACAACTTCAGGCAATTCGAGGAGGAGCTGCCAGGATAATAGTGGCTCACAGTGCCAGATTTGTAGGGGTTTTGCTCCATGTTTCAGAACAAGGTTTTGGGAAGCTCAGGGTTTTTTCTGCCTCCTGCTTAATTTTTTTTTTTTTAAACCACCTTGATTTTCAGGAAGTGCAGAGCTGCTCAGACAGCCGTGATCAAGGTCACCCTTCTTAATTTAGGTGCTCCAAGCTCACGAAATCTTGTTTGTTAAAGTCTTGAGCATACATTGAATCCCCAAAGGAGTGTGTGTGTGATATTAAACCTCCCGTAGCCATGAGCTCGTGTAGTAAAGGGAGAGGAGCTGTGGTGTGACTGAAGGAGGGATGGCAGATAACAGCTGGTGCTGTGCCGTTATCACTTCGTTTGAGAGCCTGCAATGTTGTGCAAGTTGCTACAGGACACTTACACAAACTGCTGGAATAAAAACCCACTCCATCAGCAGTCTAATATTTGCTTCTTATTATATGTTAAACTTTTTCTGGCATAGAAAAGGTTGTCACCTGTTGTATGTCAAGGTCTCGGCATTCAATGCTGGGATCTTTCCAAGCATGTTGAAACCTAATTGGTTCAGATTAAGCCTTCCCTTCATTTTAAGGGAGGAAAAAAAGAAAAGCAAGGAAAAAAGAAAAAGCTGTGGCATCTAGCAGGCATTTAAAGCATTTTTTCTTGTTCTCTGAACTCTTGTCATTTGCCAGACTTGGGGCTGAATCTTCCCATGGTTTTGTGTTTGCTTTGCGTGAATTAAATTGGTAAAGTAACACACAGCAAATAAAGAACAAACAAACACACAGCAAATAAATAACAAACACACACACAGCAAATAACAAACGTAGAGCAGATGTGGCACCGTGGGTCTGGGGAGAGCTTTGTCCGAGCAGGGAGTGTTGGGATACCTGAGAGCTTAGCGATGGAAAACCTTTATAGGTCCTTTGACAATTGTCCATTTCTTTTGCCTTTTTTTTTTTAATATTATTATTTTTACTTTCCTTTTCTTTTTTAACCCCTGCTGGGTTTCATTCTGTGCAGGTACAGCCAGAATAAGTTACAGCTTCACGTCCGCAGGATAGAGTTGGAGAGCATCTTCCCAAGTTGTAACGCATCTTTGCTAGTTGTTTGGTTGAATCTCTCCATGCTGCTTATTTACTTTTTTTAATCAGAGAACCTCACTGGTGGTGAGCAAAGGGTATGGTCAGCAGGCTCCGAGCTGGGCAGCAGATCAGCAGGGCTTTGGCAGGGGCCTTCAGCCTGAGCACACATGCTGGCTGAAGACGCTTGGGAGGTGTTGCTGGGGGAGGAGAACCTGTCGCTGGCTGTGCTCCTGCAGGAGCAGCAAACGAGTCTAAATTTTCCTTTACTCAGGAATCACAACACAATTTTCCTATTTTTCATCTTTCTTACGAGCTCTGGCTCACCTTTTTCCAGGGTGACTCTTTGTTTTTCAGTATGCTGTTTTCCCCCCCCAGTCTGAACTTAATCCCAGAAATCCACTTGGCTGGTTACCCCTTTAGACGGTTAAGTTTAGAAATTATGAAATGCGTTGGGCTGGCTCTGCTGCTTCTCTGGGGATGAGGGAACGGCGACTGGACGGCAGCAGAGGCGAGCGGAGGGGAGAGAGGAAGGCCACAGCTACCAGCAAAGCTGGAGGTTATATATAGCCACAGGCTGCCACAGGCTCGCTTGGGGTGCTGTGATTGCTTCTCTAATACCTGCTTGGCCATTGAGGTTTCCAGTCCTGTTACCAAACCAAGCCCACGAGCAGCGGCCGAGAGCTAGGGAGCGGCATCCCTGGGAGGTTTTTGCTGTTACTGGGTTGAGAGCAGCGCAGTTGGGTGCTCGGTGAAGCTGGTTAATGTCTGATGAAGGATGCCTTTGCTGACTGAGCAGGGGATGCACCCAAAGATGCGTGGTTTGGGATGCTTCGGTCAGGATGTACCGTGGGTGCACGTCAGGGTGGATCCCATGAGCTGGGAGATAAACTGATCGGGGTTTTAGTTTTACTTTCAGCCTCTACTAACCAAGGGCTGCCTGCTCCTTCGGAGGTGCAGCAGTAACCTTTGGTGCATCGTCCTCTCTTCCAGCCCCGAGTCCTGGCGCAGCTGAAGAGACAACTGGAAGCACTTTAAAGATGTGCACGAGCCCGGAGGAGGAACTGGAGAACAACAGGCCGAGGCTGTGGTCCCTCGTGCAGGTAGGGTACTGCTCGCTACCCTATGGACCATGCAGCCTCTGTAGCCTGGACAGAGAGCTGTGGTGTGGTTCAGTGTACTGCAGGATGCTCCTGTGAAGGCTGCTGTAGCCCCAGGGCTGAAATGTTTGTGCAGTGGTTTGAGCCCTGCTCTGCCTGTGGTCAGTATGGGTCTTGGGTTATGCCCCTAAAATGGGGACAATGGATTTTTTTGCTCTTGAATGTCACACCTTGGACAGGACAGAATTCAGATGTCCTGTCCATTTATACTCTTCTAGCTGGTCCTCCTCTATCTTTGTGCTGAGCCACTGATTTAGCCCCCCCACCCCTAAGAATCTTTCTAATTTAATAAATGTTTGTCCGTCCTGTCTTGTGGATGAGGGGTCAGGAGAGCGATGCGTTTTCCCCTTGGCATCTGGATGGAAGAAGTGTGCTTGGAAACAACACTCTGGTTTTCCATTACCCAGTTCCAGATTTTTGAAGAAGAAATTGGGTCTCATACCAGAGCAAAGCCATTTTATATGTAAGAAATGCAGTTTAATGGTTGAGCATTAGCGAGCAGACTGGTGGGGATTCATTCGCCAGGTTCATGGCTGTGTGATAAATGAAAGTGTCCCTGTGGAAATGGGGATTTTCAAACTCTGGAGTGATTTTCTCCTCAGCTTGTGCCACGCCTGGAGATTGCTTGTTTCTAGGCTTTATTAAATAACAAGTGTTGGGAGTACAACAACCGGACTGATGCTGTTTGCTGTAGCTTTCCTGACACACTTCCAGTTCTGCAGGCTAAATCCAGTCTGTTAAACTGGTAGGAATAAACGAGTGGGCCCTGCTGTAGCACGGGGTGTGCTGGGATCGATGTGCTCCCTCAGCCTCTGGAGAACTGTCCTCCTGGAAGTTGTGAATAATTGAGGCATCTTAGGTGGGTCCTCAAACACCTTGTTGCTGTGCTCTTGCACACACAGGGAGCGTTGTTGCTCTCTGGCTTGTCTTGCCATTGGAGACGGAGGATTCGGCCGGAGGAAGTGGGTCCTTCTGTAGTTTTGCTCTGCCTTGGTAAACAGAGACTGGGTCTCTTGGGAGGAAGAGTAGAGAGAAAGGGATTAAATTTTATGTGCCTTGATGCTTTGTGTGGAAGGTCGCTGGGTAAGTGGGAAGGATTCCTTTGTGTTACATCTGCAAAAAATGATGTCGTTTATTACTCAAGGGCTCTCACCCAGAGAGAGATCGTGGCATTGTAGCGCCCTGTCCCGTCCTCCCGCGTCCTCGTGGTCCTGCGCCGGCACACGGCAGCTTCCCAGTGTCATTTTAGGGAGCCCGAGGAACCACGCTCAGGATCTCTGCTCTGGGACTTGGCCCCTTTCTCTCCACTCCTCCTTGCCCCCCACCCTCCTCTGGTGTCCTCTCCCTTGCAATTCATTTGTTTTTAAAAGGATTGTGCTATTGTGTGCATCAATGTGCACATAGCCCGGCTTGTTTTTCTCTTGGACTGAAAGTGCAAAGCAAATCTGTTTATGGTTTTGGTGAGCTAATTCTTCCCCACCCTAGATTTTTAAATAGACTCTTTCTTTACCAAGCTTGCAGAGCTTGCAGGATGTATTGAAGTAATGGGAAAAATATGTTGTGTGTTAACCTTCCTTTTTTGTAAAACTCTGTTTACAACACCCTATTTCTAGCAGTGCCTTTGGGAAGTGCCTATCTGGATGCTAAAGCAAGTAGAAGACCTTGAAATAGGAAAATAGGAATTTAATGCATTCAGGGAGGAAATGTTTTCAGTCTCCAACTTGCAGTGCTTGGATTGAGGAGTGAAATTCAGTGAGCTGTGTGTGCTTAGCTGTCCCTTTGGTTATTTAACTTCTCCTGCAATCCCAGTTCTCATGCTCGGCTGTTCCCTGCGCTGCCTGTTGCCTTCAAACGGGCTCCTCCAGAGCAGTCATTGCCTCAGACCTTGGAGTTGAAGGTAAGAGCAGCAAGGATGCTCTTGGCCTGCAAACAGTCTGTTGGATGAAGGGCTCGGTATGTCACTGGTGCGTTAGAAATGTTATTTTTACCTCTTGATTTCATCCTTCCTACGAATCAATCTCAGACCTGTCTGTTTAGGTTAACAACCTCTTCCACATCCTTGTGGGGGTTTGCAGAGCACAGTCCTGCTCCGTGCACGGCTTTCTACCAGGGTGGTTTGGCTGCTGTGATGGCAGAGCTCAGCTCCACCGTGGGAGCACTGGAAAAGCCCCAGGGACACCAGTGTCCACGCTGTCTGGCTGGAGGCTTGTGCAGGAGCTCTCCCGAACCCTGCCTGCCCTGCTGCTGCACCTCCTCTCCTCAAAACCTGACTGTTATTTATTCCTCCTGCAAAACTACGAGCTGCTTGTCACTGGCCACAGGGCGGGAGGTCTTTGTGGTGGTGGCCATTACACCTGCAAATCCCCTTCTCCAGCATGGACTTTGTAGGGCAGCTGGTGGCTGGGCTGAGGCCTCTGGGTACTGCTGTGATGTAAATAAGCAGGAGCAGGATTTCAAAGCGAGAAGATTTTTGACATAGCTGATGTCACAGCTCCTCCGCCCGGTGTTTAGGGCCCATGGATCTGGAGGTCTACAGCTGCTGGCTTGGTCTTGTTGCCAGTAACCTACTGGAGGTGCTTCTGCTGAGCTGGCTCTTGCAGAGGGCTGAGGGGCTGATCCCAGTCAGACAGTGTGGTTGTACTGAAGATGGCACCCATGGTGTGAAAAGCATGTGGTGCTTTCACAAAACTGGGTGCTCTGCGTGAAATCTGTGGTCCCAGCTCCAGCACTGAACGTGCTCCTCACCGGGTGCTGTGGAGTGACAGTGAGGGCTTCTGGTGAGTAGCTTAAAGGAAAAAGAAACCCCAAAACCTCAGGCTGTGTCTGGGTTATCATGCTGATATGGCTGTGATTCCACCAAACAGCACCTCTGCCAGTAAAGAAGAGACAGGGAAAAGATGCATTGAATTTCCCCACCCCGAGACAGGAATTTTTCATGAGAGCAAATACTCACCTGCAAATCTGCAGCAGAGCACAAAGAATTCCCCACTGGAAGGCTTTGCAAAACAGAATGTCCTTTAACCCTTTAATTTGGTAGTGCTTGGGGTTGTGTTTTTCTGTAACAGAATCTTAGTGGAGGAAAATTTTCTTTTTGTGTTCTTTCCTCCCCCCCCCCCCTTTTTTTTTTTCTTTATTTTTCTTCTCACTTCCT
>VWZY01005521.1:233659-245446 GCA_013399075.1 Chloroceryle aenea
AAAGGAAAAAGAAACCCCAAAACCTCAGGCTGTGTCTGGGTTATCATGCTGATATGGCTGTGATTCCACCAAACAGCACCTCTGCCAGTAAAGAAGAGACAGGGAAAAGATGCATTGAATTTCCCCACCCCGAGACAGGAATTTTTCATGAGAGCAAATACTCACCTGCAAATCTGCAGCAGAGCACAAAGAATTCCCCACTGGAAGGCTTTGCAAAACAGAATGTCCTTTAACCCTTTAATTTGGTAGTGCTTGGGGTTGTGTTTTTCTGTAACAGAATCTGAGTGGAGGCAAATTTTCTTTTTGTGTTCTTTACTCGCCCCCCCNTGACAACTGTTTCCCCCCCCCCCCCCCCCTTTTTTTTTTTCTTTATTTTTCTTCTCACTTCCTGTTGAGCTGGGAAGGTGATGGTTGGGGGTCAGCACCAAATAATGCTCCTTTTTCCCGAGCAGGTGGCTGTAGCCCTGAGCATGGAGCTGTGGAGCTGTTCTGGAATCTGACTGCAGTGGTACCTCTGTTTTCACTTTTGTATCTCCCCAGTCAGTTGGTGTAACTCATGTTTTCCCCCTTGCAGCTCAGATGCTGGTTTCCTGATGCTTTTCATCCCTTCCCCTCATCCATCCCTTCCTACTCTTACTTCTTCCTGCCCTGTCTGCTCAGGACGTGTACGATGTCGGCGTGACAAATAAAACTGCTTGTACACAGAAAGATGAGGTCACTGGATGCTTAAATGCTGCCTTAACTTCTTGGTTAGACCTGCGCTAACTGTTTCGACTGTCTCCGCTGTGCAGCTCTCATTGTGTTGCATGAAAGGCAAATTTCATCCCATGTGGCCTTTTCCAAACATATTGCCCAACATTTTCACTATCTGTCATCCCCCGAGAACCATCTGAGCGCTGTAGATAGCCACGGACGTGATTTGATTGCCTGCTGTATTAAAAATGACATCTGTTTACTGGAAGGATTTGGGTTTTGCTGTTCCCGTTTGCATGTGTGTGGGCTTCTCCCGTGCTGGATGGAGGTCGGAGGGGTTTGGGGAATGGTGTGATGCTGCAGCCCAGGCTCTGTGAGCGAGGTGAACTGCTCCCGAGGGAGGCATTGGGGTACATGGGGAGGTTTGTGGCACTGAGGTGCTGCTAGGGCTCCAAAAGTGACCATCCTCACCTCACAGACTTGCAGGAGCTGCCAGCCTGGATGCCACCAAGATGCCTTCAGCCGTCTCTTCCTGGTGAGGGTCTGAAAGGCTCCAGCAAAGGCCACTTCTAGTTCCTGTGAATGAACTGGGGCTATGCTGAGGGGTGCTCTCAGGCAGATTTTCTTTAGGAAGGCAAAGAATGGTGCCTGTGGCCATGATAAAGTTGGGTGAAGGGCGTTGGGTTGCTTTTGTAGCAACAGCAACTGATGGCACAGCAGGTTCAAGGGGAGGCCTCTTGGGAAGACTTTTGGGTGTTCGGCTCCGCGCTGAGGCTGCAATGCTCCAGTTCATCCCGAGGTATTTATGAATGAAGATGCAAATCCAGGGTGAAACTTGGGAACGGGTGAGCTCTTATCGCTGGAGGCCACCCTTCAAAACAACGTGATTAACTGGGGAGGAGAATCACTTCCTTATCTCCCAGCTTGATCTGGAGCCTTACAAGCACTTTGGTGGTTCATCTGTCTGCAGGGCTCAGGGAGCCATCTGTTCCAGCACCCCAAACATGCTGAAAATTTTATTTCATTTTCAGATAACCCTTTGAGCATGTTGGACTGGGAGGGAAACTTGTAGTAATTGTGCAGAATTCAGTATCATCTTTTGGCAGTGCTTTTGTATGGAAACTGGGAGGGTTTCTGACTAAAGGTGACCTATTCGATGGATGATCTCTGGTAAATAACTAGACTGGAGACTCTCAAGTCCTGGGTTCAATTAGTTGCTTTGCTGTAAGCTTCCTGTGACCTTGGGTGAGTTTAAAATTGCTCTGTGCCGCATTTCCCTTTCTGTAACACGGTGACAGCATTTCCCTTCCAGCCAGGAGCTGGGGCAGTGGAAACTTGGTCCGTACTCTTTTCCATAGCTGGTGTGTGAAGAACCTGGATGGAGTAGAAAGTATGACCATCTCGTGGGCCTTTCTTCTGTTCTCCTGGGGAAAATAGAACAGGATGATCCATTTAAATGGTTCTGTAGGTGTCCAGAGAATATGCTCTGTCAGATCTTGGGGCTCCCTGTGTGACTGCAGACATGCTCTAGCAAGGAGGGTGCTTTGTGAGCTGAGAAGCTTTCCTTAGCATCACTTTCAGTTCTTCCTTTAAAGTGATGGCCAGTTTGGGCAGAGCATGTTTCTGGTGCTCCTTTGGCCTCGGCATGAAGTACAGGCTGGTGAGAAGTACTCCAGAGCAGCTCAGCAGCGGAGTGTAAATTGGGCTCAGCTCTTTCCTCTTTGGTGTATCTGTCGTGTGAAGTTTTTATCACCTGTGCAAGAGGCATGGTCCAGTGTTGGGAAAATCCATCCCTTTTGGACACAAGCTTTGCTTTCATCTCTGTCCTGCCCTTCCCCAGACCCTTTCTTCTTCAACGTATCTTGATTTATTTAATGATGTGCTGGGTGAACAATGTGAGGCTGGGCAGGTGGCAGTGTGTGCTGTCTGGGGCAGCTTCTAGATCAGGGGGCTGGTAACCTCAGACTTCAGGCAGGTCTGCCAGATACTCCCTTAGACTCTGCCTGTAGCTGGAACCCTTCACAGTAAACCCATGTCTTGAACAGCAGGCCTGACAATGGTAGAAAGGAAGAAATCAAGTTGTCAATATAAGAGCTGTGGCATCTTCAGGCACCTCTCCTGTCTAATCATCTTCTCCCTGCGTGGTCTGTGGGATCCTCACGCTGGGACAATACACATTTAAGGCTGCAGAGTTCTCCCTAAGTTGTGGGTCTTCTAATCATTTAAGGTGCTTTGTTCATTGGGAGGGTGAGCTCCGGTCTGGCATCTGTGTGTATGGAAGTTCACACAGACGTGTGACTTCCAAGAGCCTTCAGAGCTGTCCCTTAGAGGATCCTAAAAAGAGATGCTGTGAGGAGAGGCTCAGCAAGCATCCCTTGGGGAGAATCTAAAATGCTGTGGCAATAACTGCTGGTGGAGGGAGGGAGGGAGGGATGAGGAGGAGATGCCAGGCAATGGAAGGGAGGTTAGTAGCAGCTTCCTAAGGTGGGTGGTCCCTGGTGAAGGATGTCAGAACGCCTGTACGCTCTGGGGGGTGGCAAGTGGTGTGTTGCCCACCGTAACTTCAACATCCCCCTAGAAGCAAGGCTTGGCTGGCGGGGACCTGCAGTCCCCTGGGACCCAGCTGTCCAAGATGGCATCTTGTGTATCGTAAAACACGAGGGTGTCTTCCTTGCAAGCAGCTTCTCACCACTCATCAGCACTTGCCAGACAGTGCTGAGACTCGAGCCTGATTTTAGGAGGGAGAGGGTGAAGGGTGTGGGCAAGAGCAGCTGGCCAATAAATTTTAGGTGTTGCTCTTAAACAATTGCTCGGTCCTTTTGATAAGAAAGCAGAAGGTCTTGAAGAACCTCAGAAAGAGTGGCAGCACCGCTCTTCAGAGCCTTGGGCAGTGCTGCAAACCACTTTCCCAGCTGTCACTGAGGGTACCTACAGTTGTACAGCATTAATCCAGAGAGAGCTCACTTAACGAACGCTCTCGCTTGGCTGCTCTGCTTGATCCTGGCCGCCTGGGTAAGCAGCTTGACACGAGGATTCGTGTGATTGATCTTAAGAGCATTACCCTTGCGGGCTTTCACTGCGAGCCTACCTCGGCTGCTTCTGACCTGACTGGGGACGAGTCCTGCAGCCTGTGAACACTTTTCCCCCTGCCCTTCCCAGCACTGCAGATCTCTTTGCTTAATCTTTTGCCAGCAGGTGATTACTGGCTTCTGTATGGAGGGAGCTCCTGCTGTCCTGAGCTTTATCTGGCATGACACGCTGTCATTTTGGTGAAAGATTTTTAACATGCTTCCAAGTCTGCTCTCTCCCAGCCCAAGGAAGAAAGCAGGTGCCTGGAGGACCTTGTTCTGCTAATGTGACTAGGATCTGGACTGCTGCCCTACAAGTGAAAGGCTCCACCGTGCCATTACCAAGGCCCCGGGGCAGCCGGTCACCCCCGTTCCTGTATTTGCAGGCTTCCTGCTGACTCAGCATAAACATTATTTTTACGTTACCGTCCCCTGCGCCGACTCCTCCTGCAGTTTAGTTTATCCTGCTGTTTTGTTAGTTACAGTGAACAGAATTAATGATGTACACGGTGCTGTATGCCCTAATGATGATGGTGAATGTTTCAGACTGCTGTAATGGGACCACCCTCCCTTCCTTCCTGAAAATGGAGGAGGAAATCTTGACTCCTGTTTCTCTCAGGTTATACCGTAGGTCATGATGCTTTGGGTGGTGTAAATCAGGAACGTTTCCGTTATCCATGGTGTACTTTGCAATGAGAACTTTTCTATGTTTGATCAAAAGGCTGGGAAATTTTGGATTCCTGAAAGACAGCTTCGAGCTAAATCAGCTCTTGTGAAATGACAGCCTTCAAATAGGCAAACTGATTTATTTTTTTTAATTGATTCTTAGTTCATGCCATTCCTTGGTTTTCCCTTGGAAGGAATGTCGTTCCCATCCTGCTAGTCCTGCACCAAATCTGGTGTAATTCACAATTGTTTGTGAAGGGTGGGATGGTTTCAAGAGGGTAAAATGTGCACCAATTGTCTCTCCTTTAAGCAGTGCAATGACAGAAAACAGGCACATATCCATTCCCTGTGTTCTTCCATTGCTCCCCCTTGTCTCCTGTCTGCATGTCTGATTTGGGCAGATACAGCAGCTGTTAGTAAATTCTATTTACTGTTGTCACAGGAAGGGCCAAAAAGTCCTGGGACTTGTCTTCTTTTATGTGTTTTGGTTTATTTTTTACTTTTTTTTTTAGCAATTCATCTGGATTTTGTAAAGAAGTGTTACTGCCTGGTCTGTGTAAGTGGCACAAGTGCCCAGAAAGCTGTTGTGTGCCTGTGCAGCAGGAGCTCAGTACTGATAGGCAGCTTTGCCTGCCTGGTGAAGAATTGAGGGAAACTTTCCTGAGAGCAGGAGGTTGGCCCAGATGTCCTCCAGTGGTCCCTCCCAGCTTGAGGTGTTAGATGTTTCTATGGCACCCGCAAAGGCCCCAGAATAGGACCCTGGTGAGCTGAGCCAGCAGTGCAGCTCAGCAGCAGCCTCCATTCTGTGAAGGGGGCTGCACAAGCTCTTTGGGAAAGCAGATAGGGTCATTCCTTCAAGGTGAGCTTGTGGGGGTGGGACCGAGGTTTCTACCACACAGGTTTAGAACATGGGAGCAAGACCCCAACACGTGACAGGAGCCCTTGGGGTTGGCACATCACTGTCAAGCCCTGGGGTGCTGCTCCCCTCTGGGGGACTGGACTAAGCAGGTAATGAGCAGGGGTGGGGAGGTGGTAGGAAACCTCTTGGCGTTGCATGAACGTATGAAAGATTTAGAAAATGCATCTAATACGGCTGCTGGAGATGTACCAGCACCTTCATATCAGCTGCATGCACAGAAAGCAGGGATTTCCTTGGGTTGTGATTTCTCCACGGGTGTTTTTGAACCCTGTGGCCAAGACCTGAAGATAGGTTGGGGGTTGGCTTGGCAGTAATGGGCAGTATTAGTGTAATGATAGTAATTTCCTTGTTCTTATTTCCTAAATTTGGTTTACAAGACCATGCTGCAATGTGACTTAAAGCTGTAAGTATTTGCCTCTGTTGGCAGTTGGAAATGTGTCTCCTTACAGAAATAAGTGTTCAGTGTTGGAGCTAAATTGAATAATATGGTGGTGTTCATATCTTAATCTTCCAAATAGCTCTCTTAAGTTCGCTACATTGATGTCTGAAAGGCTTAAAAATAATAAACTCCATTGTACAGAGCTTTGAATACAGAGTGCAGGCTTAGTAATTGCTGGCAGTTGACGGGCAGTCTCGCTGACACATGGCAAGGAAGCAATTCTCCCAGCACGACGGAATTTTTTAAAAGAATCTCCTTGTATTGAGACCTTGTGATCCACAAATTAATAAGTACATCAATATTTTGAATAAAGGCTTGCAGGACACCTCAGTCCAAAACCCCAAGCCCTTTACTTAGGCCATCATACTCTTTTAAAAGGCGTCTTGTCTTCCTTGGCAGTCTGCTGAAAGCTCTTTCCACCCCCCAGCTGCTGAGCAGGGCTGGTGAGCAGGCTGGTGAGCTTGTCTTCCAGCCAGCGAAAGACTCCAACCAGCTGGCTGTCAGCAGAGACATGGAGTCCTGAGCCCCTGTAGAAAGGTAACAACCCAACTCCTAACCTTCTGCCCTTTATAGGAAGGGGAAAAAAGAAGCCAAATACTTGTTGGTTTGCTTGGGTTTTTTTAATGGTGCTCAAAAAATGAGGTCCCTGGGGAACTGCGTGTCAAAGGGAGAGCTGCGACAGCAGGGATCTGGCTTTGCTGGTTTTCCTCTGAGGATGTCTGTAGTTCCCCTGCATCTTGTGAATGGATTTTTAAATGAGGAGTTGCAGAGGGCAGCTAAGAAAAAGGTTAGACCAGCAGGCATGGTTTAAAAAACAAACAAAAAGCCAAGAGAAGGAGAGGAGGAGAACATGATTTGTTTATCACAACTGTACTTGAAACTAATTTTGAATGTCTGTGTTCCGAAAGTAAGGAAATTCCTTTAGCTTCCAGCAGTAAATAACTGGGATGCTTTCAGCTCACAGCTGACCAACAGAGGATGGTGAGTTTTCAACTAAAAAAAATAATTGACTCTCAGTAAGAACAATCCATTCCAAGTGTCACTAAACAGCTGGAGGAAGAGTTGAGTCCTGAAAAGCACGGTTCGTATCACAGAGAACCCTTGAACTTTGTTCAGTGTCTCTGCGTATTGCCCAGAGTGGGCTTGAGAAATGCTTTTGAACAAATACAGTTTTCATGCCAGAGAGCAGCTGACAAGGATTGCACTTGGCTGGCAGGTGCATGATTTGGTTGTGTGGATCTTGCCCATGGGGATCCCAAATGAAATCCCAAATCCTTTTTTTCCTCTTACTACCAATCCTAAATGGAGTGGTCAGTATTTCAGAGAAAAGGGGAAGGGTGTTCCCTGTGAGCTCTTGGGTGTCATTGGATGAGGGATTTGGTGGTGGGGATGATGTAGTTCTCCATGCCTGCTCTTCTTGGCAACTGGGTGGTGGAGCACCTAATGTTAGCTGTGGTGAGGAGCCCTTCTGAAGCTCAGCTGCTCACCAGGCACATCTTAGCAGAGGGTTTGGCCATTAGGATGCTGAGCTCTCATAATGGTCTGCCCTACTCGATGCCAGCAGGACCTCTTGCGATGTGGGGACTTCTGGATGTCTGTCACTTATGTGGGTAGTAAAAAGGAACTGGGCTTCTATGGGCAGTGGTGTTCCCAGCTGAAGACAGTGAACACTTGCCAGCCTGACCATATACTTCTGAAGTTCTTGTGGTCCAACTCTTTAGGCCATGGTGGTGTCTATTTAAGGCGATGGAATAAAACCCTGTGCCACTCTCGCAGAGTAGGTATGTGAACTGTAAGCCTCAGGACCAAATGGTAGTTCCAGAATTAGATGATGTCCCTAATTTCCCTCTTCAATTTAGAAGGATGCAGCATTCTTCACTTACAGTCTCAACTGTTGTGTTGCATTGTTGTATGGGGTTGAACATCTGCCCCTTCTAGCCACAAAAGTGGCTGTGTTCCAGCGGTGGGTGGTTTCTTTCTATTCAGGGATCCTCTGAGGCCTGGAAAAGCTTGGGTATTAGACATGACATGCTGTCAACTGTTGCAAATCCCATTGACTCCCCTCCTTCCAACATCTGCAAGGCCAAAGTTGTCCATTTTGGTTTGTCCTTGCACCATGCATAGCACAGAATGACCCTGACCTTACCAGCTGCTGCTGCTGAAAAGGGAACGGGGTCTCACCATAAACCTGTCTGTCCAATGCTGAAAACATTTGTGGTCCCAGCTTCTAGAAGAGGAAAGGGAAGATCTGTCCTGAGCTCCATCGAGAGAGCTGTACTGCTGGGATGGCAGTGCTGGGGACCTTTCCCACCCACAGCACCCTCACTATGGATGCTCATCCTCTGTGCAGCGGCTCTGCTCTGGTGCTGTTGTCCTGCTGCATGGCAGGGAAGGAAGCCAGCAGAGCAGCTGTGGCACCCAGCAAACCTCTGCAGGAGTACTGTGCCCAGCACTAAAAATGGTTGGGACGCTGGAGCAGAGCACGGGGGACAAAGCACCAGTCCCCACAGCTCTCAGGCCAGTATTTCCCCCAGCATTGTGCTGGTGATTGACTGGCGCTCACTTGGCAAAAGCCTTTTGAATATTCATTTGGCTGATGGGAGAGTAGAGTGCAGTGGAGTACAGTAGCTCCTTGAAATCAGCTTGGGGAGATGAAGCAAAGAAAACTGCCTTTTTCTTGCTGCTAGTGCTACTTGAACTCTCTCAAATGCATACCTCAATGGATAAATGATTGCGGAGCCCTCAGCCTACCTAACAAGCTAAAGTAAAAATTATAGTGCCTGCCTACTTGCCATCCTCATTCAAAAGCCCATTCTTCATTAATACCACTTTATACATATTATTGCAGCTTGAAATGCCATTCCTCTTCTCCCCACCCATTTCCTTGACTGGCTGTGACATACAGGAACTACACCCAGTGCTTGACTCGCCTCTCCTGACCTTTTGTAACTTGGCTCCAAACTCCTTTTTTTTGGGTCTTTTGCAAAACACTGTCAGAAGGGAAAAATCCTTTGTTAAAACACAGCCAACTCCTGCCTCAACGTGGAACAGTTTGTTCTGCTAAAAGAATGAGCCAGTTCAGTGAGCAGAAAAACATTGCCATAAACCAGCGGACTCAGTAAGCTGCAAAAGCCATCGGCTGCACTCAGGGTCTGAAAGGACGACTCTGAAGAGGGATCCATGGGAGAAAACCAAACAAATATACATCCACGATCCCTACCTGTCAACCCCCGCTTTCTTTGCTTTCAGCCGAAGTGTTTTGCAGTTGTCTTTTGCATTCTAGCAACTGGAAGTGGGGGAATGGGAGCTGGTGCCGAGCCAGGCTGTAGCGCAGCGTTCGGAGGTAGCATATTGCAAAAGGGCACGGGGGATGAAGGCATCCAAAACCACTCGGCTGGGCAGGGGCTGCAGCACTCCTGCTCCTCAGGCTGTGCTGCAGATGATCAGCTACCATGCCCTGCCCTTGCTGCCTGGTACTATTTAGTAGCTCTGCTTAGTCCTTCCCACCTGTGGTTTGTTTTAAAGCTCTGGATGCTATTTCCCTGGAATTGCTGAAGGTTTGTCCCTTGCATGGCCGCTTGGCAGCTGGTGATCAACTTGTCTTCTTCAACAAGTGTTTCTTTGTTGCACAAGGGACTTGGATGCTCTGTGAGAACACTGAGTGACCCTCTCACGGGCTCTTGGGATTATGGTTCTGCAGTGGGATCGTTTCAGTGCTGGTATAAAAGCAGAGACTGGTTTTCTTTAACAATAAAAATTGTGCTAGCATCTGGAGCAGTGGTTCCTGGATTGGGGATGGTGGCTCCCAGATGGGATCACCTCTGTGGAGGTGGATGTGTAAACCTGGAAGCAGGGTTGTGAGCAGAAGCACCTCAGAAACACAGGCTGGGAGGCCCCAGATGACTCTGTGGGACTGGGCAGGATGCACCAGCACTGAGAGCATGGTGGGCTTCACGTGCTCCACTGCTGTCAGATGCTCATAGCTGTGAACTCCTCACCAGCCTGACCGAGCATTTCCCAATGATTTAAAAGACTCGAGCACCCTTCTCAGAAATGTAACATAGCCCAAGATCTGCCTCTGGTTCTCATTTTGCTACGGGAACCAGGAGTCTTTACTCTGAGCTCCCTCATAGTTTTTTGGCTTGGAGCCTGTTCAGTCATTTCAGATAATAAACATACAAAGAAGTGTATTTTAGGTGTAACCTACCCCTTTTCACACGCATTCCAAAGGACTGTGTCTGCCAGAGCTGGTCTTGCCCTACCTAAATGGTGATGCTTGATAATAAGCTCTGAGCGTGGGTTCCTGAGGTGTGTAGCAAGTCCAAACGTGGTGTGGCAATATATTCCTGACCTGTGTGGGGCTGTTGGAGGTGTCTGTGATTGAGCTACACACACAAACAGATCCTGACAATGCAAGCAAAAAGCAGACCTCCTGGACAAAGCACAAGGGACTGAAATTGGAGCTCCTGTGCATTTAGTAACATGACTGATGTTCTCATACTCTCCTGTTCAGGCACAAACCACCCCACAGGTATTCACCAGCTGCGTGTGAGGTGATGGGAGACCCAGATGTGGAGGAGCTGAGGGGCTTCTTGAAGCTCCATTAATGCTATCTGGTGTCCTCTGCTGGTAGTGTTAACCTCGTTGCTGGCTCTGTCCAGAGATGATTATCTGTCTGCTGGACCTTTTTCTTTGGGGGAACGCCAGGAATGTTTTGCAACATGGACAAAATGTGAGGATTGAAGCTATGGAGGTGGGTCCCTGGGATGCTGGGACTGTGAACCCGGCTAAGGTAGTGTAATTCTCGGAGCAAATCTGTAATGAAGCCTCGGTGCCAAAAGAGATGATTATTTTTTTTGGAAGATGTTAATGGTATGATTGCATAACGTTGATTTTGTGCTCGATCAAATGGATGAGAGCGGAGGAAAACGAGTGAATGAATTAATGTTAGTGATGTTCAAACAGAAGCACGCAAAGCTCTGAGGGATGATCAGTGGTTTTGTTTTGATGTGTGTGGCGGTTTTTGTTGTTGTTGGTTTTTTTTTATTCCTGACATTCTCCTGAAATACAGCACGCAGGCTTGTCTCTAAGGGGGGCACATTGCCAATAGTCTAAAGGTTATATTATCCTAGTGACCTATTTTTATACTCTAATCGCGTTCTGTTTCAGCCGCCCCTTTCTAGCCTTCCATCTTGCTCGGGTTTGTGCTCTTCTGAGAGGGAAAAAAAAAAAAGGCAGAGAAAATTGCCGTCAGTCCCCGAGTGCTGAGGCAGCGAGGCAGCCTGTACCCAGGTAACGACAGCGAGGGCGAGTTGTTGCTGTTGCAGAAGCACGAGAGCAGGCTGAAAACACAGCTTGTCTACGGGCGACGACTCGAAACGGGGTGACGAGGAGCGTGGTGGGGCAGAGAGAGGTCTCCTCTTAAAGGCGAATTTTAAACAGAGAAGGAGAGCAGTTGGTAGAGGGGTGAAATTTTAATGAATAGCTCTGTTTAACGAGCCTAAATGGAAAAGACGCTTTTCTACTCCAGGCCTGCCAAGTAATGGAGAATGAATATGATTGTTCAGTCAACCGGCTGCCGCTGCCTTTAGACTGTACCCGCCTTTTCAAAGCCAGGCTTAAGCTACAAAGCACCCTGACCAGTCGACATAAAGAGAAATTGTTCCTTACTACAAATGTTGACTATGTGGTGCTGCTTGAAGCTCAAAACTGCTGAAATTTGTGCGTGTGTTTGTCCATTTGTGCAGGGCAGAATAATGAGACGCAAAGAGGGTTTTCTTGCCTGTGTGGCTTCTCTTGGGTTGTGGTTATTTTGCTGCTGGTTGCTTTCCCTGTTCTTGGTGAGAGCACCTGAACTGGGAGTGCCTGCAGTGCTAGCCCAGCAATGATCGGCTCTGGAGGGAAAATCTCATTAAGTGTTTGCCTGGGGGAACTTGCAATCCCACACGGGGTCAAACCCCAAAGGATTAAGTGTTGTCATGACCTTGGTCAGCATTATGGAA
>VWZY01005521.1:255516-266162 GCA_013399075.1 Chloroceryle aenea
CCGGGCAGGGCTTGTTTCTGAGGGGTTTGGGTGAGCACAGGGCATGGAGCCTTTGCCATTTGGGTACAGGGATTAGTGTCCAGTCCTGGGGTTTGGGATTTAACTGGAAGTGGTGGGGAAACACTTGGGAAAGAGAGGCCAGAGGAAGAGGGTCTGATGAGGTGCCGTGGGTACCACTGCCTCCCTGATCCTGGATGCTGGCTCTGCTTAGGAGACAAATCCTGGCTTTAGTCTAAGCCTAAGCAAAACCAGGTGTGTCTGGTTGAGTTCCCTGCTCTGGGGGAAGGTGGCGCTTGGGTTTATTTATGAAGGGGATGGATATCTGGCCTGAATGCTGTGTCCCAGCTCCTTCCATGCCTCCCCTGGCCTTGGGCAGATGATGTACCCCCTGCCGCCCTGTGCTTGCAACATCCTTCTCCCTTCCCTCTCCTGCCACCAGCCCTCCAGACGTGAGCAGCCTTCTTTGGTGTGGGGCAAGGTTTGGGTGGTGAAGGTGGAGGCTGCAGGGATGGAGAGGACATGGAGGGCTAGTGTTTACAGCTGCCCACCCTACCCCTCCTCTGTGACTTGCTTTTGAAAAGCATGTGTGTGCATGTGTGCATGGAGGAGAAGAGAGGTGGTTTCCAAGCCCTCCATGGGCTCTTCAGAAGTGCAGCTGGGGCTGTTTCCTTCCTGGCTGGGTTCCCACCAGATGGGGATGGCCGAGCACTCGCCCAGTCCTGCTGTGAGCCCCTCGCCTGCTCCACGCATGCAGCCCCTTGCCGGCATGCTGGGCAGCTGGGATCTTCACCAGATCTGATGCCTTGCTTTGGGAGCCTCCTACACACTTCTGCCATGGCTTCAGGCCTGAAAAAAACGCAAAATGCATTGCTTCCCTCCCCTGCCTAATGCAGAGGAGGTGGAGCGTGGGTTTGGATGGGGCCCTGCCCTTCCCACAGCTGAGAGGTCTGGATGTGTGCTGCCCTGTGTGCTTTGCTGCAGAGAGGCTGCGGCCGCTGGTCTGGGGAAGGGCGGTGGGCCAGCTTTTGTGTCCATGACAGCGAGGTGGCCGTGCCCCTGCTAGCACCCTCTGAGTGTGGCTTTATGCCTCCTGGAGTGAGGCGGTCCTGTCACCCCTCATAGCACAGATGCAGGAGGTGCTCAGCAAGGGTGTGTGGCTTTGGACCACCATGGGCTGTGCCCTGCCTTAGCCCTGCTGCTGGCCAAAGCTTAGTGATGTTGGATGAGGATGTTGGGTTTCCTGGCCCCTCTGAATGGGGCTGGCCTTTCTCTGCAGCTGACTCCATCAAGGGTCCCAATTTTGCCCTTCCCGAGGCACCCCTGCACCCCTTCTTTCCCACCCAGCACTCCACATGGGTTGCAGGCCCTTGGTGAGCCCAGAGCATCTCTGACACCTCCTGTTCTTTTTCAGAAACAGACTGAACTCAACCAGCCAGCCCTGGAGGATCTGTTCTTAGCCTTGGGAAGAAATTTTTGGTCTTTAAGAAACCCATGGGCCAGCCTGACGCAAACCTCAGGAGGAGGACATGGTGATAAAGCACTGCCATAAATGAGACCTTTGAGCACAGCGGACGAGAGCGCGCGTGCAAAAACTGGGCACTTAGCGCGGAGCTCTCGGTGGCCCAGCCAAGGAGATGGCAGAGTGCTGGTGGAGGCGGGGGCTCAGCTCGCACCCAGGAAACAGGATACTCCTGTTTGCTTTCCAGTGGACAGACTTTCAGATTTCATATCCATATACCGATGCCTACAGCTGCCTATACAAGCATAACAAATCTCAGACATTGTGTAAACAAGGTCATTGCTTAGATATGGACTATCATGGCACAGAACTTTTTTTTTTTCTTTTTTTTTTTTAATCTGTCTCTTAAGGTGTTTGTTCTCTAAAGGTTGGCATGGCTGCAGAGACCCTCTGCACCCTGTCTGGTCCTTAAGCCGTGGCAGGCACACAAGTGTGTGTGTGTGTGTGTTAGGAAAGGTATCTGAGAAGAAAACTGCCAGTCTTGCATTGAAGTCCAGTGGGAGTTGAGTGAGGTTTTGATCTGTATGGCTGTAGGGTTAGATTACGGTTGTAGGTTAGATTTAGCATTGTGTACTCTCCATTAAGTAGCAGGTTCCACAGCCCAGGAGATGGAGTTCGGTGTCATTTGTCCCTTGCAGACTAGAACATTTTCCCCTGCGCTCCTGGAGACTCACTGCAGCAGACTATTAAACCTCCAAGTCTCCTTTTAATCACTGAGAACTAGCACATAATAATTTTTCCATCCTGACCTGGAATCCTTTTCATTGTTCAGAGAGAACAAGCTGTTCTTCAGAGAACAAACGGAGCGAATACGCAGCGTTGCTGTGAGTGGTTCAAGTCATTGTTGTCTCCAAGGGACCGACGAGGCAGCAGCTCCTCTGCAATCAGGAAGTTTCCCTCTTGCACCCTACATGACAGATCCTCCCGCAGCAGCGCTGGTAACTTCAACTGTTTGCTCCGGTCTTTTATTTTTTCCTTTGCTTTTTTCTTTTTTTTACCCCTATCCCTCCACCCCCTGTTCATCTGGAATAGTTCTGGCAAAAGAGCAAAATAAATTTCCCTGTTAACCTTCCTGCTTCCCAGTACCTGTACATTTTTAACGTGCCCATGCTTTCTTGGGTGGTTGCAGTGTGATGCAACTCCTCGAAGATTATTTTTATTGAAATATTCTTTTCTAATAGAAAACAAGGTCTAGTAGGGAAACTCTTGAGTTAATTGTCCAGCCAAGTGCTGTGTCAGACCATTCTGTCACAAACTAATCAAATCCCAGCTCAAAATTGTTTCCATGTCTTGCCTTCACTTTTGCTCTTGGAAGGCTCTTCCAGAACTTCACCGCCTTTGAATGGTTAGGAACTTTATTTAAATTTCTAGTTTGAATTCACTCGTGGCTGGTTCATTCCTGGTTTGCTCTGGAGCCAACATTGTCCTTTAACTTAAATAGTTTTTGGTGTTTATCCACTCATGTATTTATGGAGAGTAGTCATAGCTCCTTATTTTTGCCAAGCTAACTCAGCCAAGCTTTTTCAGTAGAAGGTTTTTATTTAGTGAGAGCTTTTTAATGTGGGAGACTTTATTGTTGGTGGTAAATGATATTTATTAGAAGGGTGGGTAGCAAGCCCCAAAGGATCGGATCCAGAGATTGGCAAAAAAATCTGGTTTAAAAACAAAAAAAGCTCTTTCAGAACCTCTTCCAAAGATGGTGTCTGATTTCTACCTTCAGCTGCCCTTGCTTTTCCAATTCTTAGTCCCTGCTTTAAGGGGCCGCCTTGCTCAGCTGCTAGGAGGGATTTTTGTCTGCTCAGTGCTTTGCAGGAGGGGGCTTCCTCTCGCCTGGCAGTACGTGCTTGTGTGGAGGGTGACAGTGCCTGAGCTCATGCAGCTCCCCAGCCACACTGTAAACCCTGCGGCCAAGCGCGAGTATCTCCTTTGGCAGGAGATGACCCTAAAGAGAGCCGGGGCGGTGTGTTGGGGACACCCCTTAGCAATCAGATGAACCCTCTCCCCAAAACGCTGTGAGCAGGGGTGGTGGCCTCGACCCAGAGCACCCCACTGTGACACCAGGCCCCCGAGGTGTCTCTCTAGAAGCACTGTTGGTGGTCACGCTGTGGTCAGGCATAACCAGCAGCCATCCCACCTCGGCCTCGTGCTGGCTCAGCCGGGTGGCATCTCTCTCCTGCAGGAGAGCGGGGCTGGCTGTGCCGTGGAGGCAGCTGGAGCCCTGGGGGCTCAGTCCTGCACACCCCTGAATGCCACAGGTGACAGGAGGATCTGGGGGGGTCCTGTAGCCAGAGGGAGCAGATCTGGGAGTTGTGTGGCCCGAGGGTGTGAGTGTCTGTATGGTGTTACCTTCAGAGAACAAATACAGGTAGGTCAATTTACTCTCTAGTGTCTATGTACCTGCAGGTTTATTTAAGTACACATATATACAGTTCAGATATGCCATTGATTCTTTATTGCATTAAGAGGTACATTAAAAATGTACACTTTTACTAACTACTTGCTATATAAATACTTTGGAAGTGTAGTTTGCCCATTCAAGGTGATTTTCTGTGGGATTTTTTGGTGTACACTTAAAGGCCGATGGCTAATTGGAAGAGTGATCCCTGCTCCATCTACAGAAGTGCTTAAGGGCTATGGTATGAACTGGTCCCTTCAAACCATTTTTCCATGCACTAGCTGACATGTTTTGTACTTGGATTGTATTTGGCCAGTTTTCCAGAAAAATTGAAAAGAGAAGTCTTGTGAGCTAGAGGGAGAATTTCCCGGTGTACACAGAAAAACCAGCCTTGAGGGTTGGAAGCTGCTGAGGTTTCTGAGCTTTGTCTCCACACATTCATACAAGCACAGCAGGAGTTTTCTTTCTTTTGGGTCAGAGGAATTTAAAAAAGCGGTTCCATGCAGACTCCCCTCGGACGTGGCGACGGGGCTGGCAAGCCCTGTTGCGTGGGGAGGGTAAGATTTAGAGACAAAAAAAAATAAAATCAAAGAGTTATTGAGTTCCCTTTCTAACTCCTACAGTCCTCGTTATCTGCACTTTTTTAGTTGACTTGAAATCTCCATTAATGTATAAGCTGAAGATTTTGGAGGGCTCTGTGACCCTCTGTTTCCCTATTGCATCGTTTTGAAGCTGAGGAGGAGCAGGTGTCATCTCCAAATAGACTTGGGTTTTGGGGCAGGACAGTAGAAATTTGTTTGCATCTGAAACTGAAAAGCATAATTGAGAGGTGGGTTGACAGTCATTCCAGCAGCAGCTCTTCGGGTGTTCGGAGGAAGTGTCACCACAATTCCACACGGTGTGTGAATATTTATCATCGTCTAATCAAAGATGACTATCCTGACTTGAAAGGAGGGGTGCAAGACAAAGGTCATGTAGCCACTGTCAGTAAGGAAGGGAAATGGAATTCTTCACCTCCATCTGCTGTGTGTGTGAGTTTGGGCTTGACAGGCACAGAATAACCATCATTTTTAATCCGTGTGGATCTTGTTACTTCTGTCTCTGAGGCTGCTTAGATGAAGGACACAATCCAATTGCTTAATAACCCGAAGCCCTGACGCAGAGGGCTGACGGTTCTCCTCATGCAAGGAGCAGTTTTTTATTCACTGTCAGCAAGCCCTGCCCTAAGATTTCAAGACATGGCTCTGTATTTCATTTGGGTACCTTATTTTTCAGCTCCTTAATTAGCATTAATTATTTATATAGATATTTATTTAATTTTTTTAGCAGACCATTAACCAAACTCTGATTTCTGTTCTCCTATTCCCATTGCTGCGCCAGGGCTCGCCCCGATGCACGGCAGGCTGCGGTCAGCGTGTGCCCGTGGAGCTCTGGTCCCAGGTATTTCATACAGTCCCCTCCCTGCCAGGGCTGGCGTTGGTCACCACCAGATGCCACCATACAGGCAGCAGCTGCTGGCAGCTGTGACCAGAAACCCTGTAGCCAGCCCAGAGATCAACGCAGAACCTTAACCTGCCTGGGCTGTGCTCTCACAGAAGCTGGAGCTATGAGATACCTGCCCTGGTTCATTTTTGCTGGGTGTCCCCTGTCTGTTCAGGATGGAGAAGACTCATTTTCCATTTAGGGTTTGCCTTTTTGGTTGTTTTTCATTTCATGTGGGTTTTTTTCTTACTGCAAAACAATTTTTTTTGTTGGATAGAAGTGTGGTATTCTGCTTCCCCTGCAGCCCCTCTCTTAGAGACATCACAGAGGCAACCTGATCGGAAGATGATGTTTGGAAGCTGGGTCACTGGGAATCAGAAGATAAAGGTGATTTTTTTCATCACTTAGGCACAAATTAGAAAGTTAACCTGATGCTGCACCTTCCCAGCAAGTTGATAGTATTTAAAGTGCTTGTAAACCTCTCTCCTGTAGCCCGGATGATTTTGGCTTTGCTTTTTCCAAATCAGTCGGTGGCCTGATGAGATTCAGCTCACTGCAGTAACCTCTGCTGCCATTCCTCAGCTGATCACAAAACCAGCAGGGTAAGATCAGGCAACACTACAAGTGGAGGGGTGGGGGAGTGGTGAGACACTTTCAAGCTGTACCTTTTATTTTTTTTTCCTGAAAGTTTAGTTTCTGCTGTATGTTTTACTGGCAGTGATCCCTGCCAGGAATGCTGGATTGGCATCATGAAACTTTAAAGCAGAGCAAGTGAGCTCTGTTACCTAAGCAGTGGATTATTTTCTTTGTTTTCTTGTTATTTGGCCTCTTCCAGTAAAAAGTGCTCTGCTGGCTGACATTGGCCATATTTTCATAGCACAGCTCAAGCCACTTTTTCCCTGTACTGGTGGAGGGTAGTATTAGGAAGACTCTTGCTTACTGGTGCTAGTGAAGGTTGGGATAGGAATCCATGGCATAGAAAACTTCTTGCTCCAATTGCACTTTCTCTCTGCCCCATCTGGCTCGTGGTGGTGTTATGGGTACGTGGCTGTGATTTCCCCTTGCACATACTAACATTGCACTAAAGAGAGACTTTGGGAACAGCGTGTTGATCACTTTGGTTCTCAGCAGACCACAAAGTCAGCCTAATATGGGGTCTCTTTTTTTTTTTTTTTAATTATTATTATTTAGAAATCATGCTGGTGCTGAATGACCTGGAATTTTTTGCTTGGATTTATCCAAAGGAAAATGTAATTGTAGCTGCAGTGGGACCTTTCATAAGGGTGGCCGTGCAGCTAGGGAGCAGAGCATGGGCTCTGCAGCATAAACCGTCTTTGTACCGGGGAGGTGTGGGGGGCTCCAGGGGGGATATTATTGTGTTGGCTTTTATTTTTTTTAAGACCACGATTTTAGATGGTCACCTTGGCAATCGTGTGAGACAGGAACTAGTTTTTACTTTTGGTAAAGGTTTTAAAGAGAAAAAAAGTGAAGCTGCCTGTGATTGTGGGCTGTGGCTATTACTAGGGCTAGGGTAGCTTGTACCTGCTATGGACTTTACCTGCTCTTATTCTGAGGGCAAGAACTCCCTGTAGCAACAATGCCACTTCTGAGAAGTGAACGGCAAGTTTCCCTTCCTTTTGTATATGTGGATGTGAGGGTGGGCGAGGGGAGGAAGAGCTTGCTTGTACAGTTTGTTGAAATGAAACCAGACATTTTTGGTTGTTCCTAAATAAAGAGCGTAAAAGACGAACGAGAGTTGCCTGGTGCTTTGGGGAAGCCCACGGGACACGGAGCGCTGCAGTGCCCAGGAGATGGCTGGTGATGGTGAGAGCTGCCCCACGCAGGGGGGTGTTTGATTGTCCAGGAGCAGGAAATGCTCAGTCAGCCTTAACCTTCAGTTTAAAGGCACAACTTACCTGCGAGGTGAGGCTGGAGCATGCACACCTCCGTCCTCAAAGCCCTCCCGCAGCCTGGAGTCACCGCTCAGCCCCAGTCCCATCCAGAAATCCATGCTCAGCTGTGGCACATACCCTTGTTTTACCCTTTTGAGTGAACAACAATAAACCCGGGGCTGCTCCTGGTTATTTTTATCCCCGGGTAGATGCAAACTCCCCTGAAGCTGGAAGGGAGCATTTGCAGCACTCCGATGCAGGGCTGCATCCCAGCTCACAGCCACGGGCCAGGTCGATGGGGGCAAACCACCAGACACCTGAGCCACCACACATGTAATACTGACACTTTTATTGTCATTTAAAGCTAGAGCGGCCTTGTAAATGGAGAGTTTCACTACTGGACCCATAGGCAGTGGCTATACAGGTAGGTCGATGCGATGCCGCCAGGACAGAGCTAGGAGCTGCCTCGGTCACTCCAGTCCCCCCTCGCCCGGCGTGCTGGGGGCAGGGTACAGTCAAGGGTGGCTGTAAAGGGCCCCCAGCAGCTGCACAGGAGCGGGACCGCTGGGAATACAGGCAGAGCAGTGACAGCAGAGGCTGGCTGGGGGGGGTTTTGGTTCTCTTTCCTTGTGATTATAGACAGCTTTGTCTCTCACCGTGGCGGCTGGCAGGCTCTACGCACCCGTGTGCTTCGTTAAGGGCTTGGCGGTGAAGGTTGATGGGGGTTTGGGGCTGGTCAGGGGTTTGGATGGGTTTTTTTTGCCAATTTTTTTTTTTTTTAGTTCTCCACTGGAACACACTTCAGCAGAGAAACTGGAAAAGCTGCCTGAAAGTAGGCCATAGCAGTGCCGTTTCCATAGAAACCAGTTCACAGCGTGCCGTGAGATTCACAAGCACTGGAGGTGCTTTCACCCGCAGAGCCGGGCTACAGCCGGTTGTCCCCGTTGACCCGGGTCCTCCGCAGTACCCTGCAGCGGGACAGAGAGAGGGGACATGGCTCAGGCTGACCAAGGGAGGACCAAGGACAATGCTCTGGTGTCAAAAGCCACTCCACAGGAGGAAAGCTGGGGCTCAGCAAGTCCCCCACAACAGGGGAAAGTGCTCCCAGCTGCCATACCCTACTCCCAAGGACCTCAAAACAATGACTCCCCCCAGCTTCCATGCTGAAATTGAGGGCTTCCATGCAGCAAACAGGCTGCAGCTCCACTCGGTTTGTGGGAGCCTCTGTTTCTCTGCCTCCACCACAGAGACTCTACACGGGGTAGGGGCTCATGCTGGGAAGAGCTCAGTGAGCACTGGCCTACCTTCGCTCCCGGCTCTCAAAGTGGTCAGCTAGCTGCTCCTGTGACACTCGGAAGTCCTCAAAGGGCTGCTGGTACCGCGACTCGAAGGACCCCTCTCTGCCTCTGCTCACCAGAAGCTGGTTGGAAGCGTCCCCTGCTCGCTCCCGTAGGGCCGAAGCACTGAAGAGGTTTATTTCACCATTCTCCTGCTTAGAGCAGGGAAAAAAAATACAGTAGCAAAGGGTTTGAGATATGAAAGTGTACAGCTTGTAGCAAAGGAGGTGCTGGTACGGGGCCCTGGCTGCCACCACGGGAGCCCAGGGCTCATGGGCTCTGCAGTGTGCATCTGCTCTCTCTAACGACCCTTGCTGGCTCCCACCAGCAGCAGTTTAAAGGAAGACATAAAAGCAGCCTCTGTCTCTGAAGGAGCCTGGCCTTCTGCTTATGCCACTAGGGAGGCTCTGTCATACTGAGCTCTAACTGCCCCGGCGTGCAACGAGGAACTCGCGTGGAGCAAATCTGCCTCCTTTGGCTTTTGCTGAAGGGGTTTCCAGGCAAGATGAACAGAACCCAGGCAGGTCCCTGCCTGAAATGGCCCAACTCACTGCACTCCCATCCCACCAGCCCTTGGTGCATTGCTGCAGAGTAGTGCTGGAAACTCAGCCATCCCACACACACTCAGGCCAGGAGATGATGGCTGTGGCACAGTCACCTTCTCATGCGTAACCCAGCCTCACATTGCTAGGGAAAATGTCTATCTTGACAAGCAGGGAAGCCAGCTCCAGGTTCTCACTGTAGTTGTTCTTCAAAGGTACAGCTCGGAAACCTATGGCAGAGACAGCCCCACTGTCACTCAAGGCACAGGCAGCAGTCCCCTTGGCACAGAACTCAAGGGAGTCTTTTCTGTGATAGGACACAGGGCAATGGGCACAAACTAGAACCCAGCAGGCTCCATCTGAACAGGAGGAAAAACATCTTTTCTATGAGAGTGGGCTGCCCAGAGAGGTTGTGGAGTCTCCGTCTCTAGAGAGATTCCAAGCCCACCTGGATGCGATCCTGGGCACCCTGCTCTGGGTGACCCTGCTGGAGCAGAGGGGTTGGATGACATAAGCCCCAGAGGTCCCTTTCAACCCCTACCCCATTCTATGATTCTCCAACCCCACCCTGTCCCAGGTTGCCCCAAGTGGCAATTGGCCCCCAAGGGGTGTTAGCAAATGGCTTCTTCCTCCTTTTAACTGGTTGTGGATGTGAGCTGGAATGGGGACAGGAGGGACTGAGCCAGCTTGCTGACCAACAACATCATCCCATGAAACCCAGCATCTCCCTGGCTAACAGTGCAATTAGCAAACTGGTGAGGACCACCCTGACAGCCCCTTCCCACTTCCCTGAGTGGTTTACCTGTCTTCAAGCCTTTCACCAGGAAGGTGGCCTGAGCCAGGAAGTTCTCATCGCTGAACATGTCCTCCTCATACACCACGAAACGGAGGAAGGCAAAGTCAGGGTTGCTGACCTGAAAGTGGAACTGCTTCGGAGTCCAGAGAGGGTTCAGGCCGTTGTCCGCTAGTCACAAAACATCACAGTCAATGGGCAGCCCCTGCTGAGCCCCGTGCCCCCCACTGCCCACCCGGGCTGATGCTGAGCTCCTGGGCAGTCCCACCCTGGGGCCAGGCTTTGCTGCAGTGCCCACAGCTCAGCCCCTGCTCAGGAGTGGTGGTGTGTCCCTCTCCATTCCCTCCACTAACCCACTCACCCACGATCTCGGTTTTCTGCTTGGCGTTGTCGTCCTCGGCGCCGGACACCTCCACCTCCACGAAAGGACAAACGATTCCCCTTCCATTTTTGGGAAGGTGCCGGGCTCCCAGGACCTGGGCAGAGAGCAGGAGAGACTTGGTAAGAGATGGGAGCAAAGGAAAAAAACATGTTTGCATACCAAGACATTTTCCTTCCAAATAAATCAGCCTGGCTCTGCTAATTGGAGAGAGAAGAGATGCTGACAGCCAGCCCAGCCTGCCTCTTGGAGAAAAACAGCTCCCACCCCTGGAAGCTGCTCTGCTGTTCCCAGTCACCAATTTGAC
>VWZY01005522.1:397-16865 GCA_013399075.1 Chloroceryle aenea
CAGCGGCCCTCTCAGCACTGCAAGAGACTGATGAGGAGGAGAGTGCCCAGAGCACGATGTCTCCCATCCTTCTTCCTGTTTGGCACCCAAAGGGCCCTCCGGCACTAACTACATCCCTACGAGTCTCCGGATAGCAAGTGTTTGTGCTGGACGTGTTCTGTTGTGCTGGGCACGAAACAAGTTTGGGAGGTCAGAGAAAACCTGCAGGCCATTTAATATGTGTAGAATCAGGTTTGGGTGTGAAAAAAAAGAAACAAACAGGATTTCTTGTATAAATGCAAAAAACAAAACCAAAACCAAACACTTAGAATCAAATAAACAAATAATTAATTACATTTACTTTTGGCTTGACAGTTTGCAATTTCCAATCAGAGATGCTGCCCTGTGCTCATGTCTAATACAAGTAGGGCACCACCTTTTTCCTCCAAGAGAAAGCAGGGATTTAGATCTTTCAGAAATATTAAAAGAGACGCTCATTTGCTCTATGACCCCACCTGGGCCGACTCTGCCCCTCGGACTGCTCCATCCCCTCGAGTCATACCATGTCCTGGGGTAGCTGCAGACCCCATACAGCTGCTGATGGTTTATTTTTCCAAGCTTGAGTGGAAATGGTTAAAATGACCCTATGATTTTTTTCACTGAATCAATATCTGAGAGCACAAATTCCTCATCACACAAAGCAACATACCAGTGCTAAATAATAAATGAGGTAGGAGTGTATGGCTGAATTAGAAAGACCAAAGACAAAGCATTATAACATCTACTTCAAATTACTGTCTGTCATAGAATTCATAAAAAGCCTTACTTTACGATCAGTCAGCAAATCTCATTTTTCTGTAGCATAACTTCAAACCCAGGGCAGCAGTCTCATGTCCTCAGGGGGACCTGCAGTAACCATTTGATATATGTTCCTTTATATTTGCCAGCTTCAGTACTTGAGCAACCACGTCCCACCCAAGGCTGGTCCCCTCTACCAAACTATCTGGCTCAGAGTTAATTTGGCCAGATCTCCCCCACGGCCAGGGCAGCAGCTCAGGTGCACTGAATTATTTTGCCCAGATCTGGGAAGATCCGGCCAAAGCTGTATCAGATGAACAAGGCACAGGGTTCCTGCCATCCCCTGCCCATTCCATCCTGCTCGTTTGAGGTAGCAGGGTCCAAGCAGAGAGGCAGGATTTTAGGGATAAGATTCCTAAGTAATCTAGATTTCTGAGGAGCAGACATAGCATTTATCACAGAGTTTGAAGCTCCCAGGGAGCTAATGCACACTATAGAGCAGTGATTGAATATGCCCGTTGCAGGTTACTATTTACCAAGCAGATGTTTTCTGCATCACTTTCTGGATGGCTTTAAAGCTGTCAGGTGCAGTGTCAATGGTATTTAGTCTTATCATAAGTCTTTTTCCTTAGCATGAACTCTAAAATAGACCAATATACATTTGCAGAACAGTGACAGAACTCCACAGAGCATGAAGATTCTCATTTGGGGTGAAGATTTGCTGAATTCCCTTCCAGCCCAGCAAACCCATCTGTGATCTGATCCGTGCACCAAAGCAGGGCTTCGCTGAAGTGTACTGAACTTTTTTTCTGCCTGTGCAAAGCACCTTTCAGCACAGGAGATTCAGTCAGCATTGATTGATGAACAGGTAGTTGCTGGCCCGTAACAGAATTTAAGAAGAATATTTTCCATGCCCAGTATTATTTTGGTCTGTGCTACTAAATCAAGCTCACCCCTTGCCCTCACTGATCCGATTACAAACCCCAGCACAATACCAGGGAGCACAAAGCAGAAGATGTAGCACTTTTGCTCATGCTTGTAACATTCCTTTTGCAGATAAGCAGCTCCTCTAGATTTACAGCCATGCCCTCACCTTCCATAACCAGGCAGCAGAAAGGGTTTGCTATTTTATCAAAATATGTGTGTGCTCTCCTGCATAATTCCCTGTGGTGTAGCAGGTTAAGGGTAAATGATTAGCCCCATCTTTCACTGATATGTGTCATTACTTGTTCCATATCAGCACAGTCCTTATTCAGGGAGCAGGCAGGTGATGGCAGAGACAGGGAGGTATGGCTGCATGGACTGAGCTCCAGTCTTTAACCAGGTTGTTGGATTTGTGGTCTGGGGAGACAAAAGCAGCTCCAGTGATGAGTGCATCAGCTCTGCCAGGTGGGGAAGGTCTTTGACTCCCCAGTAGAGATGCTGGGTGGATGTGTTTGGGCATATCCAGTCCAAAATACAGAAAAGCCACACACAGGGAAAATAAATGTGTTCTCTATGCAAGTGTTACCTGAGAATGGAGACTTCAACATTTAAAGGGTTCCTGGCTACAGGTACAACACACTGAAGTTATCAACATTTTCTATGGTACACAACAAGCTAATGTTGACCCTAAGGCTTAATTTAGTAACAAGATTACTCAGAGAAAAATAATGTTCTGAAAACCTTTATGGGACGAGGAAATATGCCAAAAGTAAACTTGGCCAGTGTATTTAATAGATAGAAAACCATTTGTTTCTTTTTGAGAACTTAATTAAATTTCCCATGAATTCATTTGTAATAACAGTAATAAGCACCATATATGGAAATCTTCAGTGAGCTGTTAGCAAGGTAATTTCCTGAATTTGGCTTATATCTTAATAATGTCTAAAGCCAGCTAGATTTTAAAATACAGCTGGTATGCATTATTCTGAGTATGAGGGTGTGTATGGACATATTTGCAAGCCTGGGTGTGTAATAAATTACTTTGGTGCTGCTTGACACCAAGTTTTATTGCCTGTAGAACGATGCTTTATCATATTCTGAGAAGCAGTAAAGAGAGAGTTAACATGATTTCTTCTGTTTAACAAAGAAGCCTTCAGGAGGGCAGCACACATACCTTACACAGTCTGACAGCTCCTTCAGCACCCCTTGGATCACTGTCAGTAACCGGGAGGTTTGCTGCTTTGAACCGAGCCACCTGGAATCAAACAAGGCAAGCCGTAAGGTCTACAGCCTTCGTGGTGAGATGGAAGAGAGAAGGAAGTTAGAAGGGAAAGAATCACTTCTCACCAAGAGACAGACAGACACACAATTTGCAACCTTACCTGCTTCTCAGGCCTTTTCCCATGCTTCACAGGCACAATCAGTAGCAAAGAAATTGTCATTGCTGACTAAGGCTGCTGACTGTATGGAGAAAGGAGACTTGCTCTCAGAGAAGATGAGTTCCATCAGTGGATGGAAGGAGCTTTCTCCAGCAGCTGCACATTGTGTGCACTCTGAGCCCACGTGCTGATACTGGAGCTGTAATTAGAACATGGCCAAGACTTCCAAAACCTTAACCTTCCTACCATTAATTTTTGGTGGTATTAAATAAGTATTCCAGTTCTGGCAGGGGTAGGGTAAGTCACAGTACAAATAAACATCAGTGTTTATCTTGAGGCTTGAAGCTGAAACAAAGTGGGTGACAGCAGTTGTGGCATATGAAGTATGTGGTTGCTCTTTAGAAGTACAAGAATGCTGGGGAAGAGGTGGACAAGAGCCCAGGGAAGAAAAAAATTAGACAAGACATCTGCTGCAGAGGGTGCTGATGTTTCCCCTCACACCCCAGGCAAGAGAACACTACACAAATACGACAGAAGCAGAGTTTCTGCTCAGAGTGCAGCCATCCAAGGATAAATTAAAGCCCATTTAAATCACTGGACTCATCCTCATAGATTTCAGTGAGATCCAGACTCAAGTGAGAAGGGTGTTAAGAAATCCCTCAAGAGGGCTAACCATGTACTCACTGAGACCAGCTTCCAAAGCATCACATACTTCAGAAGGAAATACTATGTTTTTCATCATGAATATATGATAAATACCTTCTGCTCACTGGGAAGCTTCCTAATCTCACACGGTGCCAGAGTTCAAAAGCTAAAAAGCTGGCAACACAACAACTTCATCCATAATCTCCTTTTTACAGTTAAGCCAACACCCCTCATGTAGCAATGCAAGGTGCCTCAAGGGATGGCTTATGAGTTGGTGCCTCCTTAGAAGCAGAGGTGGGGATTCCAGATGGAGCCTTTCTCTTCTTACTGACTCATGTGCTCCTCCTGAGACATCCAACGGTGCCCTGTGTTACAAGAGACCGTTGCTTTGCAGAATACCTCTCCCAAGTGCTTTTCAGCTCCAGGCTTTGCTATGCAGCCTGCTAAGAGCTCTGCTTTGCTCCTGCCTGCTAAAATACCCTGCCGGCAGCACCACCCGAGGAGGAGGCCCAGCTTGTTCTCATTGACTGTATAATCACTCCATTAGATTCGATGGGTCTCCAGCTTTCCAGGGTTACCTGGCCTTGATAGTGCCTGCCCAAGCATTATCAGTTTTCTCTGACAAGCCCAGGGAGAACTCCTCTTATGATGGGTGTGGATCTACTACACCCCAGCATCGTGCTTACCCCACTGGGGGTTTTGCTCTCAGTAGGAGATTTGGGTTTGTTTTACAAGTTTTATTGCTGCCTTTTTATTTTGTGGACGTCTACTCAAGAGTCTTTAAAGCTCCCTTTATTTAAAGGCCCACAGTGGTAACTCTGATTGTGCTGTGACTTCTGTACTGAGCTCAGAGTAATCACCAGTCTCACCAGTGACAGTTTCAGAGTGTGAGACCTGGGATGCAGTGAGGGTATCTACTGCATGTTAACAACTTGTAAAATTAGTACAAAGAATTCCCTAGTGAAATGAGAAGCTCGAGCCTGCACGTGTACTCAGGAAAGAGCCCCATCAGTACCTGCTCCGTCCTCTTCCTCAGCTCCCCACCACCCTGCCTGCCCCTGTCTTGCTGCCCTGCAAAGGTGTGCTGTGGGAGTGTGCGTGGTGCAGTCGTCCTGTGTCTCCTCTGGGTGATCCCCTGACTCTCAGCAGTTGGGGGGAGCTGAGCTGGTGGGGCAGGACCACTGCCAGGCTTCAACTTTCTGTTTTTCAGCTGAGCTCCCCATCCATCAAATTCCCCAGACTGCTTTGGCAAGCCCTTCTCATAACACAAACTTAATCTCAAGGACTCCTTGCTGAAGTATTACCCTATAATTTTTGTTACATACAGCCCTGGAACAGGCTGCCCAGAGAGGTTGTGGAGTCTCCTTCTCTGGAGAGATCCCAGACCTGCCTGGACAATGTGATCCTGGGCAACCTGCTCTGCATGACTCTGCTGGAGCAGGGTGGTTGGACCAGATGATCACCAGAGGTCCCTTCCGACCCCTACAATGCTGGGATTCTGTGGTTTACAAGGAGCAGCAGCTACAAAGGGCTGGCCTTGCCCTCACTTCAGGAGCAATTTTCTGTTACACTGAGTACATCCAGACTCTGGCGAGAAATATTTAATAGATTATTGCTTTGCTTTTATGAGCAAGAGACAACCAATAAACCTATGATATTTAATGGTCAAGAAAATCATCTAAACAAAATTGCTGTAGGCTATCACAAAAGCCCTAGCTCCTGTTACTTTGTTCTTAGAAAGCAGCACACGTAACTGATAAAGCCACCAAACGAACAGGGGCTTAGCAAAAGGAACCCTTTGCATTTGACATGCTCTGTCACATTGAATTTTAATTACAGCTCCCCTCTGGTGCTGGCACGGGAGGGGAATGCTAATGACATGTGGGAGAGGCAGCACCGGCGAGGGAGCAGCAATGGCAACCTCCAGCCACTCGCACAAAGGGCAAGCTCCCCAACCTGATGGCAAGGAACAGTGAACAGATGTAGTCGAAGTACAAAGCTTGCTGGTTTAGGTTCCCCCTTTAGCTCCTCCTATTGCATCCCAAGTGGTGGGCTGCTGGTTGGATTAAACCACATTTAAATGAATTCAATGTATTAAACCATTGTGAGGTACAGCCCGCTTGTGACATGAAACCCACTGAAGGAAATCAGGGTTTAGCTGAGCAGATATGATCACAGATCATTTCTCTAATGATTGATAAACCATGGCTTTGAATTATTACAGTGTAGTGATGCTGCTTGCTCAGTATTAGGTCTATCAGGTTCCTGTTTGTTGAGTTTTATAAAAATGCCTTTGGAAATTGGCACTCAAGAAATGCTGTCCCCCCATGGTGGGTTCACATGGCACTGTAATACTGGCAGTGGTCACGTAGGCTCCTTGCATGGAATGAGTGTTTTCCACACAGTTAATGCTCTAGAGCAATTACAGGCAGCACCAGTAACATCTCTGCTGTTCTCTACCTAGAAAGAGAGAAAACACCTTAATCAGATGATGACCATTAATTTTGTGTCAAGTATTAGTGCAGCAAAAGCTTCCAAATAGATGGGATGATGATATATGTCTCAACAAAAGGGAATCGGGACAATAGGGGACCATGTAAAGAGTCAAGAAAGGACAGAGTGAATTTGGAGCACAAAATCCGCTTTCAAAACCTGTATTGATATTTAGAGACTCCTCAGAATATTACATCTCCTCGAGGTCGAGCTGGAGTCAGAGACATTCACAGTATTCATCTGGGCATCCTGTGCATTGTGCAGGTATTTCAGACCTCTCCTTGCTTCCCCTCCCCCTGGAAAAGAATCAAAATCTATATCTTGCCAAGTGATCAAAAGCACCTCGTTTGTTTATTTATTAATTTATTTATTACTCTATTCAAGCACCAGCCAGCTTTTGCAGAAATGCAAAGTCTGCTTATCAGGCCAACCAGCTGATCTACATAGAATGTGTGACAGTTCATCAAATCCTTAGGGACCAGAACAAAGACTTGCACGATGCTTTTGTGGTAAGAGTGCGATCAGTTCCTGAGGGGAAACTCTGTGTTATATTGCTGTCTGCTCTGCTTGCACAATGGAAAGATGTTTCCCCTGCATTACTGGGGTTAGTAATGCAATGTTTGCTATTTCATCGTTGTATGCTCCTGCCAAAAGAATTTGGATTACCTCACGTGCTACTGATAAAATGGAGTTGCTTGGGAAAAAAAACAAAACCAAGCCAACAGTTTCACCCAGGGAAATAAATCAGAGAGGAGTTTTGTAAAATGAAAATACCATTTAAAGCTATAAATTACCTATAAACAGCAACATGTGTTGCTGTGCTCAGGTCTTGTTTTCTATATTTTCTATAGATTATTTTCTATGTTTTTTATAGTTTCTATAGTTTCTTGACAATATTTTGTAGCTTCTATAGTTCACTCTCACCTTCTTTTCTGCCTTGCCATTTTCTTATTCTGTAAGTAATAATTAGCTCATTCAAAATTTCCCAGTGGAAATATGGCTGGTTTATGTCATTTAATAGTAGGTAAGGTAAGATCTGTATCTTCTATATTGCAGCAGCTCTTTTAACTACAGTAAGAGCTTCCTTCATTTTAACATCAAAGGAACATCCTTATTTTCTTTAGCAACATTTCTTTCTGCCTTTTGCCAGAGCAGGATACTACCAATAAAGTAGTAACACAAGAGAGAACAAGCAGCCTTATTCCATCTAGAAACTCAGGGAGGACAACTAAATTAATTGCTCTCCCTAAAATGTTATAATCTTTAAATTGCTTTCATAGGATATAAAACATGCCCTCTCATTTTATGCATTGCAAGATTTAGGGGGTTATGTTTTGCACAGAAAAGTCTGAAGGAATCTGGAGGGTTAATGAAGTCCTTAAAAAGGGTGGACGAATTTCACAGAGCAAGAAGAAGCTAAACTTTAAAAAAATTCATAAATCATTTATTCTTCCCTCATGGAAATTTTTGAGGGTGGCTTTCAATACTCTGATATGAAAGTAGAAGAGCTCCTGGCATAGTTCAAAGTGTGACTGCATTGATGTAAGGCCAGCTGGGAATGTCTCTGCGTTACAGAAGTAATTTTCAAAGAGATTTTAAGTAAAAATACTCATCCTTCTACATATTTTTTTATATATGCTATATTAATCTATATTTACTTTTCCCAAGCTGCATGCTTGGCAGGGTGGCCAGACCCAGGCCAGGCCGTGTGGCTCCATGCAGGCTGAGCTGCTCTGGCTCACAAGTATGGCTTTCAGGTGAACCCTGCTACTCCCAGGTTACACAAGAGTGAGAACGTTGAGCCCTAATGAACGGAGCTGCTGCCCCTCAGTGCAGCAAAGTCAGGAATGTCTCATTCTATGGTTGTGTTCGTCACTGTTTTCTCCTCCAGTATTTTATGTCTTTCATGTTTAGAGCCTATCTGACCTGGATGGGCTCTCAGCATTCACCAGCCATCAGTGCAAGAAGGAAACTCAGTCTTTAAGTTACAAATTCCCATCAGGCGAACCTCTAATTCCTCCCTAATTAAGCTTGGCAGATGAAGCTGAATGAAAACCATGTTGTGTTCCATCCAGCGTTTCAAGGGGTCTTTGCTAAATCAGAAATAAGTACTTTAATCTGTGTAAGGAGATATTTTAAGCAAAAAACTGTGTCTGGAAAGTCAAATCCTTTATGCATCCCTCAGGCACATGAAAAGATTCCCCCTGGCAGAGCAGGAGAGTACCAAAATCTCCTATAGCAACGGTAACAAACAGTCCGTTGTCCGATTATTTCAACTTTCTGAATTATCCTGTAAGACACAGAGAGAGTGCACAGGGCTCAAGTTTTGCAGCCTGAAGGACTCAAGCCTTAGCTTGGCCAGAGAGAGAAGATCCTGGACACAATACCTTTGTGCCTCAGTTTCCCTTCCCCAAAAGAGGAATAGCGCTTTGTTTCCTTTCTCACTCCCACATGGGATGCAGAAGTCTGGAGAAGTGGATAAATCAGAGGCCCCACATGAGTCAAAATTATTGCTTGTATGTAATTGTGCTGCATTTGCACAAAATCTTGCTGACTTAAAAAGGAATAAGAAGTTGGACAGATATTTCCTGGCAGCTCAAGTGAATAGACTTAATATTTCAGTTGGTTTTATGTTAGTTCCACTAAAAGAGATTCACAAATCTAGGCAGCTTCATGAGATGGGGTTTTTGGACCACTAAATTAGAGACAACAGTGCTTACACCTATGCAGTTGCTGGAGCACTCACTTGTGCTGGAGACCAGGGTGAAAACAAGGCAGACCCAAGCATTTCTGCAGCTTGCAAATGGCCAGTTCTCTTGAGTCCATACCTTTCTGAGGATTATCAACGTGAGGAATTAGGAATCAAGGTTCACCTTTTGAAGCAAAATCCTCCTACCACCCTCAAGCATACTCTTAATGTTCCCCATGTACTGCATTTCTCCTCTTACTTGGATTCTCCTTGGGTTTCCCCTCGATGCTGCCTGGAGCAGACAGAAGCCATCTCTTCATGCTCCTCAGGATGCTCCCTCCCTCCAGCCAAAGGGGAGTCTTGAAAATCCCCACAAAATGCTCAAGGATCTGCTTTTGTGCAATAAAAAGATTACAGCTGAAGCAGATAAGCTTTTCACTTGGTACCTGTGATGCACGTTACACACTGCCCCCGGCAACATTGTGAGCTGCTGCTTGTAATGGAGGCTTACTCTACAAAAGAAAAAAATAATGGATTTCATCTGCTCTGATGCCCAGAGGGAACGGACCGTCCACCTTAATAGAAATTAGATCTATACAGCCCTTGAAACACCTGTCTTGGTTTACACTCAAATGCCACCAAAATATTCACATTTAATCGGGAAACTGTCAACACAAACGTCAAAATGCTTTACCATGAGAAACAAGGGCAATTTACTTTAAAATTAACTACTCAATTGGTTTTCATCTGAAAAGCAATGCGCTGCCTCCGTCGTGACAAGCTTGCTCGTTTTTCATCTGTGTTGTCTTATTATTATGCAGGATCCCATCAAATGATACCATTTTCTCTCCCCACAACAAAGCCCAGGACAAAAAAAAATGCTCTTCTATGCCAGTGCTTTACAAATAGGACTTGCCCAAAAGCTAGAAAAACAGAATAATGTATTAGAGATTGATAAATAAATAAACATAGCCAAACTGGTCATACATTATGAATCTCAGCTTTACAGCTCTTCGTCATAATCCTTTCGAATTTGTTGGTTTCTTCCAACAAGGTTAAAAATAACCTTGAAACCCCAAAATGGCTTTTTCTTCCCATTGGCTACTTCTCAGCAGTGGTGAGCAGTGCTGCTGACAAGGTTTGCTGCCTGTGCAGATCCATTTTGTCTGCTTCTGAAGAAAAATACAAAATGCTGACACCTCTGGTCCTGCTGAAAGCCATGCTGGGGGTGAGATGCATGGGCAGATCATTCATATTTGCTGCACCCACTTTCTTTCTCAAGCCCACATGATGAGTTTGATCTTGCATCCAACACTCTCTGCCACGTTCATGGATCTTGTGATTTGATCCCAGGATGGACTTTACAAACCAGAGAATAAAATACCCTTCTAAAAGCATCCCTTTGAGGCTGGAGGATGAGGCGTGCAATGTTTGGATATCTAGATTAATGGTATCCCACTGTCAAGAAAGAGCAAGTGTTGGGGAAGGAGTCCACAGGCTTTCCTTGGAGACAGTAGAATGGCATTTTGGATTGAAAAGTGAATAAAGATTCAACTAAAACAACATGGAGTTGATGTGAAAATCCAGCTGCAGGAAGCCTGGCGAGCAAACCCAGTTCACAGGAGAGTGAAGCCCAAGCTACATCCGGTGTATCACTGTGTTTTGGAATCAAGTATTTCGGCTCTTGGCTTAAATATTGCAGAGGAGGGTCTGACTTTTATTTTAAAAGCCCTTAATTTTCTGCTAAAGGAGAAGTTATTTTGATTTTACTAAAAAATCCAGTTTTGACAGAACACTTTCACTGACCTAACTCCAGCTCCTCAACAAGAACATTCTGAAAAAGGCAAAGCTGGTCCCTGCAAGACATGCAGCTGCCCCAGGCTCCCATCACCACCACTGCTGCATCTGCACCATCTGATGCTGCCTGAGAGAGAGAGGATCATTTGCAGCAAAGGAACCCAAGGCACTAGACTAACATGTGCCTTTTTTCCTACTCTGCTGTCAGAAGCAGAACACTAAATATACCACCCCCAGCCCCTGCGCCCCAGGAGCCTTGTCATTCTCATAAAACAATTTAAGCACATTACAGCAACATCAGTGCCTTCTGAGCTGGGCAACGTCTTACTGTATGGAATATGTCACAGCAGAAAACAATTACAGTACAGCACATGCCACCACAGCTGGAGGTCAGCTTGTGTACACATGCTAAGGGTTATTGCTAACCTTTCTTACAATGCTTAATCTGATATGTAAAAATATGTTAATATTGAAAAAAAAAAAAAAAAAGCCAGTGCTTTCTGTTGGCTTGAGGATGAAAAGAAAAATGCACCATGTGCAGAAGAAAATGACTTTGAGTGACCTGATCTCAGAAGAATTCAGGTGCTTGTATTCTCTATCACTTTTAAAAACACAAGAGAAAATCTGATAAAAAGAATGGGATTATTGCAATTTGACAGTAACTTGATAGCTGGCCCCAGCCCATCTCTCTTTGAAGTCAACATAGGGATGACAATTTCATTAAGTCAGTGACATCTTCACGAAGTCCTAGTGAAAGACTAATATACATGGCTTGTTCGGGCCCTGGTTTAAGCCATAGGATGGATCACAGTGCTGTAAGTGATTCACAGGATGTCAAAGGATGAGCTCCTGAGACAGGTATGGAGGTACTGCATACCTCATAGTGATAGATCACTCCCTTGATGAGATGGTACTTTGACTTTTGTTTCACTATTAAATCAGAACATGGCTTTTACAGGCATATATAATCTAAATGAGCCATTAGCACAGCAAGGGTTCCTCTGGGAAGCAAAGGGACCTTTCTTCTGGCTGCCTCACAGAGTGCTCATGGAAGCTCAGTCCATCCAGCACTGGGTAAAGCTTTTCCATTCACTAGAAAACTTGGACTAGGCTTATTTAACTACACAACCAATTTGTACAAGGATAAATGCTCCCCATGACTGCAGCTCTGTGTGTATCTCATCATATTTTTATCTGGGGGGAAGATGTGGGGTAGCAGACTTTGGGTGATACTGCACCAAGGCACCCGCCATCTGAAAACCCTTCAGTGCAGCTCCTTACTGAGTCTTCTTCACTGCTTTCTGAGGTCTGCCCTCAGTGGTCTCTCAACAGACCTATGAGGAGATCATACCACGATGATATACTATTGTATTCGAAAGGAGAACAACTTAAAAAAAAAAAAAAAGCTCTTTGTCACAAATAACTATTTCTCTTTATGTATTGCATTTGTTTTGACCCTATATAATAGGGCTCCTAATCTGAAGTATGATTAATATGAGCAGGAGATTAAAATAAAGAGATAGTCACAAAAAGAAGGTGAAGATGACAAAGAAACTAATTTTTTGAGTTTTATCTCCGATGTGAAGAAATTAAGATTTTAGAAAACCTTCCTGAATAGTGCTGGGAGAAAAGGCAGCATTTTTAATGTTTTTAATGTCACCTTTTTCAAAGCAGCACACTGATTTAAGATTTTGAACAAGCCAAGAGCTAAAGACCTGAATTTTGGGTAAGATTCTACAGTCTCAAAACAGCAAACCCAAAAAACAGTGACAGAGCAATGCAACCCCCTGTTCCTGCTCAGGTTACCTGCTCTGAGGAAGAGCTGTAATGCTCACCTGGCCCCCAGTGCTGCTCTCAGAATTAATGTCTGGAAAGGATCTGAAAGATTATTTGAAGTTCAACGTCACAAACAAACTGCGGTAGGAAATGTAGACAAATGATAAAGCAAATAATGAGTTTCTTTCAGGAGTATGTCTATTGCTAAGTCTTTGATTTAGTTATTTGCCTGATTCCAGAACACAACCCAGAAACCACTTCTGATGCAAGCTGTTCAGTAAGTAGAAAGAATTATGCGTGATTTTGATGTATTGATTAAACTGCCACGGAATGATTTGAGATGAAGATTGACCACTCTGAAAGTAATAAGATATGATTGAAGCTGAGGCCTTCTATGGATCAGAACAGATGTTTTTTTCTGCTGTACTGCTATCATTTATCTAAACTCTAATAATGTTTATTACTTTAAGACTCACAGCTCGCTGGTTAGATTTAGACAAAACTAAAGCTGCATGAGCCAAGCAAATCCATTCACTCTTTGGCACTTAAAGCTGGACAAGATGAAGTGTATGAAAAAATGCAGTAAAGAAAATTGGTGCTACTGAGATGCTGCTGAAACTGAAGACACCAGTACAGATGCAGCAAGTCCTTTCTGCACCAGCTAATCCCAAACTGGGGTACACCTCCCTCAGCCCCACCTGCTAGTCCATCTGCCATACACCAGATGTGCCCCCATGGACACAGAGCATCTTCACAGCACCCAGCTGAGAGCTAAGAGCCCACAACTCAGTAGCCAGTACAATTTAAATACAGCTCCACTCTGCCTTTTGCTGGCCATGCTGCCAGCCGCAGCACAGTGGCTGGGGAAGGCCCCTCTCAAATCTTGTATTTCCCATGCAGGGCCAGAGAGAGATGGAGCTTTGTGTCCTTAATGCATCTGACGGGGAAAATCCACAGAAGGAGTTACAGACTACAACCATTTGAGACTCATTTTTTCCTTCCCTTCTGTGGAAGTTTTCCCATGGAGTTTTCCCAACAACTTTCCTCCTCTGATTTCAGCAGATCCCAAGAACCCCAACTCTGACGACTCTTTCGACTAATTACACAGCTCCTCTGTGAATAATGTAATCTCCGTTAATGATTTATTAAACATGTTTGAGTCATCAGACCAGAAAGGTCATGCAAAGATAGTGACTAGGAGATGGAAAACGCGTCGGTCGGGTTGCTGAATGAATTGCAGGCGCGTGCTCATATCTTGGGAAAACTGAAGCACATCACATTTTGGGGGACCATGAAGCCTTGAAGTCCATTATGGATTTATGACCACAAGCAAAACTGCAGCATAAAAAGAAATATTGTCATTACCTAAATATGCAAATATTCCCTGTATTCAGCATGCCAGAGAAAAGCATATCCCTTCAGCTGCTCTGATAAGCTATTTGCAAACATAAAAATCAACTTTTCTGCATTATAAGCTTATGGAGCATGCAAAGAGCAATTTGTCCTCTAATTGCTCTCTGGTGGAGTTAAGATTCGAGGCTCTCACCGTCCCAGCCCCGCTGGCTGTGACGAGGCTCAGCAGCCCGGGCTGTGAGTGCAGTGCAGTTTCCCTGTCTACTGACAGCCCGAGCTGCGGCTGCCCCCGGCTATTAGAAAAATGAATGTATGAGGGCAGAACGCTTCTGAAGGAAGGCTGAGCATCTTGCATCGATCCCAGGGGAATTTTAAAGGTGGCTTTTCCTTCCGTAGCTGAAATATCTACACTGAGAAGCTGTCTCTGTTTCTTTACAAGCGCAAGGTCGCAAGGCAAAGCGGTGGATTTGAAGACTGGTGGTCTCTGAGGAGGCTCTGGGCCGAACACAGGCTTTGCTTTCAGCTTTTCTGACCACATCCCCTCGCAGCAGCTCTGCCAGCTGCAGGTTTGCTATGAGGAGGCTCTTGGCTTGTTCAGCTCTGGGTGAATTGCTCCAGTGATACATCCTTAGAAGCTGTGCCGAGGGGAATCAGGCAGCAAACTGGACTTCATCACAGCCCTGGTCTGCTTACTGGAGAGTGAGGGGAAAATCATGCCCCCCACACTGGGATTTGAGGATGAACAGTTTAATGGAGTACTGAATCCACATCTCTGACCTCTCCTGTCTGCCAGGTGCCCTCCCAGTGACAGAGTATGCATCCATTTTGATGAATAAAGCTTTAAGGACATAATTCCGTGTTATCTACCATCAAAACTAAACATTCTCCGTGTTACAGGGCTGTAGAGTATTTAAATTTCTGGCTGAAGCGTTATGCCATAACAGTCCTAGGTGCTGAAGGCCCCATCTGCTGAGGCAGTCGGGTGTGCAGAAGGGACAGGTCACTGGTATGCTGAGCTGGCCACTGATAACCCATGCCTGGTTTTTGGGGAGAAATCAGAGGTTTCCCTCACAGTTACTCTTTGTTATGAGCCAAACCCCCTCGGCTGGTTGCATCAGGGGAGGAATTTCTGCCTCCTAAACCTGTCAGGTGCCCTAATAGCAAGAAATAAAGAGGGTGGCACCGGTTTGTGCCATCTGTAGCAGGTCTGGTGCCTACAAACCTGTGCTAAAAAAATCAAGCTGGCATTTGCTGGTGATGCCCATCACGATGCCCTGGCAGGAACAACCCTGTCCTCGAAGACAGTTCGATCATTTGAAACAAGCATTTGTCACGCACCCACCGACCCTGCCACCCGGGTTGGCTTCTTAGAGGTCCCCAGGCAAAGCTGTCTGGCTTCGCAGATGTTAATTATTTGCGTCTACTGTTAATTAGCTGTCTGCAGTCGCTCATGCCAGAGCAGTGACAGCCTGGGGGCCTCTCCCCAGCAGCACAGCTCACGGNNNCAGCAGCACAGCTCACGGGCTTTGTTCCCCATCCTTCCCATCTCCCCCTCCTCAGCTCCCAGCCAGAACATTTCATTTTAGTCACGGTGCCAGAGGCCAGACCCCGGAGGACCTTTGAAATTAAACACGTATGAAGTACAGTGGAAAGAGAGGGTGGGGAGAAAAGGGGGGGGGAGAAAGGGGCGATTTCAGCCCCTCAAGCATGCAAGTCGAGAGCTTTCGTGATGCCTCTCAACGTATTTTTTTCAGCCGGCCACAAATCATGTTCCCACCGTCCAACGGAACCTGTCTCTATGATGGAAATTTCCACACTTGCCTCGCTTGTTGTCCTGCTCTTTGTTGTTGCTTTGTTGCCTTCAAGACATTCTAAATAATTGAATTTTTACAGGAGGAATGGGGTTTTTTCGTTGCAGAAAAAGAATTTAATTCCTGGTTTGCTACGCTCAGATATGCACCATTCAGGGTAGATTCTCCTTCTGATGTTTGCAGTTTGAGTTATCTTCATTCACCAAAGACTCCGTAATTGAAGACACACCACATTATTTTCAGTGAAAGAGGTTCATTACGGGACACATTTCCTAGCTGCATTAAGTCTGAATCATATTTCTTTTGTAGGATGTTAAACAAACAAACAAACAAAAAAAGAGCTGTGAAATAGCCTGGTGATAAAAAAAAAATCACAGGGAATAATTTATTCATCCCTTTCCACCTGCAAATTGCCTGAGAACAGGTTAAGTTCTCACCCAAATGTTGCAGTGACTGTTAAAACGTTAAGAAATGATTTTCACAAATGTTTCTTGCTTGGTAATTTCCTGGTGACTGAGTCACTGTAGATATTTTAACAACTGAAATTCAAATTTTGAGCCTTTCTGATGGGACACACAGATTGCAGGAACAGACCCATGCTCCACTCACCTCTAGTGGGTGTTGCAAGTGGTNCCCCAGATTTTTCATCACAACTTCTGAAAGCAAAGCAGCTACAGAGCATTTCTGGTGCAAGGGCTCCCTGTGGCCCAGAGCTCCATGTCCTGGGTCATTTAATGTGCCTGGGTCCTCACGTGCATAGTCTGGAGTGTTTGGTTGTCATTTACACACTGCGTGAGGTTTAACTCGGTGATCTGAACCAGTGA
>VWZY01005522.1:17281-28513 GCA_013399075.1 Chloroceryle aenea
GCCACTACCTCTCATTCAGCATCCCAAAGTCACCACAAGCTCCAGCAGCATTGAAGGCAGCCATCATTGCTCACTTTGCTTCTCCAGCCTGCATCTTTGGGCTTTCTCCAAGCTGCAGTCATCTGCCCAACCCCTCCTTGCTTGCCATCAGAATGGTGGAAACATGGTGATCTCTCTGACCACCTCTTTTCCCTGGGGTGCCCCAGTGCTTCCTCTTCTCTTCTCCTCTCCTCNGCGCATCCCTGCTCCGTGGGAAACAGCACAGGTAGGATTCTCAGGGATCCTTGGGATGAGAAATGACAGTACACCCCAGCATCCCGCCTCTCTGGGATGCTTACTGAATTCAGATGTTTACTGAACAACATATTGGAAGCAGTTTGATTTTGTGGATAGGGCTGTCAACAGCAATGAAAAAAACCTTCAGTCACAAAATTAGAAAAATGTGCCCCTGGAAACAAAATGCTCAAAGGTCTTAACAAGCACTTCAAACTTGCCACCTCAGGCCTAGTACCTGTTCATTTCAGGAGGGAGGGGAGAGAAAAGAGGGCAAACTACTGAGGAAAGGGTACTGCATCTGTTAATTGTGCATGGTGGAGCAAGTAGATGGTGGAAGAAATGCCCAATCCTGGAAGGAATCAGGAGTGGGCATCCCCTGGGAGCCCAGGGGTTAAGGCCAGGAGGCGCAGGTGTGGGGGGGATGTGTGTTGACATCTCAACACAAAGTGAAAAATCACCTCTTGTAGAACCTGGTAAGCGGCTGGGGAAGCTCGACCGTGCAAGCCAATTTAAACTCAGTAAGTCTGTAAGAAATGGAGAGATAAATCAACGCAATAAAACACAATGCAGCAGACCCAGGGGGCTGTGGTGGCACTTGATCGTTTTACATACTGGGTTCTGCTGGCACTGGTGGAGCCAGCGAGGTCATGCAAATCAAGGACCTTCGAAGAATGGTTTCCCAGATATGGAAAACACTGAACGACTAGCTAAGTATTCCCCACATTAAATCTCTTCATAGTGCTTTGAAGGAGACAATGGAACTATTAACAGCACCACTGTGCCATTTGGCAGCATTGTTTCCACACTGCTGGCCCTTATCAAAATGCCCCAGTAGCATCCAAAACAGAAAAACAAGGAGCATCTTCTCTTTCCAGCAAACACATTGCTGGACTATGGCAGGACAGGAAATTAAAAAATTCACTTGTCATCCTCCAAGTATGACATGACCTCTGCATCCCAGGAAGAAACCTACCCCATAAGGTTAAATCACTACTTATCTGCTTAGTGTCAATCAGACATTAAGCAGATTGACTGGGAGATTCGATTTATTCATTTTCAAATGGGAACCCAAACAACTTAATACTCCTCCTTGACTTAATCTGCTGGCAGGCTGGGTATCCAATTTATTGTGTGTGTGTTTGTTTGTTTGTTTGTGCCTCTCTTTGCCTCCTGTGGCCTTTGGGTTCCTATGGGAGTGGATGCTCTGTTACTGGGCTGTTGTAGCAATGGATGAAACCCACACAGAGATAATCCTTGCTGTATAGCCATCTGTATTGGCTGCAGTGACTTCAGCAGCAATTTTTAAGCATAGGCTCTCATGGATTATCCGCTTGCTTCGGTGAATACAAATCAACTGGCTGTTAAGATTAAGATACAATAATTTCCATATCTGGAAACTGTACAGTTATTAATGGGAAGAAAAACAAAAGAAAAGTGTCATACAGGGTGCAAGGTACAGTCAGCAATTTGTATAAATGGCTACATGTGAGGAATGCTGGAATTGGGAAGCCTTTACCATTTAGGAAAGGAGAAAATGTAGATTTAAGATGTCATTCATTAAACATGACCCAAACTGTCCTAATCCTTTCCCATGAAATCATCTTCTAAGCTCTAACATGTTAAGTATACCTAAGAAATAAAGCTGATTTAATATGGCTGTACCCCTGAAACAAAGGGCAGTGAGTTGCCACCTCACTTTTACTCCTTTGATCTAGGTTCCGTACTCATTTGGTACTGATAAAGGGAGTTAGAGAGAAAGTAGCAAGGACCTGATGACAATTTAATCACTGTGGTGATTACCATGTGATAATTAAAGGCTTGCTGCTGAGAGATGCTGGACACTTTCAGTGCCTTCCTAGACAAGTTTTTCTGCCAGTAGCACATACAGAGAGTTTTTTTCTAAATGAGCAGGGTGGGATTTTCAAAAGCATGTGTAAGAGTCCAGGTAACTTGAGTTTTACTGAGTCAGGCACTTGTGGATAATTTTTGGAAACCTGATCGTATTGTGGTCTAATCAGAGAGTTTGGTTTAGTTTGTTTTTTGTTTTTGTTTTTGTTTTTTTTATACAGGGTAAACAGAATTTTCTTTCTCATACCCAGACACCTTCTGTGTTATCTAAATCTTCCCTGCCACTCACTTTTCTGTCCTCCTCTTTAAACCCTCTAGAAGTGGAAATGCCTATGTTATCACATACTGGAGATGAACATTTGCAAAAAGTGCAGATTTTATTCTGATTGTAGAATAATTGCTGTATGAAATTGTCTAGAATTGCTTTGAAAGGGGGCCCAGCAGGAGCCCGCTCCACCCCGAGGGCACTAATTAGCCTTAATGGCCCTGACTAGCTTCACTTGGTGCCTTCACCCACTCCCATAGGCCCAGTAGCCCATTTAAACTCAGCCAGGGGCACTCAGCCTCTTTTCTGAGCTCAGACATTCCTGGTTGTGGACCCTACCCCACAGGCTGAATTCCTTGCTTGGCTGTGGTTCTCTGTTATCCATGAATTTGCTTTGTGATCCGGATTCCTACTTGAAGCTGGGCACCAGCTTTGGGCCTGCCTTGCTCGGATACCAAAGAGCTAGGCCTTGCTTGGCAAGGTCTCCAGTCTGCTGTAATGCAATGATCTGCTCCATGTCCCTTAAGGATCTGCTGGCCCTCTCCTCTACCTGAAGGTTTCTCTTGTCCAAGGTAAGATCACCTATAAAAGTTGTTTGTTTTGCTGTTTTTTTTTTTTTTTTCCCCCATGGCAAACACTTTCCTAATCTGTTCTTTAAACATCTGTTCTTTAAGTGGAGCTTAGATGATGAACTTTACCATACTCTTTCTGACTGGGGTTTGGGGGGGAACATTTAATGTATGGCTTTCTCTTTGTGGAGCTATGTGACATTCTCCTTTGAATCACAGATGAGTTTCATGAGGGACATGCTTGATGGTTCTGTCCCTTGATATATGGAGAGGCCAAGACACTGTATGAGTGTAATTGCCTAGTTCATTCATTCACCAGAAGTCATTTTGGAGTACCCGTGAAGAGCACTCTGGAGACTGAGAGCACTATTGGAAGGTCAACAAGTTCGTTTTAGATGGCTCAGGGTCAGAGTCTGATCTAGGTTGTATTATTGAAGAGACAGAGCAAATCTCATGAGCTAAATGTCACCATTTCTCCCTGACACCAACAAAACAAAACCCTTTGGAGCAGTTTCAGCACTTATGGTCAGATAAACAGGATAAAACAAGCAGGACTCTGTTTGTCAGAATTATGTCCATTGACCTTCTTGTAGTATTTTTAGCTGGTTAAGTGCCTCTAGTGTTATGCTGTTTTCCATCTTAATGTGTCTTCCTAGACTGGCTGGTGGACAGGCAAAACAAAAAGCCCTCACATCAAACCCTCATGTAGCTATCAAGATATGCCTGACAGCTAGCAGAGTAGCTGTGCCTCTGGTTTATGCCTGGAGATATGTGCATGGAGATAGAAGTAAAGTAGCCTCAAGCTCTGGCCCTGTTATAGGAGAACTAAAATAAGTGTAAAGCTGTTCTTTTCTTGATACATCAGGAAAAAAAAAAAGTTTGATAGCCTTTCCCTAGTGAGCAAACAAGATCTCAGGGTAATAAAGTGGTGGAGAACAGGCTTGGGCACACTAAAATATTTTGTGGAAAGAGAAACTAACAGAGTTCTAAGAGCATTTATTTTATGGTAGGATGGGTGCTTAGTCACAGTGTCTTGCAAGTAACCTTCCCCCTTGCATCCCAGAAGTGCTGCAGGTACAGCCACCAGCCCTGGGTATGTGTGCAGGGGCTGTCCTTGCAGCTTGTCCTCCCCATCCGTGGTATTGAGCCTCCAGCAAACCAACGCTGCAAGCCTAATGAAAGAGTCACTCCAGACCCTCATTTTATTAGCTTCATATACTGGAGTAGTCCATAGTGACCACAGTGAGTGAGATTGATGCTTGAGTCTTAGCTGGAGTTCAAAATATGTCGTTTAACAAAGACTGAGAAGGAAAGTAGGAAATGTGGAGGCATTTTGAGCAAAAGACACACAGAAGGTGTCTGTGCATGAGGATGGGTTTGTGAGGAGGACTGAGACTCAAGAATGTAGCTTTCTTGTTAGTCAACCAGCTCCTCTTTCTGATCCTCCACTACCTCCATCTATGAAAAAGGGAAGCTGCTAATACTTGCCTCTGTAACGTGCCTTTGGATCTTCTGATGAGACCCTATATTTTTATTAATACATGCCAAGGCCTATAGGTCCCCTTGGGATGAGAAGGCCAGACTGTTTGGATAACATTTTGAAATATGTGGACACAACCTGAATGTTTAGGGGCTAATATGACCCCAGGAACCAACTGGGAAATTGTTTTTCTTAAAAAAAAAAAATAAAAAAAAAAATAGTTCTGAATACATAAATCTATCAGGAACAGGAATGTAAAACTTTTTATAGCTTCTGATCAGATATAAATATACAGGGATGCAGATACGTGCTCAGAAGAAGAGTCCTTTCTAGAATGAATGGTGCTGCAGAGGTAGGTGTGTGTCCCCTCTGGAAGGAGACATTCTCTCTCAGCAGTGGTTGGGAGACCTACAGGAATCGCTGGGTGAAATACAGTGGCTTGTGGAGTGCAAAGTGGTTGGGCTGAATGACTGTAATGAGCCACCCTGCACTTTGTAATCTGCTTTTAATTCAGTGGAAATGATGATAGGCTCAGTGAATAATGAAGCAGGAGAAATGCAAGAAAAGCCCAGTAGATTGTGCTATCAGCTATCAGAATAACCATCATTTCTCTGAGAACAGTTTTAGTGATAAAAGGAGTAACACTTGTGTCTGCAGCTTCTTTTCTCTTGTTATTATTGGTAATAGTTAAGGGGAAAGTCTGAGAGCGTGTGTAGGACCTGGGTGTGTTTCTTGTCCTGTTGCTGGCCTGCAGAACTTCCTCTTATTTAGGAAAGCTGGAAAAAAAGAAGGACCTGGCAACTAAAAATCTGACCTTCTTCAGCTCTTTCCACAGACTTAATCTGCAGTCTCTAAACTCAGCTACTGCATCAAGTCTGTGTGTAGGAGACAGTATCTTATCCACAATATCAGTGGACAATAGAGATAGGTGAAAAAGACCATTGCAAGCTCAAAGGATGGACATGTAGGGAGATGCTCTGAGTGAAGCTCAGGTTCACTTGTCTAATGTCAATCCCTTCAGTTTGGGCATCAAAGTCAGTCTTCATGAGGGGTGGAAAAGTGGGGGTTTATCACCAAACCTTTTTCCTAACATGGGGAGACTAAAACTGGCAGTGGGTCACTGGTTATAAGCATCACTCCTAGATGTAGGAAAGAGCAAGTTAAGGTGGTTACAGTCATTACCATCTCCAATTGCCTTTGTAGTGCTTTAGAAGACTCTCTGCCAACAGAAATATATTTAAATGAAGACTGAAGATTGTGCAACAGTATTTGAGATTGTTTCCTGTTGGGCATAACTAGCAACCCTCATTTTAAACGCCGTCTAGATACAGCTCAGTGTGGCATCAATCTATGTAAATTTAAGGTAATGGGTAACTCAAATAAAACCTGCAGGTCTGATCAATGAGCTCTTTAAAGCATAGATACAGGCAAGAGAAGTTTTTAAAGTTGTGCATGGGCACATCTCTTAATAAAGAACATCTGTGTTGCTTCTGTTTGAGGCTGGGCACAGCCCCAAAAGCCTGTTTCTGGCACTTAGACTTAGATTTTTGTTACTTCTCTGCTAGAAAGATAAGACTGGACAGTGCTATTTGTCAACCTTCCAGTTTTCTCATCTGTAAACCAGGGAAAATAACAACCTCCTTTGTAAATCAGTTACCCTGTGTGCAAGCCAAGGTGCTGTTACAGAAATTCTGTAGCTGTAACCTTTTAAAAATTACACCAAAACCCATTTTGGCTGGTGTCAATAATAAAGGGGTATTATTGAAACTGGACAAGGTACTAGGAGTTATCTCAATAATCATCTAAATCCCTATTTCTGGTGATAATCCAACATCTGCTAGAGAATCTTCATGTCACAAATCTCATGTGGGCCACAAATAAGGCAGGACAGACCCTTTGTCAGGCAAGGGTAAGGGCAGCACTGCTGGTATAGGACAGCTTCTCTTGCATGTGGTAACCAGTGCTGAATACATCCCACACCCTTTATTTGCTAACTGGTGATAAGGGAACCAGCTTGAAACAAGATAATCAGGAAAGTGTGGTTAATTATTTTGGACAATACACGAGGATCTAGGCCTGAAAACAGAACGGGGGTTGTGTAATGGTGCAGAGGTAGAGGAAGACACTCCAGCCCTCAAGCTTTGTAGAAGTGCAAACAGGCTGCTCACATCAGGAATGTTCTGGAACCCCAACGATGCCCCAGGAGCCCCACTAAAAGCTGAGATTAAACATACATGAATTTGGACCTTGGTCTCGAATCCTGGCGTCTAGAAGTTGGCTTTGTTAAGAGTTTCTCAGGGCTCAGGTCTGCTGGTGTATTTTTATAACAACTCTGTGTGTTTTGGCAGTTAAGGTAAATTACATCATTTTACTTTATCTTTCTGCATTTTATTTACCTCATTTAATTTTCTAAAAATATACAAGAGTTTTGACTATTCAATGATATGGATCTGAAAACAGAGAAAAGTCAGCAACCCTTTGTCTTCCACTTCTTCATCTAAACCACATCAGCCACATTAAACCACACAAATAAATGCTGCTTTCAAAAGGTCTTGATAAAGAACAGACCCCAGGATATTTTGGATAAGCAAAGGAAGGAAGATGGAAAGTAGGAAGGATGGGGAGGAGGGGGGAGGAGTGTGTGTGTGCTTCAACTTCTTTTTCTCATGAAGAAGGGTTGTGGTCAGGAGAGTGACCAGGCTGTCACTGTCACTGAGCTCTGTACAGCTGCCTGAAGGAGCATCCGTCGCCATCGGCTTCAGTCCTCTCCATGATAGAAACATGGGAAATCAGTTTGCACAATCACAAAAGGAGTGTTTATGGTAAAGACTTTTCTATCCAACTCAGCAGACCTGTTCTGAAAAGCTAAAAATACCAACCTGAAGTCATTTTAGGTGGGACTATCCAAATAGCTTTTCAGGACTGAGCAACTTTTAGAATCTGTATGTTCTGGTTTAGGTGTGAAATACAACAGGTGGCTTATGGCATTTCTGGAGCTTATGTGAGGGGGCTGCAGGAATTTGGAGTTGACTGTAATCTACCTTGGATTGTTTCTACCATATCGTGTGCCCATACCATAAAGGTTTATGCATGTATTTGAAACCTCACGACCTGCTTGCAAAATGAATGTGGATCACTTCCAAGTTCGCTATCCTTCTCTCCTGGGAGGTTCATGCTCCACCACAGGTGCACAGCTACAGCATGGGAGTGCTCATCTTGGCTTCAGGACAGAATCAGCCTACTTAGCTGAAATCAGCAACAAAAGCATTTTGAGCTAATCTGTCTGACTTTGCATGAGAGTATATTCTGATTTTTCAATTGGACTGCAAGGAAAGAACCTTTAGTTATTGATAGAAGGATCTTTTTCCAGCTCCAGAGGAACCTGAAAGAGGATTTTTGGCATCAGCCTAAACAGTAATTCTTCACCCAAAGGCCTCCCTAGAAAAACTGGGTACCTGTTGCTAGTGTAGCTGGGTGAAGATCAGCTGTGCAGAGGGCATGAAATACAGAAAGTCTGTGCCCCGCCAGCTCTCAAGTGATGCTCGTTTGAGGAGCTGTACGTGCCAATGCCAAACTACATAAACAGCTTGTCTTTACTGGGGTCTCCCAGAAGAATGCTGCAATGGGTTAGACTAGCAATCCATTTAGCCTGGCATTGCACTGTTCATCCTAAATAATAAATGATACCCGCTCTGGCAGTTTGTACAGATTAACATCAGTGGTAGAACTCAGAAGAGAGGCAAAGTACCTTTTTAAACATTAATATTCCTCCCTTGCTATAAAGGGATTTAGCAAAGAACTATGGCCAGTGCTGAGGTCTACCTTTCACATAAAGAAAGTAGCATAAATTCACCCATTTCTCCCATTTAACCCAGTCAGACTCCAATATCCATGGGCTTTAGGTATTTACTTAAACTGATATCCAAAACCAATGTTTTAGGGCTAGGAATGCAGGGTTTTTGTTTGAGACTGCCAAAGCTTCAGGAAATAGGTATGTTGACTAATTGTGCTGCAATGCATTTAATCTCTGGAGTTTTGAATTGTGTAAATAGCTGTTGGCTGAGGAAGGCAGAAGGAATCAGTTGTGAAGTCCTACTTTGAGTTCTGCTCCCTGTCATGGATGATGTGTGATTTTTGTCACCAAACGTGGGACATCTTAATATGAGATATGTAGCCTGAGCTAACTAGGTTGAAAGCAGGGGTAGTTTTGTGGCTTGCTGAGACCCCCATCTTCAGACCCCTCACCCTGTGCTTCATTTGTCTGATCTCTGCTCCTGAGGGCAAGAGCCTTCATGAATTTGCCAGATACCTACCACCACAGGGTCCTCGTATCTCAGGATCAAGTGCAAGCCATCAGAGCTACTTGTCTGAAGAATTTTGCCCTGCATCTCTCCCTCAACTGCATCAGAGGGTCTTCTCTGCTGTCGTGCAATGCTATCACTCATTTTCTCTACCTACTTGGTTCAGGTGCCTCTGCACTATTTTCTGCAAGCTTTTGATTTTATTATAATACAGCTATAAACTAGATAAAGAGCATTTATTTCAGCTACTATAAATATTGTCTGACCTTTCCTGTTCAAAGGCAGCTCATTCCTCTGTCTCTAGACTTTAATTTAGGATTATTTGTGGGAGGCAAATGGATGCATACATCACATCAAAGTATCTGCCAGGGTAATTTCCCCTAACGAAGTCCTACGTGCAGAAAGGAGGGTATAGTGAGTTTTAATGGTTGAAATAGTAGGTAGTGTTAGAATATCTTGTGATGCAGTATAATCTTTTTAGGGAGATTGCATAGTGATCACCTTCTGCAGTACAGAGCCCACTGGGGGTTGGCAGTGGATGGTAGCTGGAAATTAGTCAGGGATGAGACTACTGATGTAGTGGTACATGTAGCTAAAATAATCTGCTTGGTGTTTCTAGAGAGCAGATAAAAATCACATGAATGAGCAGGAAACATCTGAGGTCCTGTAAGTAAAGCAGACAGAGAATCCACAAGACACAGAGTATAGAGAAGAAAGTTTTGGAGGGTGATGTGCAAAATCTGATGACCTGAAGTTGTTGTTGAATTGCTCTTGACTTGTGGCGACTTGAAGCAGAAGAAACAAACATTGCCACCTTCCTGACAAGGGGAAACATCTGGCAGTGCTGCTCAGTCCCTAAACCACAACCCCAGAGGAACTGAAGGAAGGAAAAACCAGACAAGCCAGATGCAGCAAAAAACAGGCATGGGGGCCCTCAGGAGTAAGGAGAAATGAGGAAGGAGAGGCAAGGAATGAGCTGGATGACCAGCATTAGCCTGGTTGATGCAACAAGTACTGGGAGAGTACGAGTAGGGCACTGATAAAACAGCATGGGTGTAATATGGACATTGTACACAAAACATGGAAGCAAGCCAAGCTGTGCTTTTCACTCTCCTTTAAGAACAGCACCAGGTAGTTTGGTACTGTAGTCTGTGGATGTGATAAATAGCACAGCCTGGTGTTGCTGGGGTATTAAACATTGCTTGATATGAGAATTCTATGGCCAAAGAAACCCCAGCCCTGTTTACCTGGGAAGATACTGTGATCCTCTTTTGGTTAAAAGAATGAATGAAAATTTGCAAAATTTCTGCAAAAATAATGGTATACTCCTTCATTGCAAAGTATCAGAGTGAATTCCTTCAACACAAGTGCTGGTTTAGCTTGCAGTCATTTGTTTTGTGGACTACATAGGACTTGCTTATTTAAAACAGCAAGCCTGGTTTGTACCACTGTTTGCCACCACCTGCAGTTTATTTGACAACCTCCAAACAATAGCCAGGCTATTCATCGCTCTACTTTAGACAGCCCATTTCCATATGATAATGAGAAGCCAGCATCTGTAATGTACCAGCATGGATATTCTTTAACTCATCTTATTGTTCTGTTTCACTTCGCTAGGATGACAAAGGGCCCTTAGGAACAGAGAGAGATGGATTTACACAAATCCAGCCTCCTTCCCATTGCCCCGTAGGATTTCCCATTTATCACCTCCGAGGAGATGACATGTCTTCTGCCTATATGGGGAACTGCAGCTGGGAGTAAATTAAAGGCAGGGGGAGGACCCGCAGCGGCTCTGGGGAAGCCGGCCCGGGGGAATCGCCGGTGCGGACCGCACTTGTTTGTGGAGGGTAGGGCTGGACACGTCCCTCCGCTGCTCCGGCTGTTGCTGAAGTTGAGGAGGATGATGCTCTAACTTGCTTGTGTGCGGGGAGGCAGCCGCAGCGCTTTGTGAGGGGTGAGATCGCGTCTGCCCATGCACGCACGCACTGCTCAGATGTAAACATGACCTGAGCATCCGTCGCCATCGGGTCTGGCGCTGCTGGGAGCGGCTGCGGGTCTGTTGGTCCCTCTCGTCACGCTCCCCATCGCACTCCTCGGGGGGAACAGGATCCCCGCAGCCAGGGGCGGAGCTGCTCCTCGCACCCTCCTCGGGGGGCAGCGCTGCCCCCTTCACACCCCGATGGGGGCAGGCGGGGAGGNATTGAGCGTCAGCGCGGCGACTCCGCTCTCGGGCGCTAACGAGTATTTATTTGCTCGCTCTCAGACAATGAGTCCCGCTTGTGCACTGAGGGTTCGAGGAGTATTCCCACCCAAACTTAGTCTGCCAGGCGGGAGGGGATCCACCGGCGTTGGCATCTTTTGCCGTTCACGAAAGAAGCCGGGCGGCGCTGGGTTCAGCCACAGCCCCGGGTCGGTCAGGGCTGTGGACGGGCACGTTTGGACAGGACTAACATCCCCGCCACATCACGGCCCCTCCGAGGAAGCCCAGGGTGC
>VWZY01005522.1:28536-74218 GCA_013399075.1 Chloroceryle aenea
CCTTTGTTCCCCTTGTTTGCCTTCCCGGCTTGGCCTCGCATCCTCCCTCTCGCCGAGAATAGTCCCTTTCCCCGTATTGTTCTCGGTGGGTTTCCTCTCGCCTCACGTTTCCTCCACCCCTCCTTAGATGTAGGTCCTCTGCGGACGTGATACCCTGACGTGTGTTTGCCCTCTCACCTGGGGAGTTTCTAAGTCCAGACCTACCTATATGGACTTAAATTCTCCTTTTTCTTGTGTGCAACAGCCATGTATCAATTTGACTCAAACTGCCTTTGCACGGGTTTAAAATAAATTGAAATAGACTTCACTTAAAGCTGCTCCGTGTAAGGATGAGGTTTGTTTGCCTATGCACCACTTGATACCAGTTTAAATTATGCTAAGCACCGTGTGCTTGTAGACTGGGCTTTCTAACGCAGTCATTGATAGGATGTAAAACAGCATCGTGCTTTACCTCGGATCTTCACTGCTCCTTTTTTTGTGCATGGGACTGGGTGGTCCTTGATGTAGCTCTGTTGAATGTAGCCGAAGAGTGTTAGATTGAACATGCTGTTCCTGGGAAAAAGTTATGGAGTGCCTACAGTGGCAAGAGGATGAGGAGAGGCCAAGTTAGGACCTTCTTAGAAGAGTGTCTCCAAAAGGAACCTGTCCCCATCTTTTGTAGTGCATTTGGTTTCAGCCTTCAATCCATTTGAAAGTATTTGCATGGTTCTGCTGGAGCAGAGGGCAGTGCATAGCTGCTGTCTGGGGGATTTGTTATCTTTTTCCCTTAGGGGATTGTGTTTTTTAAGCTCTGCCTTTATTTAGAGTTTTGCCTAATAGGAAGCAAAGAGCAGCTGAGCTCATTCTTGTAACTTTTGCAGGACTCCCAATAGCTGCAGTGAAACAGTAAGTCTTTAATCAATTTTTACTTGGCTATAACTTGGGAAGTCTTAGAGGAGCTGCAGGGGCACTGGCTGTAGAGCTGTGTATTCAGACTGGGGAAGACTGCAGTGCTTTAGTTATGCCTGGTTTGCACAGGGGCAGGAACACAGCTTTAGAAAAACATCCATATTTTCACTTGTATTCTCTGCTTTTTTTTTTTCATCTCTCGAGGCTGGCCTTTAAAAAAAAAACCAAACTTGTTCTAAAGAAGTTGGTAATGATTGCCTTGGAAAGATTTATATTCCCTGCAACTGCAGATTTCAGGGTTTGGTCTATGTTATATAGATATGAATTCTGTTGATTCCTTGGACTTGCACGGGTGCAGGGATGTCAGACTGACTTACAAAGATAACCCCCTGCTAAGAAGGTGCACTTCAGTCCATTAGAAATACACGTGTCATCGTCATTGAAAAGACAGGGATCGTACAGAAATCTTTCAGTGTGTTAAGCCCTGGAATCCCATAATTTTGAAAACGTGACAGGAGTGAATGAACTCCTGAGGTCTAACTTGTAGGTGAATGTTTTCCTTTGGATTACTGTGCAGATGCTGAGTTTGTATTCACTGAAGCTAAGGTGTTTTCTGGCGAGGGGGATGAAACTGCTGTAGAGCTCCCCAGAGGAAAGGCTGTGAATGCATCTCAGCTACAGAAATTGGGGCTCCTTCTTAGGCTTTGTGCTATAACTTTAAAAACAAACCTTCACACACCACCAATAACTTACCTTCAGTGCAATTTTTTTTTCAGTTTGATATTGTGAATGCACAGTTAAGTGTGTCATGAAAAGACTACTCTGAGCATGGCTGTGACTGCTGTGGGACTCAGCTGATGTGACCATGGATGGGTGTTCTTGGTGTAGACAAGTCTACTCTCAGTTTCTGGTAATTTAAGCAGCAGAATGTAAAAAGGAGGCCCGCTGCAGGGCTTACATAATTTTCAAAGAGCTCTTGCCTATTTTCTGTATCCTATTTTCTTCCTCCAATGCTTCTTAGCATTTGTTGAATGGCAGGGAGGAGGGAGGGAAGGATCTGGATAAATGGAGTATTCTGGGGTCCAGGGACCCTGTTCGTGCCTGTTGCACCTTCCCAGGGAAATGGTGGGCCAATGTGTCAAATCCATTTGCAAGTGGTAGTATAAATTAAAGCTGGGGGATAAACAGGTTAAAAGGTTAATGAGATGTCTGAACTTAATTGATTTTCCATACAAATTGGCTATAATGTCTTTTGTTTGCTTTTTTTCCCCCTCCCTGGGTTGCTGTGTTACAGCAGTTACATGAATTATAAAGAGTAGCAAAAGGGGTGGGGGGAGTCATGGCTATTTGGAAAACACGGCAAGGAAACCTTGGTCATACTCCCTAGGCTATGCCGATGGGTGATTCTGGATGGAGTAAGGTAGCTGTGAATTAGGAACCCACACCCCTGTGTCTTCTGGGTCTCAGTGCCATGGACTGTTGGTGATCCTTGAGGCACGGACAGGAGTGTGACTGGGCTGTCATGCATATTGGAGTCAGTGGCTGGAGCCACACCAGTGCCATAGAAGGTTAGGAGGAGCTGAGATCCTTCCAGCTCACATGGTTCCTCAACAGTGCTGGTGTGGTTCAGTGCTGCTGTTTGTCTGTACTGGTTTCAGCTCAGGAGCAGACACTGGTTGGTCTGCAGCAGAGGATCTGTCTTTCTGCTTCTCCCAGTTGTGGCACAGCCAGCCCAGAGAAGTGGCACACTGGAAGAGAAGCCAACTTAAGAGATGCTCTCACACCCTCCAAGAGTGTCATGGGGAAGGAAAACAGTTGTGTGTTCAGGCTACATGGCAATAAAAGTTAAGCTTCCCCTGAGCTCATGTGCTATGAGACCTCGTGGTTAAATCATGCTTCAGACATCTCCTCTCGGATTTTACATCAAAATCTGAAAAATAAAATAGCCAATTCTCTAAAAGGCTAAAATTACTAGGTTTTGCCTCATGTTCTGCTTTTTCTAACTGGAGAATCACAGGGAAATGCTTTTTGTGCTTAACATGGAACTTGATTGTGGAGTGTATGTGAAGAGTTGCCTGCAGACAACAGTTTTCATAAAGCAGTCATCTTTTGATTTAAGGGTTTCTGAGAAGCCAAGGACAGCTGTAGAGGATGCACAACCACAGGGGAGAGAGGTTTTTAGATCACCACATCATTGCAGGAAGGTCTGGCTGATGGGAGACTTGGGCTTGGCACCTCTGCATTTGTAATCAGGCTTCAGATAAACCAGCCCATGCCATAAGCTGCAAGATTGGTCAATACTTCAAGCTATTTGCTGAGAATATGATTAAGTCAAGGGCTGAGGGCAGTAAGTAGGTTGCTGGTCATCACTGATAAATGAGCTACATCCAGTGGTATTGTATGACAATGTTTAGTTGTAGGAACAATTCTTTGGCTGGCTTAGAGCATGTATATCTACTTTTTAACAGGCTAAGCAGTTTGCATCCCTTGTAATGGTGAAAAGCCACAGGCAAAGCTGCTATTATTTGGTTGCAGCCGTTTCAAAGCATTAAGCCTTCCTCTTGCCCTAATGCATTGGTGCTTTCAGCACAGTGGTTAACAGCTCTGTACTTAAATGGCACAGGTTAGAGAGAAGAGATTTTTGTGTGTGTGTTTCCTTTCACTATTTAAAGCAACACAACAAACCATCAGATCGTAGTTCCTTCAGAATTGTAGTAATTTTTGGAAAACAGAGACTGCACTTTAAATATGTGCAAACTGTAATTTCAACTCTTTGGTTTCTGTGCAGTCTGTTTGCAGGGCAAAGTCAGGAAAGGATGTACTTCTATGGGAGGGCCTCTCTCTAGAGACTAGCTCTTTAGAGCTCCTAGTAGGACAACCCTGTGTAGAGCTGACAAGAGCTTCAGATTTTCAGCAGCTGTCAAAACTTCAGTGCAAAGGAAGGGGGATGCTGCAGGAGGGAAGAAATGCAGTCCTACTGGGGTTATCTTGGTAGTTATGTCAGTTAAGCTGTTACAAAAACTGTTTGCAAAGATTACGCGGAACTCAAACATCTGAAACCCCAGTCCAAGTGTGTCCTTTCATTTCTCAGCCAGGACAGGATTGATTACTGTTGATCTTGGAGCACACAGGTGATCAGTTCAGTGTCACAGGCTGGTCATGCTCTGCTGGGTGGCTGTGTCTTTGCAGTGGGAGATGGGCATCTAAACCCCTTTCTAATAGGTGTAAAAAATGTGCCCCTACAGTTTTTCTCATGCTAATGTCTGAACTATCTGTAGTCCCTTTGAAAGAGAGTTCCATAGGCTGGTTATTCTCACTATATACAAATCTCTTTCATACAATTAATCCTTTTTTCTCATTTTTTTTTTTTTTTTCCCAGATTGCAGTGTAGGAGAGAGATGGTTTTAGAAACAAATCCATTTACCTTGTGTTGCATTGAAAACAAAACCCTTTTTTACTAGAAAGCAGAAGCAAAGCAAAAAAAGACACATTTTTCTGCATGTTCTTTGTTGTTATTGCTGTACAGGGTTAAAAGAGTTCAGAGAATTATTCTGTTCTCAAATCTTTCCAAAAAAGAGATTACTTTAAAGGTTTTCATACCCAAAAAAATCATACAGAAAAAGCAGGTGCCAAAAGATGCAAAATTGATGATGAACTCTTGACCCTCTTGAAGTTAATGGGAGTCCAAAGGCCAGAATTTTGCTTTGAGATTTAATTATCTCCTTGGAATAATGTTATTTGTGAGCATTTAGAGATATGGAATTGTAGAATTTTACTGAAGTACCAATTCCCATGTGTTCCAGCTTTATTCATAAATGATCCTGATGATTCTTCTGCCTTGTAGGGGAAGTGATGTATAAGATTAGGAAACTCTCCTGGAATATTTCCCTTTCTTTTTTTAAATAGTAGGTTAAACAGCATCAGCAAAACTTGTTCAAAAAGAAAGAAAAGGATGCACAAGTCAGAAGAGGACTTGGAGTCATTGGAAGTATTTTCAGGGAGAGACCACTTTCTCTAGTTTAGAAAAAAGTCTGAAAGTAATACAAATAACTAGTGGATATTTTGGATAGTGTTTTCACTTGAGTCAACCTCCCCTGCTCCCAGGAACAAAGAAGAGGCTGTTGCTTCATAGTCAGAGCTTATGGAGTAGTTTCATATGGCAGTGCTTGATGTGCTTACTTCTTTGGTTAAAGGCTCATGGAAGGGAGAGGTGGAGGTTGATGGATGTAGGAGAAAGTTGTAAGGCTGTGTTAGAGCCAAGCCTGGTTGGTAAGGGGGGCAGGAGTCTAGAACACCAGGAGGAAGAACTGGAGAGCAGCTCAGCAGAGTCATTGTCCTGGGCTGGGCACCACACAAAAGGTGTCTGCCATCTGTAATCTACCCTGGGGCTGAGATCATAGCTTATGGATGTATTTTGTGTGACATTACCTCCAGAGGCATTGCAGTGCTAAATGCACAGGTTACGTGAACATGGTTACTGCAACTGTCTTAGCAGTTGCACTGGGATGTTATGGAGAGCAGATGACCACGAGTTCAGTAGCTGTTGTGCAAGAGAGCTGGGACTGAATCAAACTGTGGTAAAGAAAGCCATTCTTAGAAAAGGTAAAGTGCCTTAAATCTTAAAAGTTGTGGGGTTTGTTTTTACTTCTGAAAAGGGGATGTGTGTGTAGGATTAACCTTTGACATGGCCTGTTGTGCTGTTTGGCCCCGAAGGCAATAATGATGGTAAATGGCTGTCTGAAGCTTGGGAAGCAGCTGAAAAAAGTCCCTGGTGCACAGGCATACCTGCAATTGTCTAATAATATGCAGATTTCTTTTCCTTTCTTTCCTCTGACTTTTTTTCCTTACTCTATTTTAGTTTAGACTTCTGTTCCTTGTTTAGAAAAGCTACAAACTCCTTTGAATTGCCCTTCAGCCAGTTAAGCATATTTAACTCTGACACCAAGTTCCCTCTCGTGCATAATACAGAGGAAATGTCTTTGTTTGTAGGAATGCTGCCTGAGAACAGGGCCTGGCTAAAAGCAATTTTAGATGACCAAAATTTTAATAATGCTCTTTCAGGGAAATGACTGCACCATATAAGATAGCTGCACATGGAGCAGGAAGGTGAAGCGTGGGAAATGCAGAAGAATGTGCTGCAGTAGGAGTCTTTCTAATCTGTACCATATTACTCCATTTTACAATAAAATTGACTAAGTGTTTCAAATCAGTTGGTCCTCCCCCAGTGTCAGAAAAGCTTAGCGAAGAGTTGATAGAATCTAATGCTTTAGCAACTAAAATCTGACTGGCATTTATTGTAAGCATTCTTATTACAGGGATGGAGAGATGTGTGTTTATCATGTAGCTAATGAGGTAGGGATTCTGAATGCCTAGACTTGGTTTGTCCTTCTGTCTTCCAAAACAAATATTTTCTTTTTAAACTAAGTAACTGAATTTCTTCCCACCTTTGCTGTTGTCTCAATCAGTTTCATCTCTTTCTGATTTAACAGTCTTTGTGCCTGTGCAGAGTAGAAGGCTTGTAGAAGTAACTTTTCCGAACTGCTTCTCCAGCCCCACATGATTTCTCTTATATGGGAAACAGAAATAGGAAGCTCCAGGAGGTGTCTGTTGGCAGCCTTGAGGCTGATGCATTATCTGGCACCGAGTAAGCAGTTATGTGCTTATCTGTCTGTATTTCCTAATGCTGACCATGTGGGTCTGCCTCTCTTGGCAACAGCGTGGCTCCCTTTCCATGTTTTTAGCCTTCATTACACTTAGGAGTAAATCACCGTAAGGGCTGGCTGTGAGTATCTGCTGGGAACAACAGAGAGGAGTCATCTAGTGACACGTTGCCATTAAACAGAAGGTGAATTTAAGTTGAAATGTGTGAAGTGTGTCCTCATCAGCTTGGGACATCCAGGGGACACCAGCCAACCTGTAGAGCTGTTTTTGTAGCGAATAGCATGGACCTGATAAAGATGCTGGTGGCAAGGCTTCCTAAGCTTGTCACTTAGAGAAATTGATTATCATGGAGGAGAGGAAAACAATGGACTTCTGTGTGCACACACCAGGGGTTACTACTTCTCCCATGTGAAGCTTGCTTGTTAAAGATTCTAGTGACTACTGCCTCAGTACTACAGGCTTGCGGGAAGGTTGGTAGTGATGCACTAAGCTACTTTTCTAATGATCTTTAGGGATGGGGATTTTTTGACTGTCCACCCCTAGTCAAGGGAGGACGTGGGTGTGTGGTAGGTTTAGAAGGGAGGGGAAGAGTCTCTGGTGTGTGTGTATAATCTGGATCTCTGCATGAAAAATCAAACGGGAGGAAGAACAAACCTGAAAGGAAAAAAAGGAAAAGGTCCTGCTGTGGTGTCTGGTGCATCAGATCTCAGTTCATCATTAAATGAACAAGTTTCACAGCAAAGGTATTTGAAGAAATCTTTGAGCAAAAACTATTCAGCAACTGTAGAGTTGAGCTCCAGCTGTAACCTGTTGAATGTACCTTGTTAACTTGCCTCCTGACTTGATTCCTTTCACTTGGAGCATTGAGCAGCTGGTGTTAGCAATTTTAACCTCCTAATTCTTAGCTGAATCTGTGTTGTGCTTATTTTTTTTAAGCAAGCATTATTAGCTTTGTTGCTTAATGGCATAAATGGTTGTTAGCAATGCATGAACACCTCCTCTTTCAGAAGTTACACCCTGTCACAGCATCATGTGCTTGTTGGGGCAAGCTGCACCTCCCTGTGAGAGCAATCCCTTCCCCTACCTCTAACTCCCCCTTATTACTTGCAGGGCGCCTGGGCTGTGCAGCAGCTGAGGTATGGTGTGTTTATCCAAATACAGTCGAGTGTGTCATCTTTGCTCTTGACTAAACCATAGCTGCGTGGGATTTCAGTGGCACCAGGAATAAGCTTCCCAGTTTGCTTTAACAGTTGTTGTCTCCAGCTCTGCTGTTTTAAGTAGAGGGTGGCGGGTTGTGCTGTGTGACAGACTGTGTGTCTGGCAGTTCCTCTGCAAAATTGGACTTGTTTGGGTTTGTTTTTACATACTAGTGGTGTTCTGTAGTCCTGCCCTCCTAAAATAAAATGTGGGAGAAAAAAAAAAGTCAAGTAAGAACAGCTAGCCATGGGTGGGACTGAGCTTTCCAGAGAAGAAACAAAGGCAACTGGTGCTGAAGGAACTTGGTGGGGAGCAGCAAATGTGGAAATGTTGCAGGGAATGAGCTGCCTGGAAGTTTATCCTTAGAAAGTTTCAGCCAGTGAGTCCAGGTAAGTGGAAATTTCATCTGAGGTTCATGCTCCCAGGCTGTGCTTTGTGCACGAAGGCCCACTGATGGTGGAGGGGAGAATGGGTTTACTGCTGCTGTGGCTGTTTCTTTGTCTCAGGGAAGAAACCTGTCATGTCATTCCTCGCCCTTCCTTGTGCAAAAGTATGAAAATGGGCCTGGGAGATGTGAGCTGTTGTCTCAGCTGAGCCCTGAGCTGTGAAAACTGCAGGGAAAGATGCTGGCTGCTTGGGGTGGGAGGCTGCTCTATGGGGCTCATCTCCTCGATTTAATGGTGCAACTCCTTCATGATGGGTCCTTTAGGGATGTGCAGTAGTTGCAGCTTAATCCTCTGCTTCGAGGTGCCAGAAATGGTGTTTAACATTTGGTGGCTTTTTTCAAATGTGCCTGTAACTTCTATAGTTGCAATCCAGCCTTCTCAATCTTACTACAAACTGTTCTGAGTCCCTGAGGTGTGTTGGCCAGTGTTGTGCCAGCTGATCTCAAACAAGAGCAGACATACTCGGTGGTGGAACTGTTAAGTGCCTTCAGTGCTCAGCAGGGAAGTAGTAGGTTACAGGAGGAGGAAAAAGGTCAGATACTATGGTCTGACTGAGCTGTGTAGTCCTCCACACCTCTCCAGCTGGAATGCAGTGGGACATGACTCTCACAGCCCTGCATTTTATGCTTGTGTTTCCCTCTATCCATGTGGTTTTGTTGCTCCAGGCTGCAAAGTGGTGCTGTACAGAGCTGCCCAACATAACAAGGAAATGGCAAATGATGCTATTTGGTAAAATGAAGATCCTGGTTCTTTTCTCCCAGGAGAAGTTTTACTTGCTTCCTTGAAATTGGGAGGAGGAGGTGGAGCCACAGGTATAAACTCCAGTCATTTCCATTTAAGAGAACATAGTGGTGGACCTAAGGCAGTATCTGCTAATGGCAATGCTGGCTGTGGTGCTGAGACGTTCCTGCAGTGGCCTGTTCATCCTGCTGAAACAAGCAGTCAAGCAGACTGGTTTACAGAACAAGCTGGAGAGCAAAGGGGGAAAATGGGATCTTTATTTCCTCTGAGCTTCATATGGGACAGCATGGCATGGAGTTATAAACTATCCCATGGGTGTGTGTACTGGGCTTTGTGCTAAAGGGCTGTCAGTGATCCTTCACTAAGATCATACTGGGGTTAAAATGGATTTTGCAGGCAATTTATTGTTTGTGCCTGTTGTCTTCCTCTGCAAAATTTGTCTGAGTAAAAATAGCATTGTGGGTACAGCGTGATAGTAGTGCCAAGCCTCTGAAGATGTGAGGGATGTGCCAAAGGAGTGCGTGTGCATGAATGCTGGGTGGAGAGGATGGGGGATGTCTACCAGATGCTATCTCCAGCTGTTCCTCCCAACACTTCCCAGTCTGCACTCCAGAGCTGTCAAACCCTGGGGACACTCCCCAGGTCTGGGGAGGGAGCCTAGGGTAGCTCTGGCTCTTGGGGCGGGTAGGAGTGGAAATTCCTGTTGCACAGAGAAAGATGTCTGGTAAAGCTCTAGGTACTGCTCTGCCCAAAGCAGCTGATAGGCTTCTGGAAAGGAATAAAAGGTCTGGGAGGGGGTGGTGGTGTCTGGCTAGAAGTCTGCAGTAGGTGAATCATAACACCGTGTGTAGCCTGCTTTCTTCCCCTGGGGCTAAGCCAGGTGTAAGAGGAGCTGTCAGCAATGGTCCCTGTCACCTCAGGCTGGAGAGACTTTTATTTTAAGGCTGCACATCACATTCAGTCCCTGGTATCACTGGATGTGGTGCAAGCCTTGCCTGGGTCCACCCAGCACACACCATACCTGCTCTGGAGGTCCCAGGGACAGTCCTGATACACGTGATCATGTTGGTTTAAGATCACTTACCCCTTAAAAGAAGGAGAGGTCTTTGTAGAAGAACAAAGGTGAAAGATGCTTGTTTGTAGGGATAAAAACCACGGAAAGCTAAACTCAAAGAAAATCTGTGTTTTCTTTTTGAGGAGTTGGAAAGATCTTCCTGAAATATTTCCATGTAACTGCTGTGGTAACTCCTAGAGTAAATGATCTCAAAAGCTGCAGTTCTGAGTGGAGTGGCTCTTCACAGCAGAGGCCAGGTCTGCAAAGAAACATCAAAGCAAGAGGGAAAAGTTTGCACAGGGCAGTGCAGAGATGCCATGACAGATGTTTAATGGCTGCAAACCTGAAGGGGGGAGCACTAGGAATGATAGCACAGAATGCTGAGGAAGCAGGGACAAGCCTGATTTGTGCTTGCTTTGTGTTAAGGAATTCTTCAGATAAAAATCCCTGCCAGACCCCCAAAAGTTGGTTTGAAAACCTAGTGGAGGAGTGTTCAAGGAGGGTCTGTGGCTTGAAAGCAGATTAAGCTTGGACAAGACATATTGATGGGATCCAAGGCTTTCTGTGACTATGTAGTTCCTCAACATGAGCATCTTGCTCCTTAGTGACTGGCCTGGGCTGTAAGAAATGTATTTGTACTTGTCCCTGTCTGTGCATGTGTGAATGTTTCAGTTCTCTTCTGGTTTATTGGGACTTTTTTTCCCCTTGGAACTGTTTTGTGCTACACTCCAGTGGTTTTGTATTGTGTTTGCTGAAGGTAGTGGGTAAGGCATAGCATTTTACCCTGGTGGGAGGAAGGGTTCAGAGATGTTTACTGGTGGGCTTTGTACCCTTCTTGAGTGCAAAAGGTTTGGAAAGTTTTGCATTTACTTCGAGCAAGCAGTTTTTCTGCAGCTGTGACACCCATGTCCAGTGGGAGGATGGAGCAAGGCAGGAAGAAAAAATGAATTCAATTCAATTTTGCCACTGTCCAGTGAATTCTCAGTACTAATACAACATCAATACATCATTAGCAATGGCTTAGTCATTGTAAAGCAGTTCTTTACATACAGCACACTTTTACCTGCAAGAACCTCCTGGTGTGTTTCCAGATACATTTTTGTCTAAATAATACAGTTTAGAATAACCATTTACTGGGATGAATGTGTCCACTCTGAGGGTTTAAGGATATGATTAGCAGAGGACAAAACCAGTTAAGTCCTGTCCTTGGTTGTGGTGAAGACCAGGCAGCAAGGCGATGATCAGTCAGCTCTTTGTTCAAACTCTGCTCCTGCGATTAGAATCCAAATTGTTTGGGTGAGCTGGGCAGGAATGTGCTGCTATTTACCCAAATTTTGAAGAAGACACTTGGCAGAGGAATGTGCTCTGCGTGCTCGCCATTCCGCTAGGAAACCACGCATGGAAAGCTAACCTCAAGTGAATATTTGGAGGGCCAGGGGGGCTTCGGAAGACCAGCATGGCTTCCAGATCTTAGGAAGAGCAGGTCATCCCTGCAGACTCAGTTGTCTTGTCTTGTCCTCTCTGCAGGCTCCTGGGTGGTTACAATAACCCTCTTTATTTCGTTTTAATATGTGTCTGAGTAGCTGATATTCAGAATGGGATTAGGAGAGATGAATTGCTGCTGAAATTGGTAATAACAGAAAGCAAACCTGTCTGACAGCATCTGCTCTCTGATCTTCTGAGAGCAGGTAAAAGAATCCTTAATTAACTTTTTTTTGCAAGGGTGGGGTAGTGCTTTTTGTGATGAATTAATTTTGGAAAGTTACAGCATGAGGAGTTGTTGCCTGGGTTAGAACAGCCTAATGAATTGTCATAAATTAGCCCCTAGCCTGTAGTGAATACCAGGTTTGAGGAGGAGAAACCATAATGCTTGCTGTGGGCTGGAGGGAGCTGACTCAGAGAAACTTCTTGAAGGTAACACAACTGTGTGGTGGCTCTCAACTCTTGTTGTCAAAACATTTCCAAAAGCTCTTTGCACTGCTCTGTTTTGCTTGTCTGCTTCTTGTCTGCATGAGACACCTCAGAGCTGGGCAGAGGCTCTGGTGCAGGCACGATGTGCATGTTGCAGTTGCATGTGTCCCAGGCCAGTTACTCCATGAATATTTTATCTGCCCAGTTAAACTCTTGGAACTGGCCCAAGGCAGAACCAGTTTGCTTGTTATTTGTATGCATGGCTGTTTCCAACCTAAAGCAGTGGTGGTAGCTGTGTGTTAAGCTTGTCTTGTGTGGTGCTGAGTGCTCAGTGCAGAGACTGTCATTGCTAATCAGTGTGGTGGTTGGAACACATCTCTTCCTCCAGCAGTGCTCAGTCAAACTCTCATCAAACCAGAGTTGTCCTGGATTGCTGAAGATTCCTTCCTACAAATTAGAGTCGACTGATGGAAAAATGGGAGGCTATTGTAGAGCAGTGGGTAGCTAAATGCTTACCTTGAGACTAAACTGATGTTGTTCCCAAAGAAAAAGCCTTGACAGATCATTTTGTTGGCTGCTGGAGAGGAATTGGAAACAGGGGCTTCTCTGCAAGGGCTGTGCCGTGGTTTAACCAAGGGTTGCTGTAGTTGTGTCTCTTCATTTCAGGAGGATTGATAAGTGTGTCCCCTTGGTGGTGTGGCATTAGCTGCTGGTCAGGAGGGGTGAGCAGATTGCTGTCACAGACTCAAAATGCACTTTAATGCGTATGATCTGATAGCTTCCATAAAACAAGAAGGGGGTGTTTTGAGGGCAAGTTTGGAAAAGCAAAGGCAGGGAGTTTTGAGGCACTAATGTGGGCATTCCTCTGAATGGTCCATGCCCTGAGAATGAATCTGTGTGGCCTTACCTGTGGGAAAGAGCTAGTGAGAGACACTTTGCTTCCTAGGCAATTGCTGTCCCAAAGCAAGGTACTTTCTTCCCAGATAATAAAACCACTAGGGGTTAATCGAATGAGAGGCAGTAACTACCTCTAACTCAGTACAGTTGCCTGGGAGGCTTAATAAGTTTGTAATGCTTGAGTTTTAGTGAGCTCTCTGCTGCTCTGTTGGTGCACCATGAAATTCGTGTGCTTCTCGTGTTAAATGCCCTTTCAGCTTGGCCACTGTGAAGGTAATGAAAACTTTGTAGAGAATTTAGTCTCAAGTGAAGCCTCTAGAAATGATCTCAATGAATAAGTTAGTTTAGTGTCTCGTCTCCAACAAACAGCCACTATTATCTCATTAAGGAGCTGATCTTTCAAAGGTCCTGGGGGTTGGGATATTTTTTCCCAAGAAATCTTCTTTCTTGACTCCCAGTTAGACACTGGTTCATGTCCAGAAGTATCCAAATGGCTTTGAGTCCTGGTAAAACTCCAATTTACTTACTCTGGAAAAGTCCAAGCATTGTCAGGTCTTTTATGCTTTGGAGGTACAAGAATTTCATCCTATATATGTTTGGCTTGCTGAAGGAACAGTCTGAATTGCTGAATTCAGAGAGGGGAAAAGAAAGCTGTAGCATGAATAAAGCATAGGCTGGATTTCTGAAGACACGATGTCTTGATTGAATGGTTTTAATCAGCATCATTTAAGTTACTCTGTCATTGCTTAGCAAACAGTCCTCGCTGGCTGACAGAAATATTGAAAAACCAAACAAGGCAATACCACTGCCAGGGTTTTCTTATCTTCCCAATTTGGTTCCTCTCTGTGCACGCAAGGAGGATGAAAATGGTGCATGCGGAGGAGGGGTAAGGGGAGCTCTTTCTGCATGAGTACAGAGGTGCTTCTTTGAGATGCCAGTCCAGAAAACAGCTGCCTGTCTGCCAGATGGTTTGAGGCACCACTTCTAGGAATAACCTTGGGTACCTCCTGTTTTATGCTGTGCAAATTATTTGGGATTAAACGTGTTTTGAGCGGGGAGGGTCTGGTTTAAACCAGCAGCTGGGTAGATAGGAGGAACCTCCCAAGATGTATCCTATCAAGATCCAGTTAAAGAAGAAAAATTGCTGCTGTAAAGCTGGTCCTGTGTTCTTAAAATGCATGCACAGCTCTGTGGTGTAAACTACTGCTACTGCCCCTTATTTTGACAGTCTCTGAGTGTAAACCTGGGTTCCTCGTGTGGCCGTTACGTTAGCAGGGTACTGTATTTGAGCTCGCCCGCTCTGCACCGCTCTCCTGCTTGCCCAGAATTCAATGGGAAGATGACAAGTCCTGGAGGAGAGGTGTTACCAGGGGGCATGGCACATGACCTCTTGTTCCATGGCCTTGGAGGTAGCTGCTGTAATAATTAGCAGGCAAGCCATGGCTTGCTTTTGCTTAGAGATCCCAGTACTACTGGAGCTGTTGGCAGTCTCTTGCGTGGCCGCAGGGTGAGGATGGCCACGTGAGATGGGTGCAGCTCCCTGGATCTGAGTGCAGTAAAGCAGGAGATTTGTATGAATTAGTGCTGCATGAAATGAATGCAAATAGCAGAGGAGACAGAGGAGGAGGAGTTCCCATGTTGACGCTGACTCGACAGGCAGGTACTTGTCCAATGCTATGCTGTAGCTGCAGTCAATCCTAGGTCTGAATTAACAGACCTGGTTGTTTTGGTCCCTCCCTCATGTAGACTCTGAGCCAGGATTAAGCCCTAGACTTTTTGATGTTATTATTCTCTACCTCAGTTTAAAGGCCATTTCTTTTAACAGTCAACCACCTACTGTTGGGGTGCTCAAGGTGAGGATGCCCAACGCAGCTGCTCCATGGGGACAGTCCATCTGTGTGTGCTGCTGCTGCCCCCTTTGCACGCTGCTCTCTTGGAGTTCCCATTAATCTAGCCACTGCTGCAATTGCAGGCAGTTGTGGTGGTTGCACAGCCTTGTGTGCAAGCAGACTGTTGTCTGCTGATGTCCCTGTCTATCTGAAAGCTCTCTGTTAAATGCCCAGTAGTGCTAAATGGAATAGGAGTTCTTGAGGCTTTCCAGGCATGTCGATGCTGTTATGCAGGGATATGTTGCCAAGGTGCTCTCATCTGAGCTGCTTAGTGAAAACAAACTGCTTGGAGCTATCTGGCTTTTGGGGTTGCTCTGAACCAACAAACCTGGGCTGCTACTTTCATAAAAAGGTTGCTGAATCCATAGGTTGCTGTTAAAGAAAATCGAAGCCAGCTCCAAAATAACCCTAGAAAAAGTGCTGCTGCTGCTTTGAGGGAGGAGAAATATGATAGACCAGTGTCTGTGCCTTTACTAAATTATACAAGATGCTATTGTGGTGAGTGGAAAGCTGCTGTTTGCTGATGTTTTTCTGAGTTACGACCACATTATCCTGGTGCATGTGTGCTGCCCCTGCGGATGCTGCTGGGCATGGCGAGTACAGCTGTGGGGACAGAGCCTCTTTGGCAGCTCTGCTTTCCTGCAGTGTTCCACTGGGAACCTTCCCATTTGTTTTTTCTTGTTGCTTACAATTTTCACTCTTGTCATCTTTTCCTTTCTTGTTTTAGGCTCTCTGTTTTGGAAGCTGTTACAAGTTATTTTCAGGTTAATCTTTCCCTCTGCACCTTCCCCATCTCCATCACAAAATAGTCTCTAGGTCTTTTCATATCCATTTTGCTTCCTATATTGCTGAGACAAAAGAAACCCACCTTCTGTAGGGCTGGTTTCAGACTAAGCCTGCTTCATTTAAAATCAGTGCAGGCACTTGCAAAAAAGGGAACACCAAATCAGTGTTTGAATCCTCCTGCAGTGCCACTGGCTGTAGAGGGAAGAGCAGAAACATACAAAAGATTGATATTTTTGTGTTTAAATGTGCATTTACATAATGTGGAAGATTTTAGCTGTGCAATGGGAACCCAATGCAGGTAGGCACAAATAGTCCCAGGGAGGTCTCTGCCAAGGACAGGAGGAAGAGCAATGTCCTGCTTACAGTTCTTGGTCTGCTGGCAGGGAAGACCAGGGAGGTCACTGACTTTCCCAATAGTGTTTTGGTTTATGAGGGTGTTTGCAGCTCGTGTTTTTCCCATGTCAATGGATATAAAGAGCAGGTCAGCCCTCCCCAGTAGATCTCTTTGACCCAGGAGCAGTGTCAGTGCACATGATGGTGCAGGGAAGGGTTTGAAGAGAGGAGAGTGAGGGGCTCTGGGGTTGTAGGGCATGTCCAAAAAAAGCATTTAATAGCCCCTTTCCTTCTTTTAGGATAGAGCAGGGAATGTAAGCAGCAGACAAATCTTGGAGATGGGTTTTTATTAGAGAGCTAGATACATTTGTTGTGACAGAAAGCTTCATTGCTGCTCTCATTTATTGATTATTGGGGTCTTTTGCCGTGGCAGGTGAAATAGGTCACTGTGGCAGGAAACCAGAAGCATACTGCAGCTGTAGGAAATGTACTTCACTAGTTCATACTCCCTGCCTCCTGGAGGTCTACGGCTGTCTGCACCAGCGATATAACCTTTCAGGATGGATAAGCAGCTTGACATGCACTAGGTGTTGGCCAGCTGAGCCTGATCCCACACAAGCTCCTGGGGACAGCTGTCATCTCCTCTGCTTTGGATGGTTTATGACACTCCCTTGCTGCTATCACAGAGTCACAGAATGGTAGGGGTTGGAAGGGACCTCTGCAGATTGAGTCCAACCTCCCTGCTAATGCAGGAACAGCCAGGGCAGGCCACACAGGAACAGGTCCAGCTGGGTCTTGAAAGTTGCTAGAACAGAAGACTCCACAACCTCTCTGGGCAGCCTGTTCCAGTGCTGTCCTTCATCCTCAGTTCTCTGTAGCAGTTGTACTTTCTTTTCCAGATTTGCAAAGGAGTAGGTTTTCATTTTCCCCCTTGGAGAGTGGCCTCATATCCCCAAGAGCCCTTTGGAGGAGCTGTGGCTGGTTTGCATGGAGTGTCCCTTAAACAACCCTTTTTTCAACGTGATTGCAATTGATGTTGCATCTTCAGCACTGCTAACAGGTCCATACCTTGCCCCTGTGGCAAGAGCAATGGTCAATCATTTCACAAATCCCACTCAGGCAGGGCTATGACATTGAATGTGCCTTCAAGGGGTGCAAGAGTCTTGGTGTGTATCTTTTTTTGCACAGCCCTTGCTCCTGGATCTGTGTGCGCCTTGGCAGGGGCACAGTGAGCATGTGCTGCCAACGACTCTTTGTTCCTGGTTTATTGGACCTGTCTATAACAGCAGAGCTGAGATTTGCTCTGCCATGGTTTCTTTCGTGTACTTAATAGGTGCTGTGGGCATCTGATAATCCAACCCCAAATGAAATGCCTAAGAAGGTAAGGTTGCAGTCAGGAGATGTGTGAGCGTTCCACTGCGCGGGTGTGGGATTCACATCTCTGGGGATGGGTGTTCATTAATGCCATGTTTGTTGATGGCACAACAGACCTAATCACAGCCCTGTTCTCTGTCACATCTGGGCTGTCCTCTTGCACAGACCAGGCATAAATTTGGGGTTCTCGGGGGGAAATATTGTGTGTAACTGTGTGTGTGTTTTAATGTTACCCATGTAATCTAAAATTAAGAAGAATTTCCCATCTTTTTGCTCTTTAGCACATCATGCACTCAGTCTGTGTTCCTCCCCTGCTTCTTTGCCAGTAGCTGTGTTTTTCTAGTGTTTTGCTTTAAAATTTTTCCCCCTCTCCAGTTTGTCTTGTCTTTAGAGGGTGCCTTTTCCTGGGTCCAAACCTGGAGAATTGGCTATTGCACCTGCATGTCTCAGAAGTCAGCAAGTCATTTGATGCCTTTTTTTTTCTCCCAATGTATTTTAAAAAACACACCATGTAACAATTTCCTTCAGTAGAAAAGGGTTTAGATGGAAGCCCCCCTTGGAGCTACTGAACCCCAAGTTTAATGCCACACAAGAATGTAAAATAAAGCAGAGGGCTGAGAGGTGAATCTCCATGTTAATCCAGGGTAAAGCCAAAGCACAGTCCCTTGAGTATCTCTAATGCTATATGATGGATGAGAACTTCACAGAATAGGCATTTGGATATTTTTTTTAAAGGACTTTCTTTCACCACACAATTGCTGACAGTAATGAAGAAAAGCAATACAGGGAGTGAGCTCTTCTCTTCCTTCCCTCTGGTAGAGGAATTGAATAAGAAGTATTGTGGATTCAGTTGCCACATTTCTTACTGGGGCAAATATTTAAAATGTTGTCAGCAAGCACAGAGCCAGCCTGCAGTTACCTTGTGCCCACACAGGGCACCTGGTGCAGCCACTCAGGACAGAAAATGGAGATGTGAGCTCAGAGCATCACCTTCCCAAGGCCTGTGCCATGGGAAGCATAATATTGCAAAGCACATTTGTTGCGTTAGGCTAATTGTAGCATACTGCTGAAAACAACACATTAAAGCTACATTTTAATTTCTGCTTTTAATGTTTTCTCTCTCTTCCTGTACTCTTGCTTAAGACCTTTGCAAAGACTTTATTGAGCTGTGTTGTTAGAAGTGTAGCAACATCAGGTCAGGCATCCATGGGGAACAGTTGATTGCTCTTGGTCACCCAGCCAAGAGAATGAGCTGGCAATGTCCAAACAGACCCAGCTTTATAGCAGAGGAATTGGCAGAAGAGTGACTACATCTGAAGCAGCAGTACAAATCCTGACAAACCCAACTGCTGTATATGTGTGTGGCTGGCAGATGTAGTCAGGGCTCTGCAGTGGAGTTAATGTGTTGCAGAGTCAGGATCTTGGGTCGTGGTTCAGCCTGAAATTGGCACAGGGCATCCTGAACAGCCCCACTGCTGTTAGTGGGCTTGTGTTCAAGGTGATCAGAACTTTGTTTTTCTGACTTCTCCTTTTCTTGGGCTCGTTTGAACACATCTGGATTTATTCACATTATTTGATGTATTCCTTTATAATGCTAATCCTGTAAAAATCCAACCCAAAATATTTTTAACGTTCCTTTTCCTAGAGAACAGTATTTTTTAAAGTATTTCATTTTCAGGGTGGAAGGAATAATCCCCCAAGATTGTCCTGTCCATTCCAGACACAAAACCACAGGTAGACATTTTATAATTTATTTTTCTGATGCGTACCATCAAATGCCTTTTAATAGCAAGGGTGTTTGGTCCTGGATTCCCAGGTTTATCTGGAGGAGGGAATGGCATACAAGCTAACCTCTATGGGAAGAAGCAGGGAGAGTGTGTGCTTAAGCAAAGCTGTGTCACTTAAGTGATAAAGAAACTGATAGAAAGTTCTGAATCTCCAGAATGTGTTAAAATTCTTATTGTTAATGGCAAAAGGGGATGCAGCTGGCCTAGGCAGGGTGCAGTGGCTTGGTGCCTACTAAGTGGAAAATAAACAGCTTGAACTTTCATGTCAGGTCCTAGAGAGGTTAAGATCTGCCCAGTTTTCTAAATAATTCAACAGTGTTACATCAACCAAAACCTGTAAACACACCAAAAAAGAAAACAAAAAACAAACAAAACCCAAACAAAACACACACACCCCAAAAAACAAAACAACCCAACCAACAAACAGAAAATCCCAGGGAAAAAACAGTCTGGCAACAGAAGCCTCTGTGTGTGGAGATGTCATTTGCATGATGCATCATATCAAGACATCTCCTAAATTGCAAGTGGCTTCCTCAGCTTCAGCAAGCCACCTTATTTTCTGCTATAAATAATGAATCCATTTTTTTTCACAGCAAAAGCAGTCCCTTTGGGGGAGACTGATCAAGGCCATTCCCAGGGTCTTGGAGCTTTTAATGTGTTCTGCAGCTGGGCTGCTTTGTTGTCTGTCAGTGCTGGTCCTGGCTCGCAATTGCACCAGGCTTAAGGGGAGCTGCAATGCTGTCGCTCTCGCACAGCTCTGAAGCTGTAAGGGAATCTGCTTGTGTCACATCTCAGGCTAAGGACTGGAGAAATCTGTGGGTAAATTCCTGCCCATTTTTCCCCACATTGCTTCTGGTGGGATAGGAGTAAGCTTAAATGCCCTCACTTTGCCTGTGTCAGGTCCATTTTGCCCTTTTAGACTCATGAAAGGATGATGATTTGGTGGAAGCTTGGTCTGTGAAGATTCACTGATGTTTGAAAAGCAATCTGTGATCTGTTACTAAGATGAAATCATGTTTTCTTATTGCTGTGAAAATGTAACTGATATTGACTTTGAAAGTAATAAGGTTTCTGGCAGGGGAGGTTTTCTTGACTCTGTTTTGAGGATAAATTACTTTTTAGGAGCACTCCATTATGTGGGGTCACGTAGGTTGGAGGACTCGTTACTCTGGTGCTGCCTCTGTCAAAGAAATTAGAGGTGCTTGAAGGTGCAGCGATCTCAACACAGCTCTTGCAGGGAAGATGCTCTCTCCAAAAGGCAGCTTAAGATCTTCTGCATTTCATTGTGTCAGCTTTCCCGTGGAAGGGTAGCAGAGGAGCAGTGAATGTTTGGGCTGCAGTAGATGCAGTGATAGACACTTCACCCAGCAAGCACCTGAAGGCTGCTTTCAAAACTGGAGGGTTTTTCCTTTTGTTAACAAATTAACAAAATTCAAAGGAGGAAGGCCTGTTGCTGTTGTATGTTGTGCACAGCCCCAGCCAATAAAGAACTCTGTTGTGGTGTTTGATTAGAACTTTCAGAAAGTGAGTTAAGTGTTTATGAGAGAACAGGAACATCAGTTCAGTTATCAGGCAGAACTGCAAGAGCCCTCCAGTTTGTGTTGTTCCAGAGCTTTGAGAGACAAAAGCTCTTTTGCTGGAAGGACTGAGGAAAACCTCCTGCATTAGCTGCAGCTGGCTTGAGCTAAAATTTACCACTTTTATTTAGTAGTCAAAATTGAAATTGTTTACTGCTGCTTGCTTAATTCATAAAATGCTGAGGCAATAACACTCCTTGGATTTTAAGAGGTGCTTCTGTAACTGAGGTAGATAGCTGCTACACCTACAGCAGCCTCCAGCTGTTGTGGTCCCTACACTCTGCAGCAGAACATGGTGTGGGCTGTTTGCTTGTGTGGACCTGGAGGAGCTTGTAGCATTGGGTAGTATGGGTTACAGCATCAGATGGTGTAAATGAGAAGCTTTGGTAACTTAATGCTATCTTAGCTAAAGATCTAGCTGGTTATTCTTTAAGCAATGTGGAGAACCAGAACAGCTGCAGTTCCAGGTTAGATGACTGCTGGTGTAACTCAGCTTAAAAAGGAAAGGTACCTGCTGACCCTGTCCGTGGGATAACATTTCCTTCTGACCCCATCTTGTAGCACACACCTTATGCCTCAAAGCATGGATTTTAATTACCAGTGTGAACAGAGCCTATTTTTGCTGCTTGCAGGAGTGCCCACATCAGGGTGCACAGCCTGGTAGCTGTTGCCTGAGCCAGGAGGGGACAGATCTGCCAGCTGTTGTTCAGCTGCCCTGATTGTGCTGGAAGCAAGATGATGCTTTGAGCATTGATGTGCAAGTGGCAAAACTCCTGCTCTGCTCAAAGCAGAGGCACATATGCCATTGGATGTGTTCAAATCCAGGTTGGATGGGCCCTTGAGCAGCTTGGTCTAGTTGGAGGTGTCCCTTGCATGGCAGGTGGGTTGGAACTAGATGATCTTTAAGGTCCCTTCCAACCCAAACCAGTCTATGATTTTTATGAATCTCTATAAATTGTCCCCTTATTCTTCTAGCCAACAGCATTATTAAACAGTGCAATATATGTTGTGTGTGCCCTGGACTGGGGTGTGTGTATCAGCCCTTTATGGCAGCTCTGTTTTCACAACAGTAGCAGCACTGTGATGGCCACAATGTGTTGGCTCTGCCCAGTAAAGAGCTGCAGCACCTGTATCAGCCTTTTCAAAAGCTGGCCCTGCTGCTGCCCTGATCCTGCCCTGTGGGGTGCCATGCTCTGCCTTTACAGAGGTCTCCCTTTGCACCCCCCAGCCCTGGGGCATGCAGGCAGCAGAGCAGGGGCACCTACTCAGCTTGCTCGTATCGGTGGGTGCCAGCACTGCTGCTCTTCTCATTTTAGTTTACTCTCCTACTCTAGCTTCAGGCTTTAAATACTTGCAAGTAGAATGGGCTGGATTTTTATCTGAAATAAACGTGATACAGCTATTATAAATGTGATCATAGCATTTGTGCTCCCACCATTGCTAGGTGGCTTCAAACAAAAGAGAAGGTGGATAAAAGGAGAACCAGTTTGGTTTATGTGTGTATATATAAATATATTACAAAAGCCAAGTCCTCTTCAGGGCTGCAGATGTGTTTGTCAAATTCATAAATGCTTTTACTCAAGGCAAAGTCCATAAGATACAGAAAATGAGGCTTTCTGTTGCTGCTTTGAAATCAAAATGAAGCCAAAAATCACAGAACCGAATTAATGATCTTTGAGTTAATTCTTGCAAGTAATACTAAATAAACACTTTAGGTCCAAAGGGGATTATAGGCAAATACAGAGCTGATGGAGGAGTTTAAGGATGTTCTGAATTGTAAAGCAGGCATTTAGAGAGCATTTCTGGAGCTGCACCTCTGGGCTTGGGAGTACATGGAGAGAGGGAGGGATAAGGTGGTGCATAGTACAAGCAGCTAAGAGGAAATTAGACTTGGCTGAGCCTGGAAAGACTGAATGAGAGCAGAAGACCACAAGAAGAGGGAGGAAAATTGCCAAATGCCCATGGGTCAGTGGTGCCTTACCCCCTGCACCCATCCCATGCCCTCCCATATGCTGCCTCTGCCAGTATTGTTGCCCACCCTTGGTTTGCTTGATGGGCTTTGGGTGTTTTCTGTTGGGTACCATGACTGAGGAGTGTTGGTGGAAGTCCTGGCTGCTGCTAATCCCAGTGATCCTGGGCAAATGTCTTAGCTTTTTATGGGTCTGTTTACTCATTTGTAAATGAGCATCAGCCACAGAAGGAAACTTAAATCAACTGATCATCGTAAAGTACTGGGGACAGGATTTTACCTTGGATCACTCTGTGAAACACCACAGGGTATGAAATTCTGTAATCATGTTACACAATAAACCTCGTTTATTGTGATAGCAGGGGAGGGAAGAGCCAACATATGTGTGTATTTTGTGATGATGCAAAATAACAAGTGTATTGCATAGCTTTTAACGCTGTCTCAGGACAGGTTATCTCTAGAAAACCAAGTGCCAGACTCTTCCTTGAAGTAGACAAATTATTGAGTTCATTAATGTGCAGTAGAGTGCATGTGATTCATTTCCCAAAGAACAGTAGATGTATCTAAAGTCTATTATCCTCCCTGCTCAGGCACCTACTCAGATTTTTTAATTATTATTATTTTTTTGTTAGAGAAATTGAAATATGTTACTTTGTTTTTTTTGTATTTTTGAGCTTTTCCTTTCTGAAATGTTTTGACTTCTCTGTTACCATTTTTACCTGCTGTGACTTGTGGTGCAAGCTCCCTATACAGTTAATTTCCTTGGATGATTTATTTACCAGTGACACAGCAGAGCCCTCTACATGGTAATTGTGATGATGTGATCATCCAAACATCAAAGGCAGGAGCCCCTACATTCTCATCTCCCTCATGCTGCTGCAGTCCTCCCACATCTCCCTTTGTGCTCTCTTTTTGTTGCTTTAATCCTCATGGGGAAGGAAAAAACAGAATCTTCTACCCAGATAAAACCTGGGTGAGTGTTGGAGGAGCTTTCTGTACATAACTGCTTACATGGCTTTAGTCAGAGAGCATGGAAATGCTGTCTTGGGGTTTTGCTGTCACCATGTCCCCTCCTTGACCCAGTGCTTTAACTGGCTGTGTCCCAGCAAAGATGGATTGTATTGCAGCTGGGCAGAGAACAGGGGTGTGCTGCCCACACCACGCTTCCTGGAGATGGAGTGGGAAAGTGGGGGTGGCTGTGTGGGGAGGGGAATGGGGAGAGCTCTGGTTTTCTTCTCCATCTGGTGAGAAGCAGCTGGGTTTGCATTTCCAGGAATCAGCCAGGTCTTGTGGAAGAGGGGAAGGAGCTCATCCTTGATAGGCTGAGCAGGACCTGGCTGAGCTCCAGTCCTCCTCTTGCTCACCAAGTCCAATCTCCTGCCCGCTGCCAAGCGCCCTGTCTCAGACTCTGCAGGAGGAAGATGTCTGCAAAGCCTGCAGCAGATCCTCTTCGTGGCTGGAGTGTGCAGAGCCTCCTTGGTAGCTGCACACAGCTCAGACACCTCTGGTTGTCCTTGTCACAGGCAGAAGTGATGCTCACCCTGACAGTGGCTGACTTTTGAGTCTTCAGAGATGTAATCAGTCCGCTCCAGTGTGCACATCAGTAGCTTGGGCACAGGAATTGCCACAAACTGGAATCCGAGCATGCTGGATAAACACAGCTGTGTAGCTCTCAGAAGTGTTTTCCCCATTCTCAACCCTCCCCTCTTTGCCTGCCTTCTTCATACAAAAAAATGCATCTTGCAAGAGAAAATGACAGCTGGATGAAGTCAAATCAAAATAGGCTGTAAGAGGAACAATTTTGGTTTAAAACTGCATCTGTAGAAACTTTGGTCCTTCAAAAACAAGGCCCTAAATGGGATTGGAGAGCTCATCTCTTCCATGCTCTCCTGTTTATCTCTCTGTTGCCCTGAGCAGACATTCAGCCCTTTGCTGTCAGTGCTGTGCTGGTTCCTGCTCAGCTCTGCAGCCCACTGCAGGTGCTCCAGCTCTAAGGTCAGTGGGAAATGTGGGATGCTTCTTTCCTGGGAACAAAATCCCTAAACAGCCTGAGTTTTGGAAGTGACTCCTCAGCAGGGAGCTAAATATTAGTATGGGGATTAAGAATTGCTTGTAAGGAGGAAGTCTGGCAGCACAGGGAGATGTTGCTTAAGGCAAGCTGATTTCACCCGTTTAGCCTGGGACCATTCATTAACTTGTTCTCTCTGTGTGCACATCTCATTTAAGTGGCTTTCTGTTATTTGGGAGAACTACAAAAGTGGAAAAACAGAAGAAGGAGGAAGTACTTGGAAACACTTTGATACTTTTTTCCTTTTTATCTTTTGAAAAGCAACTGGAAGCTCCAGTTCCTGTTGAGAGCAGAGCAGAGGGATTCCTGCTTCCTAGAAGATGTGCTCTGGGATTCAGAGGGAGCAGCTGGCCCAAGGCGATGTACTTACCCCTTGGCACACACTGTCTCCTCCCAGACAGCAGGAGCCCAGGCTGCTGCTGCTCCATTACATGCTAATAGTCTGGGAAATGAAATACAGTTATTAGTTGGATTGTTAAATGGACTTAGAGCCTGCATCATCTCTTTCCAACAGCAGTTGGAGCATACAGTACAAACAAACAAAGATCCTGGAGCAAAACAGGTTCTGTTCTTGTTCTGAACCTGGCTGCTGAGTGCTTTAAAAACACAGCAAGACTCCTTGGTGTGTATTGGTAGGTCCTGGGGGCAAAGCTTCCACTTCCAAGGGGATGAAAGCAGCTGCTGGATGGAAACAGCCTGGGGCTTTCCTGGGTGGTGGCTAACTTTGCTGCAAGTTTTGGTGTGGGCCATGTCCTTTGTCTCCTAGTGAAGCTGGTAGGACCCAGGGAGAAGTCATCCTCTAACTCCTCTCCCTATAACAGGAAGAAGGATTAGGTTGGGAGGCAACTGCCCCCACCTTGTTCCATGTTGGGAAAACAAATAAAAATGAGGCAGGACTGTTAAAACCTGTCTGCAAAGCTATAGAGCAGCATGGAAACTGTTTCCCATCAGGGAATGCATGGTGGGGTGTGGAGAGAAGGGATGTTTGGTTGTATGGGGTTTGTTTATGCCAGAAGCTTGGCTATTGGTCTGGGTGAAGGCAGATGGAAGCAATTTTAAGGGACAGGAGCCAGCTGACAGTCGTCCTGATACAGAACAGCTACGGGCTAGTCAGTCCTTAGCAGAAGTTTTCATCCTAACCCCTGTCATTTAGTGGTTGGTCAGTGCCCTAAGAATGGGTATTTTTATACACCCTTATTGTCTGTGCAGTTGGTTTTTAGATGCTGCTTACAGCTCCAGCCCTCCCTGGTAATGATGGGGAACGATGATCTCTGTGATGCTTGCCCTTCTTAAAGGCTTGCAGCCCTTTGGCTTTATTTTCTCTTCTTACGTGCTAAATTCCAAGCTTCTGGAGTCTTGGTATTGCAGTAGCTGCTCTCCCTTTGGTAGGTTTGTAGCTTCCAGGGTAGCTGAAGAGATCCTGGAGACAAGAACCTCAGAAAGCAAATGGAAAGACAAACAAATGATAACTTTATAATGCATTTCTCACTACTTCGTGTGCTCCTATCCCAGACAAAGCTTTACCTTTCTTCCCATATTTATGTGCTTCTCCGTGAGCAACTTCAAGTGAGCTTTTGAAAGTGTTCATTTTATCTATTAGATGCTTTTTATGATCCAGTGTAGAAATCAGTACTGGAGGGAAGGATTTAAGGGCAAATTCCTACAGTTTCAGTGTACTGCACTACGAGACTGGCCCTGAGCCTGTTTAACAGGACGGTCTGCATTTGCATTTTTAAGTAATATGGTTAAATAATGTGCTGCTGGAGGGGGGCTGCTGCCTCTTCCCACCTTCCCCTTCAGTTTAACCTGTGTTAAATGTATTTTTTTTCAAGATCCTGTCTGCCATTTTTTGCAACAAGTGCTAAACTTTTCATACAAGTCCCAGAAAAATGAGTAGAGCCCATAGCTGAGTTTTTGTTTCATCTTGGAACTAATATTTTGCATTTATAGGCATTTAGCACTTTAAAATGGGTCTTTAATTGTTTCTTTTCATCTAGATCACCGTGTGTAATGGCTCGTACTAAAAATAAACCAAACATGAATAGGTGGAGGGAATTAGATGTTTTTCCAGGCTGAACTCAGCTGTAGCTGGGTAGGATGACACTTGCAAAGAGTGGCTCAGAAATGTGATTCAGGGCACTGAATCGATCAGGCCGGTCATTACAGAAACCACATCCATTCATACCTCCTGGCTGCTGCTGAAACCCACAGCCCAAGCTGGTACGTGGCCTTTCCTGAAGGAATGGGGAAGAGCAAGTTTGTGAGCTGTTGGCTGAAGTGAGCAGATAAGAAACAGGCTTTGAAAACAGAAGGGGCTGTTTCGAATCAAATCCTGGAAGGGGGAGAGGAAGGAACTGGGGGCTCGTGTGCAAGGAGGATGACTCACTGCTGTTGTCATCAAGGTCTCCTCTTACAGAGTTAGTGATTATTGCCCAAGAATATGATGATTTACCAGTATCCAACTTCAGCTGGAGCACCTTAGCTAAGGCACAAGGTGCTCTGCGGTGTCACCTTCCTGCCACTTGTGCCAGGGCTCTGGCAGAGTGAGCCTTCAGCATGCTGTGAAGGGACCTGCAGCCTGTCAGGGGCTGAAGACTTGCCAGCCCTGCTCATCAGAATATTATAAGTACCAGGACCCCCATGGGACTGCCTCAGGGATTAATTTGACTGGTGCAGAGATGGAGAAGTGAAACCGCTGCAGTCTTTTTTTGGAGAGGAGAGCATCTTTGTTCCCAAAATGCCTGACATTATAGGAGACTCTATTTGATGGATGCTGTCAGATGAGCCTCAGCACTCCTGTGTCAGAATATTTTCCTTCCCTTTGCTCAGTAACTGTGAGTTTGGGTGCCTGGTACCCTGCTGCCGCAAACTGGCCTGTCCGTGAGGGTACCTCTGGATGTGTGCTGGGGGGGACTCTACTGCACTCCTCACACAATCCTCAGTCCTGCAGTAAGCAGCAGGCCTCTTTCTCTGAAGTGCAGCATGGCTTTTAGGTGCAGCTTGTTGTCACTGAGTCCAAAAATCATGCTTTTGTGGTGAGCTGTTTTCAGCTGCAACAGAGCAGAGCAATGTTTTGTTTAGAAGGGAACTTCCTGATAGAAAAAGATACATGAAGGCAGGGGCAACGGGGTGGGAGACAGTGGCAAGTGAGAAAATAATTTGAAATCACCCAAAATCACCAGAGTCTGGTTTCTGTCCTTATTCAGGGGCTGGTTGTCACTGTCTCAGAGAGCTGGGAGTGCTGCTGCAGCTTTCTGCACTGCTTCTATGGAACCCAGATCTGCCCAGCACTTGTCCAGATAACTTCCCAGCTTGCATGGAAAATAACAGCTCATAAATACAAGTCTGCATCTCTGTGCAGGAGGTTTCCCAGGACAGTCATTTGGTTCTGGCTCTCCACATTAAATCTTCCTGTGCTGGGAGGAGATAAGCATTTGAAAATGTATGGCCACAGGACCCCGAGGTCCTCCTGCTGAGCCTCTGTTTCCAGCGTGCAAGGCTGGAGCGCACCCTTCTCTGCTCTTGATCTTCATGACACTGGGTGGCTTTCCATGATTTGTTCACTGCTGTTGTGACTGGTGGGGTAGTGGGAGCTGTCATGGCCCCTTCCTGGCTGGTGGGTGACAGGTGATGCTGACTGGAACTTCAATCCCCGTGTTTCCTTCCTGTGGGATGAGACACAAGGAGAAGAGCTTTGAACAGCCTGAGCACAGCGGCTGCCCTTGTGTGCCTCTGACATAGGATTTGTTCTGGGGACATTGGTCCTTCTCACTATGCTGTGGATCCTCCTCTCCTCCCCAGCTGGTTCAAGATGCTCTTCCTGAGCAGATGCAACTTCAGTATATTTATTCTCTCCTCCTTTTTTTTTTATTCTCAAAAAAATACTCACCAAAACTCAGGCCTAACTTTGGATGTTTCGTGCAAGAGAAGAAAGCTAACAGTTGTCTTGTTAACCTCACTGTTGTTGCACATTTGTCCTGTGCCTGGTTAGAAAGCATCATTTGGAGAATGTAACACTGTACAAGGGCACAGCAGAGTCATGGCTCTGCAGGAACAGGGACTTGTTTTTTTCTTTCCTGAGTTAACGTGGCAAAGGCTTCAAATTCTGCTGTCTCAAGACAGCCTCTTCAGAAACTGTGCTCAGCAACTTGAGCCAAGAGCCTTGTTGCCTTGCAGGGCACTGCAGATTAACAGTAGTGCAGGATTGAGCTCTTACTACAATCTCAACCCTTTAATTAAAATAATGTGGAACAAAAAGGGAGAATTAGTTAAAAATAACAGCTCTCGGAAGCACAGCTTGTCGTTTTATTAGACTTGTCCTCGCTTTCTCTGCTGCTCTGATAAGAAGGATATTCTCCCTCTGGGATGGAGTGAATAAACTGGGATGAAACTCATTTGTTTGGGCATTATGTGTTAATTAATTTCTAACACTAATCCTTTCCCCATACACTGGTTCTCTTTTCTTCTGGTTTTTAGATAGCAGAATCTTCTTTTCCACAGAGAGGATGGGCAGGTTTTGCTGTGTTGTAAAAGGGAGGAGGGTGTGTTGCCCCCATTGACTCAGGACCAGGGGAGGTTTTGCCTGGCCCTGTGCTGCAGTTCCTCTGGGGGGAGTCAAGAGGTATCCAGACAACGCATCCACAACATATGAAACTTAGAATTCATCTGCAATGCTGCCTTCCCCCTCAACTGTTGTATTGCAGCCTCTTGCTGGTATGATTGCCCTGAGAGCCAGGTGAAGGGGGTGTTCCAGTGTGGCACTGGCACTCCTGGGAGGCACTTGGCTCCCAGCAGGTCGCAGGCACTGCAGTCCCTGGGCCAGCCTGAGCAGCTCCCATGGTCCTGTAACTGGGCGTGGAAGCACTAGGGTCACTGCCATGGAATGGTTTTGTGGGGGAGGGAAAGACCCAAAGCACCCATGTAGAATAAACAGAAATACTCTGAGCCTCTAGACAACAGGGGCTGGTTTTTCTTTTGTATCCAGACTTTCCTAGACTTCTGATGGCAGAAACTCTAAGTGGTGTCTTTAAACTGATGGGAAGTTTGCCATCCAAGGGGGGGAGGACGTGGACTCTTTCTCTCATCTTTCAGTGATTAAGAGAATTTATTTTTTTCTTTTCTTAGTCCTTTTGTTCAGCATTTATTCCTGGCTGCTATTCCATCCTGCTCACTTAGCTTTGCCTATTCTTTCAAAATCAATATCTGCTGCTAAATTACTGGAGTTAGAGAATAAAAAAAGGTAAAAAAAAATGCAGTCTGAGGCTTTGGCATGTGAATATTGCTTATGAAGTGGTAGGATGGACTTCAATTCAAACTGGCTTGCTTTCTTATTTCTAATCTACATATGTCTAAAGGAGTGAAAATCTCCATTCAGGAGAGGTAAAATAATAGGCAGTCCTGGAAAAGGGATCATTTTTCATTCTGTCCAAGTTTGGAAGCTACTGCAGGTGTCTCAAGCAGTGATTTCACGTGCTGCCCTGCAACCTGTTTCCCACAGTGTGACTGCTCTAGGCTCACATTCCAGTAACAAGTGTAATGGGTGACCTCTGTCCTGTCACCTTGCTGTGATTTCAGGTGAGTTAAGGGACAGATGAGAAAATGTGAACAAAGTCCAGCTTGCCAACATACTCTTAAAATACACGAAGCAGGAAAACATCAATTACGTAGTGGCTGTGGTCTGGGAAAAGGAGCAATCTCTCACAGGGAATTTCTTGGATATGATGCATTTCTCTCCTTAAAAGCAAGGAGACATTTGGGGTCTGACTCTAGATCTAGGTGTGCAATTGGGACTATGGTGGCCTTGAATTGCTGAGAGCAGCACTTAAAATAAGGAGGAAATTAATCCTTTTCTTAATAATCAGTGTTCTGGGTTGTGGGTGTGGGTTGTTTTTTGTGCTATATTTTAAAATCTGTTCCTTTCTAATCTGAGCAATTTTCTTCTCTTAGATATGAGCTTGTGAAGACTCTTAGTTGTAATAAAACTGAACTTAGGAGGTCAGTTATAACACAGAGCAGGACTGATTGGAGGGTGGCCACTGCCAAGATGAGCTGGGGTCATCTGTGGAGCTGTGCTGGATTTGAGCCCCTGTGGAACCATCTGTTGGCATTGGAGGGACTGATCTGCCATGGAAAGGTTGGAAAAGCTCCAGTAAGCTTTGGGTCAGGTTGCTGGTGCCTCACATAAATAATATGCTATCAGAAAAGTGTCCAGTGGGAATATTTGATCTGATTAACTATTGATATAAGCAAATCAGTCCTTCTGGAGGTTATTACTGGTGAGAACTTACACTATCTACCCTAAATCCCTATTCCCATGGTGTTTCCTAATAGGATAATAGATCATTGCCATACAAAGGCAATTACACACTGGTAAGAATTTACCAAGAGAATGAACACCTAAAATACAGTGTGCATCTCCCAGCAATGGGGTTAGATCTTCTTGATTCTGGCTGGCATGAAAGAGTTCAGGGTGCAAGGTTGTAGGTGTTCCCAAGAGTCCACCCCACCAGGGACTTTTTGGGGCTAGGGGGATGTGCTTGTGGTTCTTCAGTGCTGCTGGTTTGTTGTTTTATATTTGTTTGGTATAAGCAGAAATACAAAAATGCAGCCTGTTTGCTTATGAATTACTGTTTGGGGTTTTGTTCCCTCTGAAGATAGCTGCATAATTCACTGTCTCTGTCTTCTGGGGTCATGGCAATGAATTTAGAGGTTTTGTGGAAAGCCAGTGTTATTCACTAAAATATTGGTGCTTTTGAGGGACACCCATCAAAAGTGGGGTTGAATATTGGAGTTGGTGATCTGGACTGAGCAGTCAGTGTGCTGGGAGCAAGGTGTGTGCCTTTGTTCAGGAGTCCAAGCCTGTCTCTGGACCACAGCACATGCATAGTGTAGCATGTTAATAAAGGTTTCCTTACTTCTCCCGTGCTACACCCTCACTTCTGCAAATTCCACTGTGCTCTTTATGCCTTTCTGCTGGAACCCGCTAAGGCTGTGCAGGGTGAGGTTCTCTGCTTGCAGAGGTTTGGGTGGTGGAGCTGAGCCGTGTGCTGGCTGCCCTCTAGTGAGATGCTGCCCGTGCTAAATCACCACTGGAGCAGAGATCACAGCTCTCTATCAGTAGCCTTCTAAAGTGTGATCAGTGCAATCCTTTTAATCTCAGCCTCCTGACGCTCTGTCTTCCTGGTAGGAATCTGATTGCTGACCAGTTAGTGGGTGTTAAGCAGAGGAGGGGTTAATTTTTGCACATCTGGAGAGTACCACCGAGGCTGGAAGGCAGCTGTTGTGATGTGGTACCAAACCTCTGCACTTCCACTGACAGGGGGGCTGTTCCTGCCCCTGCTGTACACTTTTTTTCTGGTGTGACCTGTAGCACTGCTGGGGACTGATTCTGACTCAGCTGAATGGCAAATTTCTGTGACAGATTTCTATCTATGAGATAAAATTGTGAGTTGTCTTTCAACAGCTGCAGGAGTGAATCAATGGGCTGGGGCAGTGTGCAGGCTGCTACTGAGCCCTTCTTGGGGCTGTGCCTTCTCTCCCCTCTCAGGCAGCCACACTGCCCTACAGGACAGGCAGCTGGCACCAGTGTGCTGGCATCTCTTGGTGCCAACTATACCAATCCTGCTCTGGGAAGAGTTTTGCTTTGCTTCCATAGGGCAGAGATGTTTCAGGATGGGCTTTATCCTGGGTTTTCATGGCTGTTTGTATATTTGTGGTGAGTTTGTGTGTAGGGAGGGGTGAAACTGGTGCCAGTGCTGTCTGACAGCTGCCATCATCATTGTAGCTGCCAGGATCCAAAATGCAATTAAGATGTGAAATCCCTGGGCAATGTGCTGGGCAGTTCATCCAGGCTTGAGTTTTACCTGTGATGGTCCCCAAACTGTGAGCAATGTGTGCTGCAGCCAGACAAGCAGAAAAGCCAGAGCAGATCATCTTCACCAGTGTCGTTGGATGGATTTAGTGTTAGAGCTGCCCTCTCTGAAGAGCAGGTAGGTGGATTCAGGAGGGGCATCATAGCAAAATTCACTCTGGAGGTGAACTGGATGCATTTTCCGCATGAGAGCGGGCTTGAAACAGGCACCAGTGCCCTGGGCTGTGGAAAGACCAGTCCTGCAGCAGAAAATGCTGCTGCTTTGAGGAGCTGCTTGTTGGTGATACCTGGGGGTGTAGGGGGGAGAATTGGGTAAGCGGGACTAGAAGAGCTTAGTCAGGGTATGTTTGTTTAAGGGATCTTATCTGAAGTGATCCAAGGCATGCAGCAGCTGTAGCTGCTGGAAAGTGGGCACCAGGAACGGGTGCTGTGGTGCAGTTCAGCCTGGGCACCAGTGTTGTGGTGATACACCTGGTTTCATCTGTAGACCACATCTGCTGTCAGCAGGCTTGGACAGGGAGGTTGATCTGCATGACTGAGTTTGGAAAAATGTACCCATTTAGGATGTGGGAGATTTTTGTAAGGGGAAATGGGGAGATACTCTGTAGTGTCCCAGGGAGAGTGAAATAGATGGAAATCCATCCACAGTGTGGAAAACTGAGAATAAGCAATGGCAGAAGAACTACAGGTGTAAATCAATAAGGCTTTGAAGCAGAACATTCCAATGACAAGCCAGAGGTGTGCTCATGCAGAGCTGCTTTAAGATGTTTTAAATCCTGAATGTCAATCTCAGAGGTGAGTGTTCGGGATGCTGCAAGTAAGCCAATGGCTCTGTTGGGGATGCTGGTTTTGACCTCATCCTCTAGGTATGTACAATGAAGTGAATCTTCTCTTCAATAACAACAGTTTTCTACTGAGAATTGAGATATTTAAAGCACAGGAAAGGTAGCACAGGTTGTACCTCTAGATCAGATGAAACTTGCTTGAAGGATTCATGGATCCTCTTGTTTCCTTTCATGGGAAGTGAGGAGATGGCAGTGATGCTGGTTGTCTAGATTCCTTAGAGCCTGCGTGATAGATGAGGCTGAAGGGGAGAGTAGTAGAAAAAAGAGTCCCCCCCCATTCCTGCCTCTGAACAGTAAAACTCAGGCTGTGGAAGGGGAGGTGCATATATGTAAAGCAACATCTGGGAGGAGGAGGAAGTGCTTCTTTTGTTACAACTTTGGCATTGAATTCTAACTCTTGTTATGTTCTTATTTCGGTCATCAAATATCCCCTTTGAAAATGATTAGGTGAAAGTCTTAAAACCTACCAAACCACTTTTTTTTTTTCCTTTCCTTCCTTTCCAAGCTAGGGCAGGAGCAAACACATCACTTACCTCCTGTGCCGAACTGGCCTTCAGCATAGGCAGCAACAGGCTGAACCAGTTTGCTCATTGTCTCCTGATAGGCAGTCTCTTGTCTCAGGCACCTTGGGAGGTGCTTGGCCTCTTCTGCCGGTACTGCAGGAATTCTCCTGCCTCCAGCCACCAGCTCAGGCACCGCGGTGTGTGGCCAGCAGCCCTTGACCAGCAGCAGCCCCGCGCAGGAGGCTGTGCAGAAATCTCAGGCTGAGGCTGGGGGACTGCACGGGACAGCTGAATGCACAGTTGAGAGGTTTTATGGCGTGTGGCAGAGGGTAGGTTGTGCAAGCAGTTTTCACCTCCAGAAGGTACCTGTTTCCTGAGTCTCAGGTGAGAGAAACTTGTTTAAGTTGACAGGTTGCATTGCTTGAGCCTGGGAGACTTTTACTGCCTTTTGAGTTGGAGGGGGGATGTTCCTGCGGTTGGTGGAGGGCTCCTGGGAGCACAGATCAGAAGTGACTGAGTGCAAAGGGTATGCAAAGGCTTCTCCCAAGCTTACTTTGCATGGGTGTTGCCAGTAGCAGACCAGCTCCTGGTGCAGTTCCTGATGCTGGGCTGGTCAGGCATTCATTTGGACACCATGTCTACTGTGGATGATGAGGGGATGGAGGCTTTAACCATGTGGGGAGGCTGCCCTGTCCTGGGCCAGTACTGGAGCCTGTACAGAGAGCCTCACAGGCTGAAAGTGTTTGCTACCACAGCAGCAGCCAGTGCTGCTCCAGGCTGTGGTGGACCTTGCTGAGCAAGGACCCTCAAATGCAGGCAGAAGAGCAGGAGTTCGGGGCCGGTCGGGGATGTGGGTTTTGTTTTCCCAACAGGTCTGTCCCTTAGCAATATCTCCACACCCAGCTGAAAGAGCTGCAGGATGGAGCAGCCCATCCTTAACTGAGCACTGGCAGGGCTCTGCCCCCATCACTGGGCTTGTGCACCCACCAACACCTTCGTGGGGATGGTCACCTTCACGGTGTGCTCTGTGCTGTGCTCCCTGATGCTTTGCTTACTATCTGAGGTCTGCTTGAAACCAACAGATGCAAGAAGTTGGAAGCTTCCTGATGAGACTTTCATGTATGCTTGTATACAAGTCCCTTAACATTTCCACTTCTTTAGATTGAAAATTGGCTGCTTTTCCCCTTTCCCTTCATCAATCATAATGGAAAAACTTGCAGCAACCCTTGGAATATTTAGAAACGAAATTGCTGATATAAATGTGCTCTGGCGCAAGCACAAACAGCTGGAAAATGTGCTATCTCCTGCAGTATTTTAAGGATGTGTAGCATCATCAAGGGCTATTCAGCAGAGCTGGCACTGGGAGCCTGTCCTCTGTCAGAAAATAAATGATCTGTCCCCACCTTTCAGTGGGGTACATTCCAAATGTGCAGCAGACAGTTGATGGATCCCTTTCTCTGATAAGATGTCCTGCCCCTCAGCTGAGCTGTACTTTGAAAGGGTTGTGAGAGTAAATCCCTGTGATGGTAGCTGGCAGAAAGCATATTGAGAAACAGATGGTGCTGTGCTACAATTTTACCTTCTGTAAGGCCAATGCATAATTTAGCCATACAGCAACATGCATTGTATTCCAGTGGCCACCGTGTTCTTGTGGGGGGGTTTATTTGATTTAACAATCAGCAGGAGAAAGGAGTAAAGGATATTATTTGTAGCACCTTTTTTTTTTGTCCCAGAGGATTTGGAAATGCAGCACACACTAGATTTGTTCTTGAATCCCTTGAATTTATTTTCCCCTTGACAGTTCTGTGCGAATCCTAGGAATGAATTGTGTGCTGTGCTGTGTGTGGGACAAGATGTAATGAAACTGGGTGTAGCAGGGCCCTGTCAGCAGTAGCTGAAAGTCTCCTTCCTCCTGATGTAGGACTGGAGGAAGAGGAGGACCAGGTGCTCTGTTTTCCCTGGGCTTGATGTCCCTTGTCCCCTTCCAACCACATGTGCAGGATGGGAGCAATGGTGATGGGAAGTGCCCTGCAGGAGCAGCCAGGCAGGACAGTGTGACCTGCTGAAAAAGGCAGGCAAAGGGCTTTTTGTGCTACAGTTCTGCCCATTAACCTGAATGAGAAGAGCAGCTTTAAAAAAAAAAAAGTCAAATTGATCCTCTGACTTCAGAAAGGACCTAATATGAGCACTCCAGCTCTGTTTCCAAGCATCCTCTTCCTGCTCCAAATAGCTTCCTTTCCCTGGCTAAGCTCTCGCGTCCTCTCCAAGGAGGATGGGGAAAAGTGCATTATTTTGCAGCCTTGGCAAATGAGGAATCACACCCATGAAAACAAATACCCTTTAATTAGGGCCATGAAATGCTGATTGAAACACAGCTCTGGTAATGGCAAAGGCAGTTTGCAAGCCTGCTTTATATCCCAAGGAGGGGGAAAGGAAAAAAGAAATAAAGCAATGAGAATTTTTTTTTAGTAAGCCATTTCAGCCACTCCTCCCCATCTATTTAAAAGTTTGTCTGCCAACAGGTACTGCTCAGTTACTGCACTGTTTCCATTTGAAGTCTGAGGGGGAGACAGAAGTTATTGCCTCGGATAATTGTTAACAAATGCAGAATTCTCATTTGTGCCTATTATAGAAAGAATATATTTTTTTCAAGCATATGAATGGTCTCTGATTGACCCCCACTGGGGAGCTGATGTTGCAGGACAGCCAGAGGAGAGATGAGGAAACTGTGGGGAACATGACCAGGGTAAAGTCTGCCTCCCTGTGGTGTCTGCTCAGCTTCCCTCTCTGCCAGGGTGACTAGAGAAAAGTGTAAACGGGTTAAAAGCCAGAACAAAACACTGGATCCAAACTGAAGCTAAAAGTTTTGGGTTTTTCTTCTGAAGATGAGTTTTTTTTTTTAACAGTCTAGATAGCAGCCCTTTGGTAAAGTCCTCTCTCTCTTTCTCCCGTCACCTCTCCCCTTTTATTCTCCCCAGTAAGACACAAACCAAGTGACTCTGGTCAGTCACACCTGCTCTGTGCCCAGCACCTGCACCCTGCTTTCTGAAGGGGCGAGGCCCTGCTGACCCAAAAGGGCTGACTCAGCAGCTACGGCCACAGCCACTGTGGTCACCCCACCCTCCCTCTGTCCCCTCCGCCTTTCCATCCAGCTTCCTTTCTCATTGTTGTCTGTCTGACCTTTCCCAGTGTCACCTCTCCTGCCCCAGGGGCATCTGATAACAGCCCCTGCTGGCATCAGGACTTTGATTTGGTGCTGCTTTTGAAAAGGGAGGGAAAACTGAACCAGGATTCCTTGTTCTTGGTAGGGCTCTGCTCAACGTGAACCTGCAAAATACATGTTGTCTTAACTTGGTCTCCTTCTTGGCAAGAGAAACTTTGGATTTCTGTAGTATCAGTGCAGATTTCTTCTCCTAATACTGAAAGGTTCAGGGCAAATGCAAGGGTAGTGACTGGTGGAGGAGGCTGACCCATGTGGTGGCTCTAGAAGGCACAACATGTGAAGTATGAGGCAGAGTTTAGTGTTCAGGGTTTCTACACTGATATATATATTTTGTGGGCCCCAGCTACATTGGGTGATTCATTCCTGACCCATCCATGTTCCTGTATTTCTGAGGTTGCATTAAAAAAAAAAAAAATTTTTGTTTTCAATTTTAATATACATAGTTTTGGATGGCTTGAGTAGCTAGGGATTGCAAAGTGCCTGCTGAGGCCAAGGAGAGAAGAACTGTGCAGTGGCAGGAGGAGCTGAGGGAGGGGAGGAGTGACTGCTGGGGGGCAGCAGTGTTGGTAGGGCAGCACGTGGAGCTCTCATGGCATGCCCGGCCTCCCTGTGAGCCCATTGAGGGCAGCTGGAGTCTTTCCATTGATTTCAATGGGCTTTGGATCAAACCCATGGCATGCTGCTTGTTTATTTTGGAGGCCTTCTGAGGGTATAAACATCCTTTCAATGGCTGCTCTTTTCCTTCTCCTTTGGTTCAGTGGCCCCGTGCTGTTAGGTGCACACCTACTTTCTGAACAGCCAGCAGCTTGTGTGCTTTGGAAAGCTTATTTCAGCCTCACCTATAGCAACCCTTAGTGTCCTCTGTAAGCCATGTGGGCCTGCTGTGGGGAGATGCCAGGAGCTGCTTGACTTGCTTCCTTTTCTCATTCTCCTGGTCGAACACTCAGCACTGAAGCTCGCCTTCAACAAATGCTTATGCCAAAGCTCAGCTGCCCTAACAGCAGAACCTACTGATTTCCCTCCTTTTGAATTCTAGGTGGTTATTCCCCATTTATTTGTCCAGAGCTTGCAAATATACAGCACTGTGCGGGTACTTTGTTAGTAAAATGAGACACTAATTGCGGTAGCAGCAGATGATACATTGTGAAATTACCTTGTTTTGCTTCCTAGCTTGAGAAGTGCAATTGCAGCAGACCTGCCTGCTCGGAAAACATCCTAACACTGAGAGTGCTGGCAACTTATTATCTAGATTTACAGTCCCAATTTCTTTTTGCCTGTGCTGTTTACTAGCGCTGCCTCTTTACACTGGTTTGTCATTCTGCCTCTGTAAGAATGAGCTGGGAAAATGCACTGCTCTGCCTCGAAAGGCTTTGAACTGAGCTCATCTGGGGCAGGTGGAACAAGACCTGTTGACCTCAGCTTGTGCTCGCTCGAGTCCCAAGTGAAAACGGCAGCAGGACCATTTTTGTACTTGAGCAGGCTGGTGGGCTGAGCTGGGGAGGTGAGTACTGTGGCCATGGGAGGACATCAACTGCCTGTGCCCTGCTGCTGCCCTCATCCCTGCTGTGACCCCTGCCAACCAGTTACCATGGGGATGTGTCTCAGTTGCTTTAAATATGGGTTTTGATGAGAAGCTTATTTCAGTGTTGGTGCTCTGGTGTGCCGGGTACTGAATGGACACAGGAATGAATCCTGCTGTGCTGGGGTTATGGGCTGAAACTGGGGGTTAGGGGAAGTGTAAAGGGTCTAAGATGGACACTTGATTTGTGTTCGATAGGATGCAGTGGTCCAAACTGTCATCTGAGCATGTACATAGGCAAGGACAAGTTCTTTCCTGGGTGTACAACTTTCCTGGGCTAGGCACAACCCATAAACTCTAATCAAGGGCAGAACATTGCTCTGAGTCATGATTTTTTCTGGAGGCTATGGCATCCTGAGTTACTCATCCCAAGAGAATGAATGCTCTGAGGATATAATTATAATAGTTAGACGACATTTATTCTCACTCTTTAAAAATTCTTGTCAGGAAACAGATAGGTTTGGGTTGTTATTTTTGCCTTTGTGGCCATATATATCATGCAAAATACTGAAACTTTACTGTTTCATTTATGCTTCCTCTTACAGTGCTGTAGATCTCTGCCCAGTAATTCTACCCCGTTTGCCATAGATGAATGATGCTATAAAATAATCATAAAGTTGGGTAACCCTGGATTTTCATGTTCCTCACGATTTTTTTCTCTACCATGAAATACTTAATCCAAAAGTAATTACCTGGCTTCTTCAGATTCCCTTTAATACCCCTTGCCAACTCAAAACACAGGAGATGCTGCCCCCTGTTTTGGCTGGGACAGTAGCAGGGTGATGATATATCTGTTGTGGACCAGTGCCTGAGGGAAGCTGAGAAGGTTTGGTACTTGTCAGGGAGTCCAGTGCCTGTCCAAGTGACTGGCCATCAAAGAAGGGGAAGAAGCCCCCCTGCTTCCAGGGTGGTGGGAAACTCAGGACAATCTGGTGTGGATGGACGTGGGGCTCTGCCTGGAACTCCAGTCCCTTGGTCTTCCAGACTTGGAACCTGTCACTCCTCTGATAAAAGCCTAAAGCATTTCATGGCTTCAGTAAGGTGATGGACAGGAAGAGTGACATCCATTACTAAATGCAAACCACAGAGAGGTGTGTGGTGTGGCTCCGAGCTGCTTGGAAGCTGCTGCAGCAGGTCTAGGTGGGAGGTGGATGGGACTGTGCTGCCCCACCTGAATATTTGGGCATGGGAGGTGCAAATGTTGTCGGTGCACCAAAGCCACTATAATTTTGCCTCTGAAACTAGGATGCTAAAAGTGTTTAGTGCACTTTGTTACTCCCCTGCCAGTCTGGGGGAGGTAGAGGTATGAGGCCACTGAACAACGAGCTACAGGGCTGGACGTTAGGAAGGCAAAACGGGCTTGGTGAGAAATTGCTGCTCCTGCTGCAGTTTTCAAAGGCAGCCATGGCCTTTTCTCTGTCCCACCACTTCCCACAGGTCCTCCNCCGTGAAAATACAAAGGTTATGGGGTGCCTCCCTCTCACAAGGCTGGCAGGGCATGAATCATTTCCTCCAGCAGCATTGTCACTGCCCTGGTCACAGCCGGCTCTGGGCAAAGCCCTCTCTGGGGAAGGCAGTGGTGGTGGGATCACTTTCTCTGCAGCTCTGAGGATACCCCAGGTTTCCACCCTGTGCTTGTTTGCTCTTTCATTTCCTCCAGATGTGACTTGGGAGTAGCACTGAGTGCAGGATCATTTCCCATGTCACCAGTAGTGACTCCCCCACCCCTCCCCGAGAAGGAAGCCGTTCTTGTGGAGGAGAGGAGACAAGGATGGCTCTCCAGGCTCCTTCCCTATCCTGGAGTGGGGAAGGCATTGGTGTTAATCCCACAGACGTCCTGCCCTGCTGTATGGTGTTCCTGGGAAAGTTCTCCATGCCTGCAGAGCTGCACATGTGGTGCTAGTGGCTGGGTAGGTGGCAACCTTCCTGTGGATCCCATCATCACCTGTGCTGCTGAGAAAGGGCAAAAAGATGCAGCTTGTCAGAAAGTATTTGCAGACTGTGTGATAGAAACAATTCCTCTTTCTCCTGGAATTTGGTTTGGTTTGCTTTTTGTTCCCTCATGTTTTTTCATCCTTCTTTCCCCAGAGCTCTGGAGGGCTATTTCTTCTTATTCTTTATCTCCTCTGTGCCAGCTGACTTTATGAGGCTGTAGACTTTAACTGACTTAGAAATATGTATGTATAAAAATTTAAATAGAATTTGTATACAGGTGTATGCTAAATAATGACAGGCATTAGAAGTTGTGCTCACTGCTGCCAAATTGCACGTAGACTTCTTGAACTACATCTTCACCTGATTATATGTGTATGGGCATGTGAGGTTTCACTGAAGTTGGTGGAGCTGTGCCAAATTACACCCCTGATGCACTAGCCATAAGGTACTGGAGGAGCTGGATTTGTGCTATTAAAAAACTGGGTGACATTCTGATGGCAATGATGTGGTAGCAAGAGATGATAAACCCTGGCTTGTGAAACTGGAGCATATGCCACTCGTTTTGAACCTGACCTGATTTTGTAGTTGTAGGTGTAGCAGGTATTGAAGTTTGATGTTTGAGGAATCGTAGACTGCAAGTGGTTTAATCATTTATGAAGTTAAAAAGCAGTGGCACTTCATTTCTGATGTGAAGTGCTAATTAGCTTACTATGGGATACAGACTGGAAGAAATTCATGTTTCTGGCACAGTGGCTGTTCATCTTAAAAAATGCGTGTGTTTGTCACGGCGTTGTGTTTGTATCATTAGTGTAGAGGGATATATGTACACCCCAAGCACTCTCGGAGGAGGAAAAATCAGCACCTCCTTTAGAAGTATGTAAGGCTGATGTTAAATAAGCTTATTAGAGGCTATGCCTCATCCAGCCGTGAGAGAACTAGTACAAAAGCTTCTCTCTGCAGCTGTGGATACGTGGAGATATGGTTTAGTGGTGACCAGCAGTGCTGGCTTAATAGTTGGACTGGATCATCTGAAAGGTCTCATCCAACCAGCTACACCAGTCACTTGATCTAGGTGCAGTTCAGTGGGTGAAAGCTGGGAATCGAAAATGCTGTTGTAGCACCTGGGAAGGGGTCCAAACACCTACACCAGGTGCTGTTATGAGCCTTAAAGGAGGGTGACATGGGCCTCTCATGCAGATTTAATTTGCTTTCTAAAACTCTGATAATGTGAATGGCAGTAAAGAAACCCTTTGTTGAAGTGTAGACTTATTTTTGAGAGGTCCCCCAGTTTCATGCTAATATAAAGGATTAAAGTAGGTTAGTTAGGAATATCTTGATTTATTCAATTATACCCTCCCCACCCCCCCAGTAATCTCAAAGAACCAAATTGGCTTGTAAACACCTTTTACCAGAAGTTGAATCTTGCTTCAAAAGCTCTTGATCAGAGCAGGCTGGATTATAGACTTATCCGATGCGCTGGTGCTGCCTTTTAAGCATCTTATGTACTGAGAGGTTACAACATCAAAGAGAGGGTGCCCGATGACTGTATTCACTTTATCAGGTTGGTAATTAAGGGCCAGAGTGTAGCAAAAACAATTTTGGAGAAGTCACTTCAGCTTTATTTGGGGTTTATTGCATTAATGCTTACAGCTTGACAGGAATTAGTGTTAGGGGGATATGCAGCTTCAGCATTGTCTGAGAAGTCTTGGTTCCTGAGAAATCCTGTTGTTCATGCTCATGAGAACTCCTATAAATCAGCACTCTTGGGCATTTAAAAAAATACATACTAATAAGCAATGTAATCATGTGTTGTTGGCTTGTAACTGCAGAAAAATGGGAAAATTCTGATTAAAGTCTGCACACGGGTTGGTGTAGAAAGGAGAAAGCTATCTGGTGTAGCAGGATGAGGTGGGATTGCATTCTGGAGGGAATTCAGTGGACAGTGTGGTACCACAGCCCTTTGGGTCTTAGCATGAACCTAAATGATGCTTATGATTGCCCTGACATCATCTCAGGGTATCAGGACTTGAACCCTTGGAGCTGAGGTAGCAGCAGATTTCATAAGTGATGTGATGTCATAAACCAGATGTTTCTTGTGGGGGCTGTCTCTGTGTTATTTTGATCTTCACTGAACTTTGCTTCTTGCTCTACAAAATATCATGAACGTTGTTTGCAATCACGTGTGGTCAGTATAGGAGGACAAACTATGGACTGCAGTGTGTTTTAAAGCACCACTTTGAACAGACATCTGCTAGCCCATAATGAGGAGGTTTGTGCATCTGCACAATAACTCACTTTTTACTGCTGAAGGTTCAGAGACCCAAAAATGATCAAAGCTTTCAGTTCATTACCTGCCACTAGGGACTTGGTGTGTCCTTTTTCCTGTGTGTCTAATCAAAAGTTCTGTCTAGGAGCACTATTGCTTTGTAGATATAAGGGGAGATTGGTGCTCTTGTCCTGGGGTCTCACAGGTAGATGAATTCTCTATTCATGTGAAACTCCTATGAGCTACTTTTGAAAAGAAAAGCAGCAGTTTAGCTAAGCCTCGTTGCATCCATTTTGGTGCAGGAGATAACATGCAAGGAAGCCTGAGAATCCACTCGGGATCATCTTTTTCCTATTGTGTTGGTAGCAAACCTTTGTTCTCTTTCTAATACTCGTTATTCTGGAACTACAATCAATAATGTAAGGAAAAGCATGAATCTGCCACACATCAAGTTTTCTGTCTTCTTTTTAAGTCATGTTCTCCTGTTGTGGAGGCTTATTCTGTAGCAGAAATGAATACCCTGTTGTTCATATGACTGTACATCAAATACATTTCCTGTGTTCCCTTGAAAGTGGTACATACAGCTACAAAGACCTTTCCTGAGATATCTCTCTCTCCCTCATTCCTCATAGAATAGAGATCTGGATGCTACAGCCTTTGGAAACCATCTGGGTATCCTATTGTCTTTTCCTTGCTGAGTTTTGCTCTCTGTTCTGACTAAGGAGCCTGAATATTATTTAAGTATTTCAAATTAACCCACTTGCAATCAGGCTCTGCAAGCAGAAGTCAATGAAAGACTAAGATTGATTTGAATGGGTAATTCACCCTCTGCATATTAAACCACCAGAATTATTCTAAAATGCATTTAGCTGCTCTTTGCACCATAAACTTTCTTTGCTCTCTATTTTGTTCTGTGGCTGTTCAGCGCTATGCCCCGTGTTCAAGGGCCAGTGCACCATCGTGTGATTACTGCCTCGGGTACTCGGGTCAGCTGGGAAGGTGAAGTCCAAAAGGCACTTGCTGCTTATTTCTTTTATCACGTGCTTCAGCTGCAGAAGGGATGACAAGATGTGTGCAAAGCTTCTTTCACTAGGCTCAACTTGAACTCCATGGACCCTAAGAGTAAGGGTGTGGAAAAGGTTCTTGCCTTGCTCTAGCCTATACGTGGAGCTATAACTTTACTATAAAAGCATAAAGCCTGCACATGGTAATGGAAATACTGGCTGGGAGTACTGAGGAAGGAGGGCCTGAGTACATGTGGCTCTGCCTACTGAGATGGAGCCATCTGAGGCTGTTGCTCGGGGATGCAGTAACCCATGAAGCACAGAGTGACTGTAAAATGTGTAAGCTCAGTTTAAAGAGCATAGACCAATTAAAAAGTCAAAACCAACAAACAAATCCTGTGTGCTGTGTTAAGAAAATCCTGATCTCCTTAACTTTTGGATCTAGTTAGGTGATGGGGAAACCAAAAGGCATGGAGGATGGCAGGCACAGAGCAGAAGCATTTAGACTCTTCATAGTGGATTGGTTAGACTTCCCTGGCACAGGATGAGGCTGTTGCCTGTGCAGTTTCTTTAACTACAAAGCTCCTTTTCTTCTCTGTTAGAAATGAGACTTGAGAATGGGATTTTCTTTTTCTGTCCCTGTGTTTAAATTTGGGTATGACTCGACCATAACGCACAGATGCCATTGGAGATTTTCCTGGCTGCTTGCTCTTCAAAGCAGTGTTTTCTGAAGGAATGGCAATTACCCTCCGCTGAGCCTGGCACTGGTGCTGGCTGAGGTTATTGGAATAACTCTGTAGATAGTTGTCACCACTCTCTCCTGGTAGAAGATGAAAACTTTTTCCATTTTGTACAATCCTGTTGATGTTTAAGTCCTCTAAACATAGAACAGTGATGATAGGCAACTGTGGAGAAGGAGGACGACTCCCCTGTGGCCACAGACTCTAAGACAGAATTTAAAGGGGAGATAAAAATCTTGGGGTGGGTGTATGGGTGCTGAGTTTCCACACAGAGCTCAAGTATTTACTTGCCTCTTGTTATGACAAGCCGTCTCCATCCTTGAGACCGTTGACTTTGTAAGAGCTCCTTAATCCCATTTGAAATACAGTTGCTGTTCCCTCCATGTGAAAGCAAGGTGTGGAGAGATTTAAACTCCCCGACAGCAGCATAGCCAATGGATACCAGTATGAAGAGGAGCAAAGCTGCTTTTGCTTTATGTGTAAAGGGAAAGTGTGATGCTTGGAGACCCCCAGGACTAAAGTCTGTCTAAACCCATCAGTCGTCTGGCTACAGAATTACATCACCCCATCTATGACACGGGAGCTCACTGTACATAAGCATAGCCTCTTGCAATACGAAGAAGGTTGATTAATATGGAATGAACTGGTTGTTTGAACACTCACACTGTGCTGCGAGCACGCAGGGTGTCTTCCTCCTGCGAAGAGCATTTGGGACAGGGCTGCTGCAGCTTTGCTGTAGAGGCTGTTGGCTGGCAGTGCCCCTGGGGCAGCAGCACCAGCACGGGATTCAGGTCTCCCGTGGAGCCTTTATGCAAGCTGTTTGTGCCCCCTTTTCATTCATTTCATTGCACAAGAGAGATTACTTATACAGGTTGATCTTGTTGATAGTTTTAACCAAATATCTGCTTTTTGAGTAGTTTCTTCAGTAAAGCACTGATGGTGGCATGTTGGGCTCCCTGCAGCTTCTCTCCCAAAAGGCTTAAAAAAATGTCAGATCCTCTGAGAGGGTCTTAAAAAGATTAATTGCCCTTTGACTTAATCGGAAAGAGCACAAACGAAAGGTGCGGCTTGGCGGCATTAACAGTTTAAGCCCCAGAAGGGCAGGGTGCTGCTTAATTTTAAACCAACTATCGAGGCAG
>VWZY01005522.1:76131-114900 GCA_013399075.1 Chloroceryle aenea
GTTTGATCGAGGGAGGGGGAGCGAGCGGGAGCCAGCCGGGACGGGGAGGTCGTTTTGCCGGCGGAGAGACTCATGGCTTCGGTGCTGATGTGCGGGGTGGAGGATCTGCTCTTCAGCGGGAGCCGCTTCGTCTGGACGGTGACGGTGGCAGCGCTGAGGCGGTGGTACGCTGCCCGCCTGCGGGCTTGCCGCCAAGCCCTGCGGGCATGGTGCGGCCTCCGGGACGTNTGACTGCCCCGTGTATTGCAGCCCCTCAGAGCCCCTTTAGCTGTTGTCACCATCCTGGTGCTTGGGACCTGGGAGCCAGAGCTCAGCTCTCAGCCTGCACTGCCATCGAGCACTCAGAGCATGCTGCTGCCACGGCAGAGACCGGCTGGGGGTTTTTCTGCTGTTTGTTTGTGTCTCTGAATAGCAGCAGATTGTAATGGGATAGTAGTTTTCATTATAAGGGGATTGCTGTTTGGGGGGGCTGCAGCGAGTCCTGAAACAACAATTGGGAGGCTCCCCTTCCTGCAGCCAAAAAATACAGTTTATAAATAAAATATCCACTTGCAGTTACAGTGGTGTCCCTCTCTTTGGAGTCTGGCACTTATACTGGCAGTTACTTATTTTTGTGTGTCTATTTATTTTTGTCCCCCACGTAAACTTGTGCTGTGTGCCTGGTCATTGTGGCAGTGTGCGTGGTGTGTTTGCTAGGTGATGCTGAATAGTTCAAAGCTGCTTCTCCCCTCTCCCTGGGGTGTTGCAATACACAGAATGACACAGCTCGTAGTAAACAGCTCTCTAGAACCAGTCAGGACGTAACTTCCATAGGAAAGTCACACTAAAAGGACATCTGTGCCTATTTAATCCCAAGGGGATCTGTTGCTACTTAGCTTTAAGGTATGCCCAGGAGTGGGAGAAGAGCTTTACGGTGATAGAAGTGCTTCCAAGTGCTCAAATGCCTCTTGGCATCTTGTACAGATGATGGATGTAAACACTTTGTGATATATGTGACACGTGTGTCACTTGAGGAATATGGATCGTATGTAGCTAGGAAATGCAGGAGTACAGGCATCACAGCTCCACATTTGCCTGCCTCTACTGACCTGAGAAAAATACGGGATGCAGCCCTGGCTCCGATATTTCTCTATACACGAAATCCAGCTACACCTGTACTATGAAGGTGTTATTTTTGGCATCTGTTCACATTAAGAGCGTGGAGCTTGGACAGCCTTTGCTCTCTGCTGCAGCCCCCTGGAGTCAAATGCTGTCCCTCCAGGGCTGGAATAATGGCTCAGTAAGGTCCAGGCTCTGACAACAGCTGTATTCAGCCTGTTCCGCTGTGATTCTTCAATGGTTGGCTTGAAACAAAAAGAGGTACTTTTCAAAACAAAGTGTAACTGTATCTCTGCCTGAATTTACTATGTCCTGGTGGCTGTTGGTGGGTTAGTCGGACTTGTACCTGTGTCCTAAAGTGGGGATGTGAAAACAGATGGAGCAGCTTGGTCCTCTCACTGTTCCAAGTGCCCCTTCCCTTCTCCCTTCTACCTGCAGCTTGTCCCAGGCATGAGAAGAGCCCAGCCAGACTGCTGGGGACATGCAGTGACCTGTTGCTCTATACTCACTGCTCTGAGGGTCACCCCTGGGAGATGAAACCAGGCAAGGTGACCCTCCCATTTTAATGTCAGGAATTTCCTAGTGGTAATTTGGGGTGTATTAAAGAGAGGCAGCTGAAAGAATGCCCTGCAGCTCTTCCTTGTTGGGTTGTGTAACACATTGCTTTTTGTGCTTGAGTCTTGGCTCTTTGCTATTAAAACCACTGGCAGTATCACAGAATCTTGACTGAGTCTGGTGGATGCAGAACTGAGCACAGAGTGTTAAATGTCACCGGTCTGTTTTGGTTATTGGAGTCCTCTAAGAGGTTGAATCAAAGATTTTTCTCTCCTTTTTTTTTTAAACACTTCAAGCTATGGAAACACCTAGAGACCTAGAGAGGGTGTCTGGATGACCCCTGCATACAGAGGTGTACTCTGAGCCATGCTGTCTTACACTCCTTCACCTCTGGCTCAGTGGAGCAAAACGTGGTGTAGAGCTCTCTATGGGCTGCTCCTCTGAGGAGGTGGATGTTGCCCATCTATTGGGACTAGGCTCTAAGCTTGGACATGAGATTTTGTGTCCCATCATTACCATAGATCCTGCATTATCTTGAGTAAATTGTCTTCCTTTTCTGTGCCCCTGTTCTTTGGCTGTAAAATGGATATAACAACACTCTTCTACCTGCCAGGGATGCTGTTTGTCTTCTCCATTTTTTACCAGAAGTCCTGTAGTTAGTGCAGCCACCTCAAAGCAGGTTTTGCCTCATGTTCTCATGAATATTGGCACTGGACAGGTGCTTAAATCTTCCCACCTTGGTTTCATCAGGTATGTTCATATTTCTGGACTCCTCGTATGTGAACTCCTTCATATTTGTATTTCAGGGGTGAAAAATACCCCGGGTTGTACTTTGTTGTCTAGACTTATACTTTTGTCCTCTCTGTGGACTCCCTGGGCTGTGCATGGTGTTACAGATCAGGAAACAAGTCAGAACTTTGCCACTGAGCTACGTGCAAGGGACCCACGGGGAAGGGTGAGGTGACAGGCACTGGTGCTGCTGCTCAGCCCTGGAGGCTCTAGGTCATTTTGATTCACGTTTGGGGTTCGTGTTGTTTTGTGGGTCAGTGGCTATTTTTGGGTGAGCTGGATGCTGCTAGCAGGTCTCTTTAATCATCAGTACATTACTGTGGTGGAAGGAAAGCCAGTAGGATTTCTTCTCCCTGGGCTGCTATGTTTGTTATTGTGGTGGTGGGGTTTTTTTGAGTCTTTTGCTTTTTTTTTTCCTTTTATTTTTAATTTCAATATAAAATGCTCACTAGCCTCATGGGAGACCTGAGCTTGAGTCCCAGCACAGAGAAGCCACCAAAACCTTCATGTTTCTACACAGGGCTCTCACCAGTGTCTTCTGAAGTCAGCAGGTGCAGAGGTGGTCACGCGGGCAGAGCCGTCTGGCCAGGGGAGGCTGAAATCCTCTCTGCCAGCATAAAGCCCTTACCTGCCTTAGCAGCTTTAGGTACAAAAAAAACCCCTCAACAACCCACAAGAACAAATCAGCCTTTGTCAGTCACCTCTTTAGCCTTCTTGTTTCTAGCATGTGTGTGGGAAACACCTTCCAAGGTCTTACTGGCTGTTGTTTCACCCGGTCACTGATGCAGGGACTTCAGCCCTAGGCCAGCAAGCCAAGCTCAGGCACTTGCCCAAGCTGGTTTCTGCTTCAGGGTGCTTCCCATCTGTCTTGTCTGCCAAAGGAGAAGGGATATCCTATTTGCCCAGAGCCTATTCATCCTGAGGAGGGTTGTGAGCCAAAGTGCTGATGGGGTGTCCTGTTTCACTCTGAAGTAACCTCTGAACCCATGCGAGGGGAGGAGGGTCGTATGGTATGTGAATTTACCCTCTCTGAGTGCTTGGGTTGTATGCCAGGGAACATTGTCTTATCCATTGCAGAGAGCATCTGAAAGCCTGTCCTAGAAAAAAAACAGAGTTGCAGAAACAGCTAACAGAAGAGCTGGCACAGATCTTCTTTTGAACTGCAGCAAGTCGATGTGGGTTATGTGGGCTGTTACAGCTTGGGAAAAAATCCTAGGTGAGAATTCAACATAAACACCTTCATGCAAGGGTAGCCAGTTCCTGTGAGGCAAAGGACTGAGGACTGTATTTTGTTGTGGAGATCCAGCACATGGTGCCTTGGCCTACCAGCCTGGCTTTGGGGTCTTCCCAGAGACCTCCTTGATGCCCACAGTGAGAGAGTGTCACGCTTCTGGGTGTCCTGATACTTCTTCCAAAATAAAGCTTTTGGCAGGGCTCTCCCTGTGCTGGTTTTATAGGCCACCTGTCTTAAATCTAATTACAGAGCAGTAAACCAGAAAGTGAATTTTTTCTATAAATGAGGTTAATAAGCAGCAGCAAAGCCAGAAACTCTCAGGATCAAAATCTATCCTAAGTTCAGTTACTACCATTAACGCTGGCCTGACTTCCACTGGGATGTCAACACTGCCATATTCCCAAGCCTGTCTTCCCAAGAGGAATGAATACCAATATCCCATGAGGTATCTATCAGTTTTGACCTATACATCCCACAGTTCAGTCTGTCCTCATTAGCCCCTATGCTGCAAGGGTAAAAGAACCATCGCATCAAAGTCTATTTGATAACACAACTAACTTGTTATCTATTTGATAACACAACTAGCTTGTTATCAGCAAAAATCTGGTCAAGTGAATGTTTAAGTGTCAGGGTTGAAGTGTGGGTCAGCCAGTCTGCTTCATGCAGAGGGGAAGAAAGAAATCAGGCAAACTGTCCCCCAACTCCCTGCAGAACATGGTGACACGTTGTGGTCAATATGTGCTGGATGTGAGATCAGGTATGGGAGCATCTCTGCAGTTCAGCTATTCAGTTACACTGGTAATTTGGCCAACAACCTCTGGTGGAAAAGTGTAAATTGAATTCATGCAGGCTTTGTGGATGAAGAGCTTTTTGACCTCAGAAGGGTCATTTCCTCTGTGTGAAGTGAAAACATTTTGCTGATGAAGCACAATAAATGAGCTTTGTTCATCTGTCCATCCCATGCATACTTGGGGTGGAGAAGTGAGAGGAAGCAGCAGACTTCTGTTTCCTACGGTGCTAACAGAGTTGGTTTGGACAGCAAGGACCATGTTTCCTCTGCTACCACACCTTAACTTTAATCATAAAAAATGCTGACAACAAATTGGAGATGCCTTCCCACCACCACACCTCCCCCCAGCCCCCCCCTTTCTTTTTTCACAGTGGTGAAAAGTGGTGCTGGAGTGGTGAGGGGGAGTACAGCGTTGTCAGGGCAGAGCTGTCCTTCCTCTTCAGCAGACAGACCCCAGGAGTGATGCTCAGAGGAAGCATTTCCATCATCCTTATGGGTCAGGGTTTTCCAAAGGGAGCTTGAAGATCTCTTTAGAGGGTGCTGAATATGTGCTCCTTCAAAGGTTTCAGCTTGGGTACTGGGGATGACTGGTTGCTCTGGAAAAGCTTTGCTCTGATTTCTTTCATCCCCTTGCCTTTCTTTTTGAAGGGATCTGATCTGATGCTGTGACACAGCTTGTACATCACCTGCAGAGCTTTGGCTCTGCTTGAAACCCTCATTGCATCCAAACACAGCATGTGGAGGCTTCCCTGTGGTTGGGGGCTTCAGAGCAGCCTCTTGCAGTGCAGAAGACAGGACTGACTCCAGGCACTGCCTTCTGACAGCTTAGAGTTAAACTTGGCTTTATAGGCTTCCAACAGCAGCTTTCCAGAGCTCTCTGACAGACATATTTCCACTTGAGTTCATGATATAGTGTCTTCTGTTCAAGGGAGTTTATTCAAACAAAAAACATGATTTTTTTTTTTGTACCTCTCCTCCCTCTTCCCTAGCAGACAAACTTCACAACCAGACTCTGAACTTCATCTCATTTCCTTCAAGGTGTCACGGTGCCAGTTCTGAACAGTGCCTTCTATTCATAAACCAACGGCTTTGGTCTGTATAAATATTTTTTTCTTCGATCTGATGCAGTTCACAAAATACGTTGGATTTCAAATGTCGCTGGCACCACTTGCCAGAAGCAGACTCCTGTACAAAGGTATCACTGTATGAACTTGCCTGGATAAGTCTCCATTTCAGTTTTCTGCAGAGAGAGTGGCCAGCTTGCTGTGACTGGACAAGAGGCTTATGAAAAGCTACATTAGGAGTGTTTCAGGCCCATGCTAGTTTTTCCAGACTTTTTTGTTTTGGTCCTTCTGAGTGTTTAGCTTTCTGTCACTCCCTTTGCTAGCATTGTCCCTGCTGTTCTTTGCCACCTTGGGTGGACTGTCCGTGTGCTTAAAATAACACTGCACTATCTTTGTCTCCTCATTTTCTAAAAATCAGGCCACCCTTGTACAGTCTGCATTGCTCTTTAAAACCTCTGAGTCATAATTAGTGATTAGTAATTCTACTAATCTTCTGTACAGATGGAGGGCCGCTCATGCTCAGGGACTGCAAAGAGGATAAGGCTCTGAGCACTGGAATATATTAGCTTCAATACCCTCCCACACACAAATACACAGGTACACTTCTCCCCATTAATTGGTCTGTCATTCATTTACACAAACATCAGCTCTGCACATTGGGGAAGGAGAGGTGGGGAGAAAAGGGTCATTGAAATGCTGAGAACAGCCTCAAAGTGCTGATTTTTAGCTGTTAGAAGCCATCATTGACAGTCCAAGTGACATCAGATTTAAGGCTTTGATGTTTCTGGTGTTGCTTTTCCAGCTGATGTAGAAGAGATGCTGTCCTGGTGATTGTTGTCCCGGTTGTGGGTGCCCCAGTGTCCCTATTCCTGGTTGCTATTGGATGGAAGTGTGTGGTGCCAGCAGAGCTGGGAGTGGTAATGGATCGGTTACTGTGTACAGCACTTAAGCTTCATGGCCACTGCTAATTATGTGCTGTTTTCTGAGCATCCCGGTTTTACCTTTCATTGGGTCAGTGGTTTCTAGGCAGGGTGATGTGGGCTGGGCAGAGGGTGTGTGGTGTGGGGAAGGCCATGCTTGTGGTATCTCATGCAGGCAGGTTACTGGCTTGCATGTGGGCGAGGAAGGTGAAGGACTTGGGATGGGAATGAAGAAGCTGGAAGAGCTGGAGAGGGCAGCACAAGAATTAGAGAGTGTGAAAAGTACAGACTGTGCAAGCAAGGAAAGGGGGGGAAGGGGGGGGGAGAGACCAGGGAATTAAAAAATGAATATATGCTGGGATGGGGTCGGAATGATAAAACTCCCAATTCTCCAAACTGAGCCCAAACTTGCAGTAAAAGTGTGGCCAAACAAACAGGTAGGGGAAGGAAAAAAAAAGGGCAGCAGGAGGAGAAATGACATTGTAGACAGTTAAGAAAAAAACCAGTGAGGAACAGCCTCTCCAGAAAGGTGGCTGCCCTAGGCAAAGAGGTCCCCATCATACTAAGTGTAGAGTTGCTTGGCTGACGCCAGACTGGACGTGTCCAGCTGCCAAAGTTGTTTTGGGAGAACAAGTATGTTGGTGTAGATGAAGCCCATTGGGAATCTGGTTGGGCAGGTGCACTTAGCAGGCGTTCAAGCTGGTGTTTGCTAAGCCGTAGGGAAAGTGGGAGTGAGTAATTCCTCTCTAATATCAAGCACATCGCATCTGTTCACCATACCCAGAGAGGCTGGGGTGTGCTTCATCTGCTGAAGGGTTATGTACCCTTTGGCTCACTGTCATCCCCAAACCCCAGCTGGGAACTGCTCTTTTTAGTGGTCTCCAAGTTGCAGAGACTTCCCTCTGCTCAGCTCTTGCTGCTGGAGGCTCTTATGGGCACCCTGTGTTTGTTTTAAACTCTCTGGCCTGAAGTACAGCTGAATTACAGTGCCCAGATCTGTGTTTGTTTAGAAGCCTCAGATCCGAGGAGGAGCTGTGCTCTTCCCCTCCTCCAGCTATTCCTGTCTCTGTGGCTATCCCAGCAGGGCAGAAGTTGGCACCACCCAGGTAACCTTCACGTCATTTCTCTAAGGAAAAATGACTCACTCTTTATTTTTCATTTTATTTTGGGGACTTTGGTGTCTGTGTTTTGGAGACAAGTGCAGGTTCGTTACTCTTAAATACTCTCTCAAAACCATCTCATTTGCCACCCCTTAGGTTGCTGGTGTGGTCTGGACCAGCTGACTGGATCTGACCTGGCAGCCTCTTGCCTGATGCAGGACCAGCTTATAACTTTTTTTTTAAAAAGCTTGGGTACCCGTATGTCACATACAAGGAGATAAAGCTGTGTTTGTGAAGGAGAAACAGCCTGGCATTTTAGATTTTGGAGTAACTGCCTGGTTAAGTTTGAGATCTTATGCCTCTTGTGTACCTGCTTGGAGGTCAGGGTGGAGCTCTGGAGGTTTCAGTCACCTGGATTTGGGTGCACAGCTCTTTGGTTTTGTTTGTTTTTCTGTTTCAGTGAAAGTGCTGTTATATAGTTTCTTGATGTTTCTTTGGGAGGACAGCTCATCTTCTGTGCCTTTGTGTGATACCCATGCTCTGCCTGACAGTGTTGCTATGTCCAGGCCCAGAGGTGTGTGAAGCTGTGGAAGTTGATGCACCAGAGGGGAAGAAACTTGAGATGTGAAGTAGAAACCGGCATTTTGCACACAGAAAACAGTTGTGAAAAGGGAGTGGGGGAACAGCAGGTAGAATGATTGACTCTTGCACCTCTGCCAGCAGCAAACTGCCCTCCTGGAACCTCCTGACCTCGGAACAAATGCAGAGTGATGGTCAAGGATGTAAAACTGCGCTGCCGGTTCCCTCTGTGATGTGCGGTAGCCCACATCAGAGGCAGCAGACCCGTCCTTTGGAAAGGTGTTGGGGGAAATCCTGGGGGTGTCCATCACAGCAAGGGACCCTGGAGCTGTGAGCATATGAAATAAGGGCAGGCAAGCTCTGGTTATCTTCATTTATCCACGTACTTCAGATGAGTACATCCTGCCTTAGGGCTAAACCCCTGGTCTCGGGGATCACAAGTGGAGGCGGCTCGAAGTTTTAGTGCTGTGCCAAGTGTTGGTATAAAGGCCCCTTCTGTCCTCTGGATGAGCATATGTGGGGTGGAGGAGCCAGAGGGGTGATGGCAGCTCTCAGCAAGCATAGAGCTGTTGGTGTGGTGGGGGTTCTTGGCCAGCTGCTGCAGGGACCCGTGGTCCCACAGCAAGGTGTCGCTGCCCTGGAGCTGGCACCTTGTAAATGCCTTTGCTCAGTAATTGCTGTTATTTTTACTTGGTTTTGTTTTATAATAAAAGGGTTAATATGACAAAGGGGGGGGGGAAATAAAATCATTCTTTCTTAGCTCGCCCCCGTTTTTAACAATCTCATTTCAACCTCTTGTGTCCCCTGACTCACACTGGAAGGGCTTTTGTTTCTGAATCTGTAATCAAACGGGAAGGTCACTTCCTTCAGATTATATGGCAACGGAAGAAGCCCGAGATCGTGTCTCCCTTCTTCCCCCATTTCTGAATGTACAGAAAACATCAAGGCTTCGTGCACGCGCCGTGGAATAGTGCTTGGGTTTCTCCAGCCCTTGTAAACCAGCAGGGAGTGTGACTGGGAGGTAAGAGGCTATATTTTAATTTCCAATGCTTAGCAGCAACAGATGACATTGCTTAGTGCTGTTAAATTGTGCCATGCAGAGCTGGGAGCTGGGACTGCAGGAGGCAGGCAGAAAGCAGCACGGAGCAAAGTCAGTTCACTTTGGGGTACTTTGGAAGTGCAGCCTGAAACCTCTTTGCTCACTCCTTTCTTTGCCCTGAAAGATCAGTCCATACGTTTTATTTATTGCTTTTGCATCTTTTGCACTCCATTGTGGAGATAAGGGGCTGTTTGTTTACTCCCAGCATTTACAGCTGGTTTTTCCTGCCTTTGTTGTAAGTGCTGCCTTGGCTGCTTTAGGAAAGTGTTGAATTCAAGCTTGATTCTGATTAACTTCACTGCAGCTGGAGAGCAGGTCTGTAATTTCTGATTTTAGAGAAAACCCATTTTCAGAGATTACCCCTGTAGGCTGCTCTGAGATATGATTTCAAATGAACAAAGCACAGATTCATAAATCCCAAGGAAAGGCAGTTGGTGCTTGGTACAGTAGCTCCTTTCAGCATGTAACTATTAAATGTCTCATCTGTAAGGTCACTTGCCCAAAAAGCCCCGTGGTGAAGAGGTTGGTGCTGGAGATGCAGCAGTGCACATGGAGCTTGTTAACTGCCGGTGAGAAAGAGCCTTTTATCTGAAGTGCTTGTTTTGCTTTAAAAGTGGAGTGTGGAGCAGCCCAAATCTGTCAAACCCCCTGTGCCTGGCAGGGTGCTGGTGGCTGGGCAGGCTGGCTCCTTGCCACCAGCACAGAAACACCACTCAGCCCCTGCTGCAGCCAATACCCACGATTTTCACTTCATCCTGAAAGCTTTTCAAGATTCCAGGCTTTTCTTGGTTTATTTGCTTGCTCTTTGCATTTTTTTTTAAAGAGATACAGATTTAAAGGCAATTCAGATGAACTTGTGATAGAGCCTTTTTTTTTTTAATTATTTTTCATTGCCTGCTTACCTCATGTCTGTTCAAGGCTGGCGTCTGGGTTTCCTGAGGGACTGCTGCCAAGTCCAGAGACTGAGAGCAGCTGTGAAGTCCAGAGGGAGGATGGGGACAGGACAAGGCATGAGCTGGGTGCAAGAACCCTGATGGGGCAGGAGGGGAAGAGGTGCAAGATACCTCTGAGAACATGGTGCTGCCTGGAGAGGATGGCAGATACTTAGGGCGTGCTTTGATTGTCTCAGGAATCTTCCCCCAAAAACTCATAGGGCTGAGCAGGGGGTGGTGGTAAAGCAAGAAGTGAGGAGGTATGGACAGGGGAGCAGCCTGTGAGAAACAGTCAAAGAGATGGGGAAGAGCTCTAGGGCTGGGGAGGGGCAAAGAGGCATCAAGGGTGGGGTTGGGAAATTCTTCTCTAAGGGGATTTTAGAGTCTTCTGTAACTATTCCCGGAACAGGGAGAGCTGAGTTTCTCTTTCAGATAGGTCAGGGATGGCTTCTGGGGTGGAGTAAAACACAAGAAGCGTTACCAAAAGCCCTGCACAGAAAATCTTCTGACATTTGTGTTGTAGAGACGTAAGCAAAGAAGCAGGAGCTCAACTGATTTGCCTCCAACCTCCTGTCTGAGGAGTGAAGGTCAGAATGGGTTGCAGGAGGGAGGGCAGGTGTCCAGTCCTGCCACACAGGGGGTACCAAGTAAGAGATCAAGGGCAGAGGATGCTCCTGCCTCCAAGCAATGCCCTTTCTGGGGCTGACAGTGTATTTGCTCCATTGGGTTTCATCAGGAAAGCTCTCTGATCCCACAGGATCTTTTTATTTCCTCTGAATTCCCAGGAGATTGCACTGGAACAAAACCTCTCCATGGGCTTGTGCCCGGTAATGACCCGACGGCGGTGTCTCGGCACTGCTGGTGATAAGCATGTCTCCACCAGACACGAATTTATTAGCTGTGTTCTGCCAAGGAAAGCAGATGTGAGATGAAGTATTTCATTGACTTGATAGTTGTGGCAGATTTGCACTGATTGTTTCCTATTAATTTTCCTGATTTTTAGGATGAGCTCTAGAGTTGCCTGTCTGTTCTTTGCCTGCTGTTATTTTAAACACAGTGCAAAGTGGCAGGAATGGAAATGGCAGTGCCTGTGGAATGCCATGATCTGTTTGAGAAACATTTCAGTTTTGAGGATGAGACACCTTTATTTAACAGAGGGAGAATCTTGGTGCAACAGGAGAGCTGTTCCTTCAAGAAAGTGGCAAATTTCTCCCCCTCTGCCAGAGGGACTCCCCATCTACTGATAACCCACCAGCAAGATCCCGTGGCCTCTGGCAGTGTCAGGTGAGATGCTGCTGGGTGCCACTTGTCAGCTGAAAAGCTCGGGGCCAGCAAAGGCTCTTCTACAGCAGTTTGTCCCCGTGCCACGGGAACCGATGCTGCCTGCGTGCTGGTGAGTAGGCTGTGGGTGGACAACCCCTGACTCCTCTGAGGGTGTGCAGAGCTGCCATCAGTAGCATAAGGAAAGGCAGCCACGCTGCAAAATTGCCTTTTTGTGTGTGTTTTTTATATACATTGCACATCCTTGGAAGAGAACAAGAAGCAGCAACTCTCCTGTTTATATTTTGCTCTTGGCAAAGGGCTTTATCTCCTGGCTGGGATACTGTCTATAATTTTGAGGAAGACTGAATTAATTTATTCTCTGGATGCTCATGTGTCACTGGTTTGGGTTTGTAGTGGTTTGGGTTTTTTTGTTTGTATTTTTGTGTGTGTGTTTTGTGGGGGCTTTTGGTTTTGTGTGTTTATTTTAATCAGTGTGCTCACCATTACTTCTGAGCATTTTGGGAGAGGAGGGTGAGCTGGAGCCCCATGACTTGCTCCTGTGAATGGGATCTTTCTAATGATCACAAGAGGCTGTGCCTGTTGTCCTATACAGATCAGCAAGCCCTCAATAAAATGAGAGTCCCTTTGATTTACCATCCCCTGCAATGAGAAATAGTAGAATAAATGGGGAAAAGGGGAATCGCATGGAAAATGTGTTGGCACTTGGCCCTGAAAAGCCAGAGTGCCTGCAGTGAGAGAGAACACTTGGGCTGTGGCTCTGCCAGGTTGTTTTACTGGCTGGGGCTTACATGAAAGTCAGTTGAAGCTCTGCAGGAGCCAGGTTTTTTGTTCTATCTTCAGTTCATGCAGCTATTTTAGGAAGGTGCCATGGAACCCAGAGAGCCTCTTGGCCCCCTGTTCCAGGCACTGTGTTTTATCTCTACCTCTTTGCCAAACTTCAGCAGAGCCAACATTTCCATGGAAAGCATCATCAAAGGGGTACTTGTACCAACTTGTATTTCAGTAAGTTTTCTCCAGCCTGTCTTATTTTAAAATATTTATGTGTGTGTAGCAGTCAGTTGGGTCTTCAGGTGTCTGTTCTTGCCTGGCTGATCCTGAGATGAAGCACAGGGACATCCTGAGGTTGGGAATAGCTCTGTGCAGGCCCTGCAATTGCTGTGAGCAAACAGCCCAGGAGTGTTGGGATGGGAGCATGCAGGGCCAGGGTGGGCTGTGGAGCTCCTGGGAAGGATGAGGGTGGCAACTGGAGTCACTCTAGTGAGGTGAGATGGGTTCTACAAGGTGGCTTGCCACAGCACGAAGGGTGAGAGACATAGCCAGCCACTTCAGTGCATGACTGGCTGTTTAAAGTAAAGCAGATACTGGCCCCTGTTAAGGTTAATAGCAAGATAAATTATTTGAGGCAAAATCCTGGCCCTATTAAAAGTAAGGGTAAAAATCAGTGAGTACATTGGAGTCAGGACTTCAGCCAAAGGGTTCTTTATGACTTGAAGATTAGGAGAGAGAGGCAGTATGTCTGGAGATGTGGTCTGCCTGCTGTAAAGCTGGTGGAAACTCTGCTGTTGCCTTCAAAGGGATCATGGCAAGTTTGTGTCTGTGAGCCAGGCTGCAGCATCTGAACAGGGAACCCATGGGCACCTTGGGCAGGTGTGTGCAGAGACCAGGGGAAACCTGAGTTTTTGGACTCAAATCCAACTCCTTGTGCTTTCAGGAGGTACTGGTGAGTCTAGGAGACTTTGAGGGGAGGGTGACCATGTAAAGGATGCTTCACTTGGGGGATTTTGTGCTGCACCCCTCACTGGCAAAGGAGGTGATGGGAAAGGCACACAGTGAGATGGGGGCATGTTTGCCTTTCCCAGATCTTCACCCATGGGAGGGTGAAGCATTTCCAATGACCCACCCCTCTGTTTCTTCCTGAGTACCTCCCACCACAGGAGACAGTGATGGGCACCTATGGAGGGTCAGGGAGGACCCATGGGCTGCCAGCAGGCTGACAAGAAGTGTGTATTAAGGCATTTGTGGAGATCTATGTGGATCCTTTAAAAAGTTTCCATAGAAATGCTGGTATAAAACCAAATTCCTGTTTGTTATTTTTCTGCTTATTCCTTAAGCTCTGAGCAACTCAGTGCTGGAACATGATGAGGCTTTGCTCTCCCAACAGACACACCAGGAAACTGAGGTCATGTAAACCATTTTAACTTTTTCCTCTCTTCCCCCAGCTGCATGCAGGGCCCTTCCTTCCAGGACAGGCAAAGGCTTTTATTTTCCTGAGATGTGCCTTGTTAGGGCAGCTCCATATTGCAATACATTCTTGCATCTTCTTTCATATTATTATCAAGCCGTGCATGCTCTCAGGCCAGACGTGAGCCATCCGGTTGTATCAAAGTCAGCCAAGGGATGCTGAGCGAAGGCAGCTGAGGATTTGATCCTAAATGCCTTCAGGACCAAAGGGAAAAAAAAAACCCAAACCACACCTAAATGTTGATGAAAACCTGAGGTCAGTGTAGGGGCTTCAATATTAAGCTTTGAAATCTCTTACGGGCTTATGAGTTACAGAAAAGGGATTGGTTTATGAGTTACAGGAAAACAAAACAAAAAACCAGCAAACCCTTACAGGAAATTACTGGTGATGCTTTATAGCTGGTTAACTGCAGCTCAGGTTGGGATTTTGAGATGAAATTCTCTAAGTACAAGGCTGGTTCTCTGGGCTCGTACACCTGCAGAGCAGTGTTGCTGCCTCTGACTCACGGGTCAAAAGCAGGACAGCAGGATTTGGATGCCCTCCCCTCCTCACCATGGCAGGCTGGGTTGGTGAGGCAAAGGGACAGCATTTCCTACCTGTGTGCCTCTTGTAAGCAAGTAGGAACATTGCTCTTTCTCTTTTTGTTATCCTTCTGATTTACTGCAGCGCTCTGACTGCTTGAGCCATGGTGATGTGCCTGGTTCTGGAATAAATGAGCCAGTTTTTACAATCCATGGTCTAATGATGCACTGCAGCCTGATTTCTCTCTCTTAAAACTGCAGGTTTAAGGCTTTGTGTGCAGGCCATTAATTTAGCAAAAACGGTTCCCTTTTCTCTCTCATCACTGACTACATCAGTGCAGGATTTTTCTTCCTGTAGAATTTCTTCTGGAGCTTACTCACCTGCCAGTAAAATTTAATTTCATGTGCAGAGAGCTTATGGAAGGAACACATGCAGTTCTGTGCAGCTGAGAATGAATCCCTGGTGCCACAGTTGGGTGTTTCCCAGGCAGAGCCCCTGTGAATGCTCAGTAACACCCCTGCCTGAGTAGAAGAGTTTGTCTGGAGAGGAAGGGAATTGAGAAAAGAGGTTTGCAACTTCCAGAAGATTGCTCATGGAGTCTGGGGGTATTAAACTTGTGAGGGGGTGGTTTTAAAGCTTCCAGCAATGTTTATTTGCGTGGATGCAGGACCTTGGCACAGCCACCCTGTCTCTGGGCTGGTCACAGTTCCCCACTGGTGCAATGTGGCTGTGCCAGAACTGTGTGCATGTGAGCTCCTGAAGCCCTGATCATGGCACATCCCAGATCAGAGCAGCTGGGATGCAGGCATGGACTTCTGAGCATTTTGATGGTTGAGGGAGGGGTTTCTGCCTCTCTGCTCCACTCTGGTGAGGCCTTTGTAGTGCTGGGTCCAGTTCTGGAGTTCTCAGCACAGGAGAAACTGTTGAAGCAGGGCCAGAGGAGCCACAGCAATACTGGGAGGACTGGAACCCCTCTGCTTTGAGGACAGGCTGAGAGAGTTGGGGTGTTCAGCCAGGAGAAGACTCTGGGGCCACCTTCTTGTGGCCTTTCAATATTATAAAAGAGTCCTAGGAGAAAGATGGAGACAGATTTTTTAGCAGAGCCTGTTGTGACAGGACAAAGGGTGATGCTTTTAAACTAAATGAGGGAGATTTAGAGTGGAGATGAAGGGAGATATAAGGGTGGTGAGACCCTGGCCCAGGCTGCCCAGAGAGGTGGTCAATGCCCCATCGCTGGAAACACTGCAGGTCAGGTTGGACTGGACTCTTTAAAGGTCCCCTCCAACCCAAACCATCATACAGTTCTCTGAAACAGTTCTCAATTCTGTGCAGCTTATGAATAATCTCTTCTTTGGCCACAAAGTTGTTATGAGTTAGGTTTGGTTTTTTGCTGCCCTTAGTAGCAAAGACTCCAGACCTTCTTAAAACTAAAAAGGCTTAAAATTTGAAGTCAGTGCCAGATAGAGGCAGCTACAGCAAGACACAGCTCTGTCATTTGCCCAGTCCTGGGAGGTGAAATCCCATCTGCAGAGAGCGCAACACATTCAGGTTTGCTTCTGACCTGAACCCTTTGTGATTTCCCATTCCTGAACTATGCTTCAGGATTATTATTCCCGTTATTCTGTCAGCTTTTTTTTGGTTCAAGCTTTTTTTGAGGTTTCCTGTTTACACTAATTACTTTTCCTTATTTTTTCCTAATTGCATGACACACATGGTTGTCTAAATATATTGCATGTAACAACCAGCTTCCAACAGGGAGGATGTTTCTCCTGAAGAGAAATAGAATAAATATCCTGCATATGTTTTTTTTACTTCTCAAATAAACATTCAGGCTCAGGATATCACAGGGAGTTGATTTAAGAGCCAAGAAGAGTTTTGGTTTTTTGATTTTTTTGTTTTGGTTTGGTTTGTTTTTTTTCCCTCTCTACCTTGTTTGGGTTTTCTCTTTTTCAGAGTGATGTTTTGGAAAATTTGCCTCGATGATTTTTAGGTGGAGATCTTATCCTAATTTTTGTCATGAGAGATGGAAGAAAAATATTGTTTTTTTTGTGTGTGTGGGTGTTTGGTGTTTTGTTGTTTCCCCCCCCAAATATATGAAACCTTTCTAAACATTTTAACCTGCTATATAGACTCACAGTATTGCCCCATGCTTTAATTTCCACCCATGGAGATTCTGAGAACTGGTTTTGTTGTCTGCCTTTTTCACTGAAGATCTGGTAAATGAGGTCTTTGTTGAAAGCCCTCTGCCAGTACCTGCCTGTGAGGTAGAAGGGCTTCAATATTTTAGTATTCCTGCATTTTTGCATCAGACAGTGTTTGTCTCCTCTTCATTCCTCTCCTTTTTGGGGGTTTTAATCACTTGTGTGCAAAGCATAGGAGTGACTTTGGGAAATAGCAAGAATCCCAGTACCTCCAGTTTCACCAAAACCAGGGCTGGGTGTTACATCACTCTGCTCATTTCCTTTTGGGAATGAGATGAGATACAGGGATACTTCATGAATTTGATGCTGTTCCTTTTTGTGTGGGATAATAGCTTAGTTATTAGCAGGCTTTTTAAAATAACTGCTAAAAAGACCAACTCAGGGGCATGTTGTAAAAATCTAACAAAACTGTTTATTTGTACAGACAATGCAAAATCACTGGGAATGAGCTGGAATCCTAGATTTGTGTAAATCTATCTCAAGGCTGCTCACGCCACCTCTTAGCTGAGCCAGACAGCTGTGCTCCTCTCACGATGGATAGGTCCAATGACATAGCAAATCAATCATATTGTTCAGATTAGCAAGGAGGACTGAATTAAAGATGAAAGCAAATGTATCTGTGAGGGGCTCCCGGGGTGTTGGGTCTTTGAGGAGCCCAGTGCCACGCGAGCTGGGGAGCCAAGTACGAGTCCCTTCCTGTGGGCGGATGTGCTGCAGGGAAATAAATAACACTGGTGTCATGGGGGGAGTTCAAAATGAGACCTTAGCTGCTTCAGCTCTAGGAGTTTAGGGTCTGCAGTCCCTGAGCTGGAGTCACTCTTCCATGGCCAAAATCCTCTGTGTGTCCAGTGATGCTATGAGGATGAAATCCTCTTTTTGAAGCTCCCCAGCTGTTCTTCAGGCAAGAGGAGAGGACCTGTGTGGTGATACTTGTTGAGTGTGCTGGAGAGGGTGGCATTGCTGTGCTGCAGTCGTGCCACATCTGTGTCACTAGGCTGGGCTAGTGGAAGGTGACTGATACTCCAAAGCTTGTGAGGTGTTCTCGGCAGCTGCAATAATCTCTGAATCTTTTGGTTCTGCACCCTCTACAAACAAAGCTTGCAAAATGTGAGTACTGTCGTGTATGTAGGAGCCGTGTCTGCGTGGGCTGGGCAGCTCCATGTGAGGAGAGTGTTCTCCTGGAGATGACCTCTCTGGTGGGTGACATTCCTGATGTAGGATGGGCTTGTGTTGGTCTGTGGTAGTAATTGGGAGTGATTTGCTCCAGATTGTGTTCGTAAATATAGAGTAAGCCAAGTGAAGTGCTCTCTGCCCCATCAGGAATGGGGCGGGGATACTTGGAGTGAGCACTTGCACAGCTGCAGAAACCAGGGTGCTGGTTGCTGAAGCCTTTGGTCTGCGAAAGGAGGATAAGGCTGATGTCTGGACTGTCCTAGGTAACACCACTTTGCTTAGGGACTGGACTGGAGCCTGCAAACACAAAGCTGGTAGTCACCCTGGCAGACTTGTGTTCCTCAACCAGGCTGTGGTGTCACACAGTGAGTATCTGTGTTGTGTCTCTTGGCCCAGGTGGAGAAGGCACCCTGGTGGAGACTTAGCCTTCAGGTGTGTGTGCATGGGCTGGGGGGCAGAGGGGTGCAAGCAGTAAAATTGGAGGGGCTCCAGAGCATGCTCCTCCCTACTTCCTTGGGCTATAGGCAGCAGCAGACACTCCATGGCCCTGGACATTGCTGTTGTGTCCCACCATGCGACAGAGCCCATGGCTACACAGGTGCTCTGAGGATACAGGTGGGAGCTGGCAGGTTTGTCACAGGAATGGCATTTCACAGTGCTTTATCACCAAACACTCTGGCATCTTCTGCAGCTTCTTGTTGACTGGGAAACAGCTGTATGACTTAGAACTTCTGATATGAGATTCCTTGAGACTCAGGTATTAGATGTTATCTATAATTCAGACTTTTAAGCCGTGTCCTTACGTTTTATCATCAATAATATATCTTGCCTATCTTCAGGGGTGTCATGAGGTTTAATTAATTTACTTTTTAAGGTGCTTTGCAATTACCCTGGATAGCTGCATAGAAGCACAGATTACAGTTGGCATTTCTTTTATGTTTTAATCTTCCCGGCAACTCTCCTTCCTCCTTAGCACAAGGCTTTGTGGGATGTTTGCTCTAATAGAAACCTTTTTTTACTTAACAATAGACAACTGAGGCAATTAAAACAGTCAGAAGTGATTAATGTGATTTCACTGGGTGAAAGCTAAAGCAGCTAGCAATTAAATAATGGCAACCCTTGTGCTATCTCAGAGCAACAGATGGGGAATGATTTAAAAACACTATTGGATCAGACACTTCTCAACGGGGGCAGATTGGTAACAGTATGTCAGAGCCAGAAATGTGTGCCACCTTGAAGGGTGGGCTGGTGAAATGATTAATTGATGGTAGCCTGCGACTTATTTATGACCATGCAGTGGCAGACCTTCAGCTCTCAGGAACAAATGGACCCATAATCACATCGAAATGGATTTAAGGGCTCCCGGCAGCATGTTCGGTGAGTGGATAAATCTTAAGGAGCAGGCTGGAAGCTGGAATGGGGATGCTGCAGCTTTACTTCCAAAACCTGAAGGACAGAGTGCTGGCAGTGATGCCCTGCTGGGGGCATGGGCCTGGGGCTAGAGCAGCTCTGGGCTGATGCCTTCTCGGGGTGTAGCACTGTGGGCTGAGGCTGTAGTTTGCACAGAGGGCATCACTGCTGTATCCGTGATGGTGCAATGTCTGCTCTGCACCCCTGTGTGCCCAGGTCGCTCTTCATCTGGTAACTCTACAAATTCACATTCACAGCAGTAGAACAAGTGAAAGGGAAGGTTTTTTTTCCAGCTAGACTTCATCTTCAGATGGTCCTTTTACCAGTATTGCTGCTCTGAGTGATGAGATCGATAAATGTTTAGTTAGCGACGTAAGTCACCAGTGCTGGTGCCACAGATGCCATAGCCCCATTTTCCTGGACACTAGACAGAGTTGTGCCTGCAGACACTCATCTCTGTCCTGTTTGCAGAGCTCCTCAGGAGGAGACTCCCTCTCAGCTGTTGGTCAAAAAGAGTCAATTAGTTGAAACAATAAAGCTTTGTTGGTTTGCCTGACTGATGACAGAAGAGGCTGTTTCTCTGCAGCCCTTGCTGTGCAGAGAGCCACGTGTTGAAACGGTGGCAGCTCTGGGGGGAAGGCAGGAGGCGTCCTTTTAATTATGCTACGTACAACCAGGTATAAATTGTATTTATTTTTCAGTCTTCATATAAAGTTTGGATGTGCAGCATCCCAGGGCAGGAGGTGATGAGGGGCTGCTGGTGGCTCAGCCCCGTCCTTGTCCCCATCCCTGCAGAGCCACAAGGATGTGAAAGGAGAAACCACCGTGTGTTGCTATTGAATCCCTCTGGGAACCCCTATCTAAGCAAACCACCCTCAGCCTCTACTCAGAGCTCAGAATTTATAGTCTGTGAGAAGCTTGTGCTGTCAGGAAAATGAGTTACTCTGAGGCTGGGAGAATAAATATAAAAGCCAGGTTTCCTTCACCAGCTCTCGCCCGGAGAGCTTTGTGAAGCTGGTCCTCGCCAAAGCCAGCGAGAGGTCCAGAATTAGAACAGATTTTAAATAATGTAAAAGCTTTCATGGAAATGTATTAGATTTCAAAGGGCAGATATTAAAAGGGCATAATGTGCAGCTATTTCTGAATTGCTCTCCTCTTAGAGAGAAAGACACATTGTTTGCAAGAGATAAATGTGACAGAAATGGAAACCAAGGTGGTCCAGATATAACATTAGAGGCTGTAAAGCTCTTCATCATTCGGTTCAAGCACCTGCTTTGATGTGTGCAAGCACCTATGCAAGAATCCTACGGAGTCAATTACTTCTAAAGCTTGTGAAAAGCTACCCAAAGGAGAGAGCATTAACTTCTTGGTAGAATCTCCACCTGGACTAGAGACCAGGTCCTCTGTCAAGGGACCAAATTTAGGCTGACCCATCTGCAGAGATGGTTGGATAGATGAGGATTTCATGGGTTCCTGGTCATCGCTGTTCCTTGCCAGAGCAAGAAGCCCTTGCTGCCACGTGTCACTATGTTACTAGCCAGGCCAGTTCATCCTCACAAATTCCTGCAGCACTTGTGTCATTTTTATCTGATCCTGAGTGCTGCTAAGCACCCTTAATGCCGATTTGATGTGAGCTGAGAGTGCTGAGGCAGCTCCCCCAAACCGAGTCCTCGGAGAAGGACGCTCAGCTCCAGTACAGACTCAGTTCCCTGATCAGTGCAGATTAAGCACTTGCTATGCACCATCCTTGCCTTCCTCACCCTGCTCTTCCTCACGGGGCTGTGTTACTGTCTTTGCAGATGACAGAGGGCCGGCACTGCCAGGTGCATCTCCTCGATGACAGGAACTTGGAGCTGCTGGTTCAGGTACAGACTCCTCTGTTTTGAGCATTGGCAACATAGTGCCAGATTTCTCTGCTTGTTTCCTTTAGCAGTGCTACTGGGGGGTGATGTGTTAAGTGGTGTGTGAAGAAAAGTTCTCCCTTACTAGAGAAATTCAAAGTGGAATCAACAGATGTGCTTTCAGGCATGTGCGCCCTTCCTCAGACCTGAATTAGCAGGAGGGTTTCCCTTGGGCATTGGTGCTCAGTGGGCAAAATATCTGCCATCGGTTCTGCATTCAGCTTTTCAGCTGCTTTCACCAAAATTCATGGAGTGTATTAAATGCACCACTTGTGGTGGTGGGTTTTTGTCATTTAGAAGGGAAGAAAAGTCTCTATTTGTGAAGATGTGTTTTATTCCCGGAACAGAATCCAAAGCATGAGATCTTCCAGTATGTAATATTTTCTTAATTGAAAAATCTCTCCTGCTGTAAGTGCAGGAAAGTCTGAGCTGCTGCCTTTCTCCCCAGAAAGAGGAAAGCAGCAATCGGTCCGTGCACTTCAGCTTCGTGTCACAGGTTAAGTACTTAATTGCCTCTCCCTGCTCCTCACATCCCGCGCAGCTCCACGGAGACACCGAGTCCAACTGCACCGAGTGTGATGGAGCCACGTCTGTATTGAGTTGTACAACAGGGTTTTAGCTTGGCCATGTGTGCTTAAATGTCAGTGTTTGCAGAGAAAATGTTTATTATATATGAAAAACTTGGACTGAAATGAATTATTTGTCATCTTTCAATAGCCCAAACTTTTGTCTCGGGAGTTACTGGATCTGGTGGCCTCACACTTCAACCTGAAAGAAAAGGAGTATTTTGGGATAACGTTTATAGATGATACGTAAGTATGTGAATTTATTTTAAACAGTTGTGTGATTATTGCAATGTGAAACCCATCCCTGATGCTGTGGCAGCTCAGTGTGATGGAAAAATGACTGTTTTCCTACCTTGTGCTGCTGCTGCCTGGCTGAGGAAAGGGGAAGGCACAAACCAGAAAATATTTGGGATACGCCTTCCAGGCACAAGCCAGAGAATACTTGTAAAATACCTTCCCGATGCTCTTACCTTTTCATGGTTGTCTCACAAGGTAAAAAAATTGATTCAGCAATAATTTCCCAGATGAACACTCTCAGCTTTCTGACTCGTCACTCTTAGTAACAAAGAGGGTTTGCATTTATTTTCAAAATGAATTGCTCTTACTGCTTTGCACTTTAATCTCAAATGTATTATTGAGTCTTTTAAGCCAGAACTGCCCTAGCAGCAGTGAAATATGACGTTAGTCCTTCCCATAAACAACTCTCCTAGCTCCTCTGGTACTCTTAGGCATCCAAGCTATGCTGCAGGCTACCAAAAAGAGCTGCTGGAGCAGCACATGCTCCAAATGCACAACCCTCCGTTCCCGGCGGCTGGATTTCCGCAAGCGTGCGGCGCTGCTGGGTGCAGTTTGTCCTCGCTGCTGAAGAGAGGGGGGCAGCTCAGGCAGCCACTGCCCAACCCCTGCCACCCTCTGCTGCTGGGCTGGGTGAGATGCCAGGCTCCCGAGCACTGTGGGAGATCCTCTCCTGTGGTGCTAACCCGGAGTCGGTTAGTTGACATCTCAGCTGGTGCTCAGACTCGTCTGTCAGCATTGCACTGAAATGCTTCCCCATGTCTGCCGGGTGCGGGACCGAAACCTGCAGATGGGACTCTGCTCCCAGAACCAGCGTCTCCAGAAGGTTACCTTCAGCTCCCCAGAAGAGCTGTGTACTAAGAGAGCCCCTAAATAAACCTTTCTGTCTAATGGCAATGATATTAGACTCCGCTGCTCTCCATTGTTGCTTTTTATGGTGTCCTGGATGGAAGCCTTTGCCTGTGGATCCCACTGGAGCCACATTTGGGGCTGCCCTGCTAAGGCAGTTCCCACCTGCAGGTGCAGGACTGGCCCTGGGGAAAGGGCTGGTGTTTACAGAGCTGGTAGGAGCTGCTTGCTCTGGGGCCCTGACCACAGCAGTGTGGTAATTTTGCCCGCCATTCTCATCTTAGGCTCTCCTGAGAATGTCTTTGCCAGATCCTTGTCCTTTTGGATGTTGGAAAAGACTTTATTCTAGCTCTTCCATAAATCCTTCGAGGATGCTGTTTGCGCTTTTGTTTCCCCAAGAGGAACTGCTGTGAAATCCTGTTGGAGGACTTTGGTTTCTGGCACTCCCTCATGGTGAGCTTTAAAGTGCTGTCAGGGGATTACCTAAAAGCTCTTGGCTTCTCCAGAAACACCAGCGGGACTCCAGAGGCTGCCTTGGGTGTATGGGACTGGGCTGCGTGCTTGGAAGGGAGCGTGTGGCCTCTGGAGGGCACCCATGCCCCAGCCATTTGGGGCACCACAGGTTGCTGCACTCCCCATCAGCCCAGTGTCCTCAGGGAGATTATTTTAGGTTTGAGGGTTTTTTTTGAGTTTGTTTTGGTTTTTTTTTTCCCTCATTTGAAACTGAGAAGCTGCTGTAGAGAGAACCGTGTCTTATACACCTGTCTCATTTAATGAGCGTGCTTGTGGTAAACCTCTCTGCTCTGAAGCAGGTTTTGTGTCACACTGGGACTGGGGATGGTGCAGAACAGGAGGAGTGGGGGATGCAGCTGCAGAGCTGTGGTCCCCCTGCAGCAGAAGAGCTCAGATCATTTCTGCTGTAGCCAAATGTCTGCCCTCTGCTAGATCTGAGGAGTCAATGGAGGCGTCCCATCTATAGCAAAGGAGGGTGTTTCAATAATATGTGGTTTTTTTCTGGGTGCTGTGGCTGAAAATGCAACTGCAAAGAGTGTTCTCTGCCATTCACCTGTGTGTTACATACAAATATGAAAGTTGGGGGAAAGAAAGAAAATAATAGAAGATCTTTGCCTGCCTCAGAGCTGAATCTCACACATTATAAAGCAACACTTGGAGTAGACAGGAGCACTGAAAAGACCCCATTTCTCTATTTCCTGTTCTGGTTTTTAATGATCTCCCCAACCTGCCCCCACAGAGGTCAGAGTGTCTGGCTGCAGCTGGATCACCGAGTCCTGGACCATGACCTGCCCAAGAAACCAGGCCCGGCAACTTTGTACTTTGCCGTCAGGTGAGTTATTGTTTCCCCAGAGAAAACATTACCACTTGGCTTTATTTATCATGGGGGGGTTGTTTAAAAGAACTGATTTCGGATTTGATAAAGCAAATAAATGTCAAAGCAATGTCGTATTTTTAGAAGGTTCTTGGGTCCTGGATAAGTGCTGTTCTCTTCTGTATTTATCTACATAAGAAAGTTGTTTGGAACCTGCTACTTTTTAATTTGTTCCTAGGGCATTGTTCCTAGTTTTTGTTCTTTATTTTTTAATATTTTTTTTGTAAACCCCGTACTTTAAATATCAGCTTTGCCAGACTTGTCTTTAATAGTGTTAAATTTTAATGCAGTTTATTTAGCCAGTCATAGTTAATGTTTTCTTAGGGGTTGTCTGTACTTGAAAGGGATTGCTGATGGCTTCTTTGCTCACACAGCTTAAGCCAGTCCCCAGGAGAGAATAAAATCCCTGGCAAAGGGATGATTTTGGCCAATGTAATTGCATTACTTTAAGTCTTTTGCTGGCGAAGCTCTGCTGGTTAAGGGCTTGAAAAAACCCATGTCCTACGAGACAGAGCTGTGCTGGCAGAAAAACCCAAGCATCATATTCTTAATATTATTGGAGTTTTTGTTTTCTTTACAGTCTGTGAGGAAAATGAGAGCAGGCTGACCTCATTTTCTTTTCATATCTTGGTAAATTTATGCCTTGTGTTCTTAATTATTTGACACACTTCCAAGGCAGAGCCTCTTGTGTCGTTGGGTTGGTTGGCACCACAGTCTCACCGTGTTCTCTGTGCCCTGGTCAGGGAGGGAATGGTTCAAACAAGCGGCACTTTGTTTTTACTGAGTATGTGTTTACTTGTGATGGAGTTGAGAGCTTCTCTTCCCTTCCCTGCTTTTAACAGGAAGAAAATCCATTTTAAGAGGGATGATGGGCTCTTCAGTATATTCACTGTGTTTGATTAAGATCTGGGAGGCTACAATCTGAGTGGCCAAGAAAGCTGTGAAGACGATCACATGACTTGAGCATTTAATATTTCTTTTTGTTGGGATTAATACTGTTGGCTCATGATGTTCATGTTGGTACCCTGTGTTGCAAGATGGTTCTCTACAGGACAGGGTGTGCAGAGACCTGGGTAAGAGTTAAGGTGTGAGGAGTGGGCTTCAAAAGATGAACTTCCAGGAGATAATTTTAAGCCTGACTACTCTAGGGTCATGAGATGCCACGGAGGAGGGCAGGAAGAGACAAGCGGAGCAGCAGGAGGGGGATACAGAAATAATTAGCAATACAGAAACTGTCTGATCTGTAGTAAATAGATACTGCAGCAGAAAATCCACTTCAGAACCTGCAGCTCTCTACTTTGCTACAATTTTTTTTGATAAAGGAGTGACTCCAGGCCTTTGTGCCATGGCTTCTACCTTGGGTGGTTAGTTCAGACACTTATCTCCCGTGAACACATTTGCCCTGTTGTAGCCTATTGCTTAATTAAACTCCCATGAGAGCAGCCAAAATAGGCAGTTGCAGCTACATGTGCCCATGGTTTGAAGGGAAAAGCTTGGTCAGAAGTGGGGCACATGGCACAGAGGGGACAAGTAGAGAGCCCCAGTGCAAGGCCCTTGCTCCCCAGGGCTGGATGGTGTCCAACCCAGCATGGCATGACAGAGGTGGGTGCTCCTGCAGGAGGAGGGTGTCCCTTGGATTGGGTGAGCCCTCCTGCCCAGGCTGTGCCTTCTGTGTGTTTGAAATAGGTTCAGCCATGAATGGAGCAAATACTGCTTCAGTGTCCCTTGCATTTGATACATCCATGTAAGGAGCCAGGGCACTGAGCTGCCATTCTCACAGCGAGTGGCAAATGTGCAACAGCATCAGTTCTCAGTGGCTTTCAGCTCTTCACTGAACAGTTTCCAGTAGCAACAGTGGAAGTGGGGAGGATTCCCAGATACATGGTTATGAACCTTCCTGTTGCTCTTAACTGCTTGACCTTGATCTTTTGCTGTTCAGTGGTGAAATGCATGGTAATCCTGTCAGATTTTAATTATTTTTCTCAAATGGCATAAACAGTCTAGTCAGTAAGTTTTCATATGGTACCTGCAGCTGCTGAAGGGTTCTATAATGCAGATTTAGGACTTATAAGTGTCCTTCTGGGCTGAATGATGCTGACAGCATCGGAAATGAAAGTAGAACGTGCCTGTCATTTCTTGAACATCCTTATCTCTGTGGTCCAGTGTTCCCCATCTGTACTGTAGTGATAAAAGCGTACAGCTTGTACCACAGAAGAAATGGAGCATACAGACCTGGCTGGGGCAGGGGGGGCAACGCCTTCCCAGTACCCCCTCCCAAAATCCATAGATCCTGTAGTCCCCTGCTCTGTACCTGCAGTGCCTGGGGGCTACATTTCTTCAGAGCCAGGGATACTATCCTACTTCTGAGGATTTCAGGTGTGGCTGATGCTTAGTTAAAAGAAACTGCAAGTGCAAATGAGGTCAGTAGTTGAGGAAAATCAGCTCTTTGGTGCAGTGGAGGGAGGAAGGCTGTAGGAGGCTGAGGAAGGTCATCACCTTGAAGGGCCTGGTCTGGCAGCAGGTTGGGAAAGGACAAGGAGCAAAGTTCCTGCCCCTCTGCTCTGCGTTTCTGGAGAGAAACACTCAAGTGTACTTAAAGCTGTTAGAAAAAAAACCAAAACACTAGTATCAGGTGTGATCGAGAGAGGGTGGAAATAACTGTGTCTCCTACAGTTCTCAGTGAAAGATGAGTCATGGGAATGTAAAATAGGCTTTCAGATGTCTGGGGCAGGCTACTGGGCTTGGATCTGCCCCTTGGACAGGCTGCATGCCTGTAAAATGGGTAAATTACCTCCTTATCCTGCAGAGGCGTTCTGGGGAGTGCTTTCAAATTAATTTGATGGAACATGCAGCAGGAATGCAAAATATTAAAACAGTTACTATTTAGCATATTGCTCGTCTCAAGTCACAGCATAAATATTGCATACATTCCAAACAAGTGTGGCAGGTGCTAGTTTTACTGCCTCCTATCCCGCACTCCATGCCGCCTCTGTGGACTTCTTCCAATGTCTTGCAAATCTCCTACACCAAGAGATCAGTGGCTGGAGCTTGAGGCTGTGAGGAGCCTTATGAGCACTGTGAAGCTGCTGCGGGGGAGGGATTGACCTGGTTCTGATAAACACAGTGGGCTGGGTGCCCTGTGGCCATCCAACCCTCTTGCTATCAAAGGCAAGGCACTGAGAAGTCCTGGTGTGGTCTGTGCTGCTGGGACAGTGGTGGTGCTGGCCAAAGTCTTTGCTTGGCTGGGAAAAAAATGTACCTGGTGCCTAGCATCCAGTTAGAGTCTGGACCCAACACATTCATCCTCCAGAAAGAGCTGAAACACACGTAAGCTGCTTTCAGATCCAGCTAAAGGAGGGTTGACAGGAGCATGTTCACACAAACTTGTCTTTTTAAACTGACTTGGCAGTTCCACACTCCTCAAACTATAGATGGATTTTGTCCACGCCATTTAATGTATGTCAGCACTCTTTGATTTGATGTCCTGAGTGGGTCTGAAGTGCACAGACAGGTGGTGTGCGATATGTGCAGGGTGCCAGTGGCACACGTGATGTTTGCTGTAGCTCCATAACAAACCAGGACCCCTCTGCTAACCTTGGCTGGGTCAGAGTAACCAGTAATGGGACTGTTCTTGTTGGCATGTGCCTCTGTGATGCACTCATGGCCTTAGGAAGAGAAAGCTGGGCTGGGTTGGGGAATAAGGCAGCAAGTGGTACCTGTAAGGCTGAGCCAGCTGCAGCCCCTCCATGTAAACCCTTGGTTTTGAGGCTCTCCACAGCCTCTTTCCTCCAGCACAGCTCTGGGCTGGCTTTCTGACCTGCAGCACATCACTTGGAGTTACCTCTTCCATTTCTGCAGCTTTATCTGCAAGGAGGGATGGGCTTTGATGCTTTTTGACAGGGTTTTCAAATGAGATAAAAAGTTATGGGATATCTACAATCTATTGAACAAAGAGTTTGGTATTCCTTGTTTGCTACTGGTCCATCATTTTCTGTTCATTCTCTCCTAATAGGCAGGAAATTAAGTGCAGTAGCTCATAGTTCCTCTGTGCTATTTTATTGCTAGAGAACAAAACACTGAGGAAATAGAATGATTTGGGAGGAAGATGAAACCTATTCAAGAAAGTAACTTTTTTTTTTAAACTTTCAGGTTCTACATTGAAAGCATTTCCTTTCTCAAGGACAAAACTACAGTAGAGCTGTTCTTTCTGAATGCCAAGTCCTGTGTACACCAGGTAAGGCGCAGCGTTCTTTGGAGCTCCTTGTTGCCCATCTCCCTCCTTATTGCTCCTCCATCACTGATAGGGTCCTGCCAACTTCTCAGGAGCTGCCTCTGATTTCTAGAGCTTAAGTGATTAAGATCTTAGCGTGCTTACTCTCCTGCTTCACTTATATGCTGATGCTTCTAGCAAGTGGACAAAGATGGTGGTGGTTTCCTGGCCCTGTTTTCACAGCCCTGCTGTGTGCTCACTGCACTAGAATAACTCTTAAATACCCAAAAGCTTTTCAGTTGTTTGAAAATGGAGGTGTAACTTTGCAGGTAGGCTCTGTCTCAGAGGAATATCCTTGTGTACACTGCATGGCAAGCATTTTACTGATCTTGAGTCAAATTTGTCTCAAAAAGAGACCCGTGAGCAAGGTCCTGTGCTGTGAACCTGGTTCCTGGATTTCCTGCCTTAATTTAATGAAATAATAATTTAATAATTCCTATAAGGTAGCAGAGCTAGTTACTAAAATGTTTTCTATATTTACTCTATGGTTAAGAAGCTTCCACTGTTTTCTTAAAATGTTCAAAGTGGTAAAATATATATTTTTAAAGGTTACTTCATGATATGATAGCTAAAATCTTTAAAAAATGAGTTGATCTGCTGCAGATACATCTTGGTCTGAAAAAGGAGTGGTGCAGCAACCACGTTTGCCATGCCCCTAATAACCAGAGGTGCAATAGGAGTTGCAGTTCAATGAAGTTTACTCAAGCAATGCCTGATGCTTCTGGGATTTTCCAGTTAATGTCAAACTTGGGCATCTGCTTTGTTTTCTCACTCGTGGTTCAATCAGTCTCAGAAGGTCACTCAGTTCTTACAACCTTTTATTGGAAAACAATCCTGTATGATTAGCTGGTGATGGAGATCCACGGAGGCAGCCAACATTTTCTCCTTTAATATGCTTCATCTTTTAGAGGATTCTTATTCAGTATCCAGCACTCAATATTTTCTGGTGGGATCAGAAACCTGATGTGAAAGTGGTTAATGGCAAAGTTGTGACTGTGCTTCATATGGGAATTGCTTTGGAGAAGAGTGGAGGAAATTTTGGCCTTTTTACAACATGCTAAAGTTTTAAAGATGTTTGAAGAACCTGAGGCCTCAATAGTTAAGATTAATAAAAAGCAAATCTCCATTTGGCATATCTGCCATTTTAAATGGCAACCTGTGGTCATCCTTTCAGGGAAAGATGGAGCACTTGAAATGGAAAGCATAAATAATTTTGGAATTGGAAAGTGGGTCTGGTTTTAGGGTGGAATGTGAAAAATGCCACTGCTATTGAAACTAATGTTCTCAACATCAAAACACTTGGTGGAAAAATATGCATATATGTATATTCATAAAGCATAGAAGAAAGCAAAGAGAGAAGCATAAAAACCCTTCCCTCACTGATCATAGACACAAATGCCATCAAACCAATAAGGGGTCATTTCTGGCCTGGGTAAATATTATCATTCAAGCAGCATAGCTTCATATTACTGACATAAAGTGCTGGTAGCATGTGAAGTGCTGGTGATGCACACAGAGTTGCAATGAGCAGACTGCATCAGCAGCTGAGTTCAGGGTTTCAGGAATTGGAAAGAGGTTCAAATGAAGACTGGTTCGTGTATTTCCCTCATGGCTTGCGAGGTGTGTGCTCTAACTGGTACCAACTTGAAGTGCTGGCTTCCTTGTTCCTGCAAGCAAAACTGCCAGAAGCAGGGTGGGTTTTCTGTTGTCCGGTTTCTGTGGGTAGTGGAGGGATGAGCAGCATCACTTCCTCCCGAGAAGGATCTCAGCAGGCAGTGCTGAGTGATTCAGCACGTAACGAAAGCCAAGAGTCTGTGCTCTGCCTGCAGCACTTTCTGTGCTGGGTGGCTTCACAGCCTGACTTCAGCAGAAGCCAGTTAGTTTACTTTCATGATACATTTGGTCCAGTGGCTTTTAACCTTCCAGGTAGGTCTCTTAAAAATATTTTATCCTGCTTGGTAAAGTTAGGGGCAGTCTCTAAGTTTCAGGTAGTGCATTAAGCACTCATGGGACCAATTCTCATATTTAAGCTCTCGGGACATGGACAAGAGGATGCAGAAAGGCACCTCGTGTTTGCTGCCGTGGTGCTGCCGGGCCCTGCTGTGCTGCAGGGAAGGAGGATCAGGCTGCAGGATGAGCGGTGCCTGCTGCTGGCTGTGAGCAGATCCTCAGCTCCAGTGAAGCAAGCAGCTGATGCTCACTGATGACAGCGAGGAATGTTCCCTGGCATTTCTCAGTCGTTAATCCAGCTCCAGGAGGTTAGACCTGCCTCAGCTTAGCTTTTCTCCCCCCTCCCTTCTCTTTTCCTCACTGTATTCACAGAGTGAGGAAATGCCAGTGTCTCAAAAAGCAGCAACCTCCAACCAGCCCATGTGTGCAGGGGTGCTCCTCAATGCTGGAGGAGCACAGGGTGTGCTGGAGGAGACCCTAACAGGGCCGTGTCCTAACCTGGATCTTGTCACAAAGCTGCTGCTTTGTGTGGGCCAGGAATGTGGCTCAGAGGATACATGCTGCAATACCTGGGGTGTGAGAAGACCTGTGTGGGTAAGATTGCTTAAAACCCAGTCATGTCTTTGGCTTTCACAAAGCTGCTTTCACAGTAGCGTGTTCCCCGCAGGGGACACAGTGTGTGAAAAGCTCAAATCCAGGGTGGTGCAAAGGCCTGATTCTTGAAGGGGTTTGTGCTCTTTTGCCATTGCTGAGCACTGTTGTGTGTTGATGGCACAGCAGTGTGTAGGTGCCTGTACTACCATGGCTTGTGTGCCTAAAAGAAAAATGCTGCTTTCCTGAGCAGTGGGGCCCTGTCTGGGGGATGGTGCAGGTCAAGGCTCCTGCCTGCGTGCAGGGGACAACACGAGAGCCAACCAAAGGCTTTGGTGAAGCTTTGTGCCAGTCTCCACTCCAGAAGAGATTTTTCTGTGGCTTACAAGGTTCAGAGGCTGCATCAGAAATGTATTTCCAGTATTCTTTGAGAGATCTGTAGGCAATCCCGTGTGTGAAGTCCCGTAAGTGGTGATATCTAACCAGAGAGAATCGTATCTTCCTCGTGAAATCCAGCATCTCTGGGTCCAGGCTGGAGCTGCTGGGCAGACTCTGTTGGCCATCTTGCCCCAGATGACTCCAGGGAGGCTTTTGCTTTCATCTGAATAAAAACTCAGAATAAATAAACAGCTGATGTCCCCGCACGATGGGTGGCCCATTTGAGAGAGGAAGGTGTGGAGGGAGCAATTTGGGTGCAGGGCTGTTGCCTCCCAGTGACTTAGCTGAAAGATCATTTATCCACGTGTGTTTTGGGAGAATGCAAAGGCTGCAAGGATGCTTTGTGGGTGTCTGGGCTCTCTTTTCTTACGTGCCTGTCTTTTTCAAGGCTTTGAGAACTGCTGCCTGTAAACTTGCAGTGGTGACAACTTCAATTTAAAAGCTTTCTCTCCTGTCATTGACTGAAGAAGCTGGGTTTAGATTTATAGCCATGTCAGAAATCTACTGTACAGCTGGAATGTAAAACAGTGATGGCGTAGCACTTGGTTTCAGGTGAAATGGGTAGCTGAGAATCAATGTTTGCACAGGGATGGGGAGCTCTGTAAGGTGTTCAGTGTGTTATTGCAGAGCCCATGACCACAGCTGAAATGCTTTTAAGGCGGTGGGTCGGAACTGGTCATAGGCATGTTGATGATAAATTTGGAAAGATAAATTAGTCTTTCAAAACAGCCAAGTTTAGAAAAATAACACCCTACTTGGCTAGAAAAGCACTGTCAAGTTTCTTATGCATTAGAGCTAACCTCCATATAGCTCTGCAGCCATACGGTTGACGCTCTGCCAGTCCTTAAAATATGTTTTGTAAACTAAGAACTTGGTCAAGTTGGCTGTGTTCCCCTTTTCCTCTCTATTTGGGGGTGTGTATTTTTAAAATTTTGCATTTGTTTCAAGGACTTGTAAGAATTGCTAAAAAATAAAAAAGCTAGTAGAAGGAAATGGAAGATTCAGAGGAGTCTGCAACTGTTACAGCTCTGTGAGCACTTGGCAGCCTGAAGACCAGTGCTTACCAAAAACTGCAGTTGAAACAGACCCCTGGTGTGAGCATGAAGTCTGGTTGGCTTCCAGCTTGTGGAGAGCGAAGTGGTCGTATATCAGAGAGCTCTCAAAAGTTTTATAACAAATATTTCCTAATTCTTCCCCATCTTGAGGGAGAGGGGAGCGTTCCCACGCAGCCTGGTAACAGTGTTGTCTGATCCTAGCCAAGGCTGTTGAAATACACTGTCCATTGCCTGTATCTGCACTTCTCCTGGAGATGGCACATGTGAAGCCCAGGACAAGAGTCAGCAGGACCATTTGACCTTCTGCATCTTCAGGGCTGTTACCTACCAGGGGTGCTGGCAGCCATCTCCATGGCCCAACCCCCCAGCAGCATGGCAGCAGATGAGCAGGCTGGAGCATGGTTATGCTTGTGAACAAAATGTGAGGAGGATGCAGGGCCCCCCTACTGATGTAAACTGACAGATCTGCATAGGGCCCCCTACTCATTACCCCATGAGACCTCAGATGGGGCTGCACTGGTGACTTGGGGGAGGGACTTGGCTCAAGGGACCCCACACAGCATCTCTTGAGTGGTTGAAGTTGTTTGAAGGTTGCTTGCTGTAAAGGGTGATGGTGCCCTAGGGACCTGTTGAGGCTCTTGCTGGGGAGGTGTAGGTTGTGTCCAGACTGGGCTGGCCCATTGCATATGAGGATTCAGTTGGATTGCAGCCAAAGTTTCGTACTTGGCATCTCTTGACGTAGTCACCTCCTCCTGGGTCCACCTACCAGCATTAATTGCAATGGGGAGTTTTGCACCTTTGATCTCCTGGCCATAGGGTAAAGACACTGTGACATAGCCTGTTCTGTTGGTGGTGTGTGTTGGGTATCTCACTGTGGTGACAGGGTAGGAAAGCAAAAGACTGTGATTGCTTGTTAAGTGTAATGATGCTTGGCATGTACCTGGCCTGCAAACAGGGAAGGCTTTGTGTCCTTCGACCATTCTCTGCTTTTACACTTGTATTAATGCAAAAAGAAAAAAAAAAAAGCAGCACTGAATGTGCTCCTGTTGCACTGAACTGTGCAGGCAAGTCTCAGAGTGGCTGCTGCTGTCCCTGGAGCTTCAGCTAAGTGTTGGCTGAAGCACAAAACACAAGTGAGGGAGATGGATGAGGGTGGCTGGCAGAGGCAGCAAAACAAAGGGGGTAACAGAGAAACCTGAAGCTTTTGCTCACCAGGAGGCACTACCAGCTTTTATTTTTGGCTGGGTTGGGCTAAGCTGCTGAGGTGGGAAGCAGCAGGTCCTGCCAGGAGCGAGCTGTGGTGGCCGCTGCATGTGCAGCAGCTGTCTCTGGTCATGCTCTTATGGGGGTAGGAAGGGCTGTGGGGCTTAGTGGATGAAATGAAAGATGTCATGGACCATCTAAATGCTGTGAAGCAGCTGTGAGGCCTCTTGAGCCATCCAGGCTGCACTCCCCCATGGGTAAGTGCAGCATGAGTGCAACTCTGAAGGGCCCTTTTGAGAAGGGTCAGAAGGACCAGCCTATAATTTGCTGCCATAAAGGCTCGCATTCTGCATCTCCTGCTGGCTTAGTGCTTTACTTTCCCTCCCTAATGTGCTGGAGGTGGACCCTCACTTTGCTGTGCTTTTTCTCAGGCCAGTGTTTCTGCTGGAAAATTGGTTCCATTTTTTGATGCTCAGCGAAGTTTGGAGCTTCTGATGAAGAAGGGGATGGGACGGGGTGTCCGGTGCATTGCAGGTCAGTGTGAACAGCAGGTGACACCACCGGGAGATGTAGGCGTGCATGCTGGTAATCAGGACAGGCTCTGGAAAGTTGGAGGGTTACTCCTTTACTGCCTTTGTTTGCTGCCTCAGTGTAATTATCCAGTGCAGCCACACCAACGAGAGCGAGCTGTTGAATTCGCCTGACCTAGTTCCTCCCGCGCTGCTCAACTTGTGTCGCGTAACAGGTTGTGGCCAGCAACCCCTCCCCAGCCCTCTCCAGGAGCTCAGGCTGCCTTGTGCAGCCTCTGTTCCTAAAAAAGCCTTTGATGCTGAACAGCTGCTACGCTTTCTGCACTGCAGGGACCTGCAGTTGCATCCTCTGGCTCTCGGGACATATTGTGAGGATACTGGATCCCTTGTTGGGAAGTCACAGAGGTGCCAGGTGAGGGCATGGGCGCTGGCATCACTTTGTTCACTTCTGCTGGGTCCACACCCAACTAATTGCCTCCCTCGGTTTGAACACCTTGGTGTAGGTGCTTGAATCCTTTCTTTCCCTCTGTCTAATTACACCCTTCTTTCTCTCAGCTTTTTAAATCACCCTTCAGTAATCACGGGTAGCTATATTCAGTATTGTGGCTGTCTTGAGGCTATTCAATCCTGGGGTGTGTATTTGGGGATGTCTTTTGGTTAATGTACATTTTTTAAGGGGTGGGTTTGAGGGAAGAGGTGTTGGCATCACAGTTCTCAAATCTTCAGGTGAAATATTTTTGTTGTCAGTCTTTAACCTCCGGAGGTTACATGTGCTTTGAATTAAGCATATTGTTTTCAATTTCTTGTTCTGTCTCTAAAGAGTTAAACGGGACACTTCCTGTGTTGCTTATTTTTTTAAGTCTGAGTTTACAGTCTAAAGATTTGCTTAGCGCAGTTAATGCTTGTCTGACTATTTTCATTCTTGATCTGTGTTTTCATCAGGATTTCAGACTTGTATCTCTATGACAGTAAATTCTAGTGTTGTTGCTGTGTGTAATGAGGGTTCACTGCCCTATTCATGACTGAGTTTGTGATTTTTATCACATTCATAAGTCTGTCTGTGCAGCAAAAGACTTGAGCTCCCATCTGAATCAGGAGCTAAATTCTGCCTATTGCAAAGACAGGAGCTGGTCTTTACTAGCTGCTGAGATAGTGCCCTATTCCTGCTCCACAGTAATTGCCACCCAGTTTGGACATCTGCTGCAAGCTTTTATTAGTATGATGTTTGTCAGTATGGCAAAAGCCACCACCTGAATCCACTGGACCAAATGCAGTGTTTAGATAAGGCAGTGGCCTTCTGCAGAGCTGCACAAGGGGCTGAATCTGTCTCGCTGGTTAAAATGATTGGTCGCTGTGCAAACTCAAAGTGAAAAATACCAGTTTCACCCCCTCCCTGGAGCTGCACCCGCTAGTCTGTTTCAACTTATTTACATCTCAAATGTTGCAGTCAGATTCCATTATCTGGATTACATCCATCTACTTCACCTGGGAGTAGTGACCTTCTTGCCACTTGGGATGAATCTCGGAAAACTGTCCATCTTCATCTTCAGCATGTGGCTGTGGGAGCACTCGCTGCCCTGGCTCCCAGGGTCCCCTCTGGGCTCGGCAAAGTCTCTGCTTAAATTGCCCTGGCAATTGCAGGCATTACAAATGAATCTTCTTAGAGCCATTTTCTCGAATTTTGAAACTTGACCTTGTTGTTAAAGCAATGCTAAAACAGAGACCCCCATCCACCAGCCCCAGGGGCGGAAAGCTGGTTATAAAATCCAAATGTTGGTCCTGCACTCCTGTCTGAGTGGCATGTATCGCTCTATGGCTTCGTGTCAAGCCAAGGGCTGCCCAAACTCCTTGACAGCCCAAGGCCGGGTTGCATGATAGTAATGGCCAACTGGGGAAGCAGATGGCAAATAATGTTTTATTATGATGGAAAATCATTCCAGGCTCAGAGGGATTGTCCAAGAGACTGTCACTTGTATAGCACATTAGTCTGTTAGATAAGGGCTGAGCTGGGCTTTGGCATCCCTTGCTTCAAATCCTCACTCTGCTATTTAGCTACTGTGTGACTTCAGGGCCATCCCTTCACCTCCTTGCATCTCTCATCTTTGATTTTAGCCCCTTTAAAGAGATGGGGTTCTCCTGATTCCATTTTGGGTGGTTTGGCTGGTTTTGTTTTGTGGGGTTTTTGTTTTGCTTTTGTCCAGAGCCTTCCTCAGAGTGGCCTCAGTCTCCTGCCACTGTTAATGTATGGTGATATGTGACAGTTAGGGCTGGTCCGCTCTGTTCTGAGGCTTGCAACAGCTGGAGAGCTGTGGTGGCAGCCCTGCGTCTGGGACCTGTTTGTCCCCTTTGCCCTGTCAAGATGCTTTCAGTGTTTTGTTTGAGAGAAGTCAGCTTAGGGAGGACCTTACCTGTTCACTCCCACTTCTAAGCAACCAGGTTCAAAACTGAGGACATTGGCACAGTAAAACCTGCCATGTGAGAGCAAAACTGAAACTTCATCACCTGAAAAAGTCCATGCCCTTCAACCTGTTTAGTCTCTGAAAACCCCAAATGAAGTGATTTGTGGGATCACTTTTAATATTTGTGTGAATGCCATAGCAGCCTGGTAAAGTGACCAGAGTTTCTTAACATTTGTATTTAGGACTAAGTAAATAAACATGGAAGAGAAGCCTGGTGATTACTATTGCTAATTAGTTAATGGTTTTGAGGTGCTTTGAAGATGAAAAGTGATGAGGTGCTTGGTTATGAAGTCCCAAACGCCCTTGTAATGCCAGCAGAAGCTACTGCTATGGGTCAGCGGAGACTCACTGCTGCAGGAGCTCACTGAGTGCTGCAGTTTTTCTTGGAGCCAGCAATAAAGAGGAGAGGACCTTTGATGTGAGAATTGCATTTGGATAGTTAAACCTTGATGAGTTTCTTGCACGCTCAAAAGGTGATGAGCTGCATGTAGCTGATTCTGCCTTAGGGCAGGGAGATGGTCTCGATGATGAGCTTTTATGGTCCCTTCTGGCCCTGTTTTCCCTGATTTTGTGGTCCAGGGACAGCTTTGCTGAACCAGAGCCTGTCTTTCCTGCTGAGCAGAGAATGCAATGGCGTTTTCATCATGTCTGGATTCCCTTCCTGTTAGTGCAGGAGAGCGTGGTACTGGGATCAGCCGGTCTCCCATAATTCTCCCATTGCCACAGCTGGCCTCAGAGGCTGTTTGAACAGATGCAATTTAAGCCTAAAAACCAGGCAGCTCAGATGTGCATGACAAAGACTAACCTGCTACAGACCTGGAAGTAACAAAGTGCCTTTAAATTGCACCTATGTGAAGGGTTTTGGGGCTGCAATCCTTGGATTTTCTCTTAAGCATCAACATGAAAGAGATCTGAGGGAAGGATGAACCTGAAGCTATTTTTCTCTATTTTTTTTTTTTTCCTTTCCTTTCTCCTAACTTGTGATGTGCCCCTCCTCTTCTTCTAATAAAGTATGTCTGGGAATGCATTGGAGGCTACTTCTGCATAGCTGTTGCCACACCTGTTGGGAAGGGGAAATTCCTCCTGGTCTGCCTTTGCGGAGCAGCCTGGGGGAGCGCTGATGCTGGAATGTTTTACTGACAAAGCTGGCAAAAAAAACCTTCCTTTCCATGAAAATTGAATTATTTGTTTGTTCGCTTTTGAATTTGGTCTCCGTGGGCCAGACCTGCAGCTGTGGTAAATTAGCTCAGCTCCAGATGTGCCCTATATATTTCAAGATGTCATTCCCCTCTATCTGTATGTTCTGTAGATCTTCCTGCTGCCCTGGTTTTGGCACCGTTTCAGCTCTCAGTCGGCTCTGTCCCTCTCAGCCAACAGATCCCGAGGACAAAGGATGTCTTGGAATCTTGGTGGCAGGAGACAGGCATCGTGTCCATTGCCTTTATTTGCAGAAGATCAGTAAAAAGAAAAATAACATCTCTGTAGTCATGGGCTGGTTCATGGGCTCAGTTTTGTCCTTTATAGAGAGTCTGGAGGATGCAGTAGGTGTAAGGAGGTAGCTTGGATGACAGAGTCCAAATGTAAGTGCACTTCCTTTACTCTTCCAGTGTTCCTGCTGGTCCCTGTGCAGAACCAAGACCAGGGGGTTTAGCAAGAGTTTAGAAAATGCCTTAGAAAGACTGTGCTTAAGTTTGCAAGGATCCTTCTTTAGTTTTGCTGTTTTGGCATTTATCAGCTGTATGCCTCTGAAGTCACTGAGTGCGTAGTGCTGCTGTAACAGGACTGGTTTTGGAGCAGGGTCCAGACAGGAGATTTCCAGCACAAGGGGCCGTGCAGTTTGTTCTGAAGGTTGCACTGCTCCTCCAGTGTGCTCGCGGGAGCTGGAGGCTGTAAGATCCAGACTGTGTGGGGTGAAGGAAGCTTAGTTTATACTCTTCTTGTGATTAATAAAATTTACTTATCTAGCATCAAGGGTGTGGGTACCACCATCTCAACAAGGATCTGTGGTCCCTGCCCTGAGGACGTGGTGAACTTCAAGCCATAAAAATACNAGCGCGCACGGTTCATGTTCCGCTCTTTTCCCTGCGCAGGGGCAGATTGAAGTGGAAAGCGAGACCGTCTTCAAGTTGGCAGCCCTGGTTTTGCAGGTAAGCGCTGCTTTCTCTTGCAGTTTGGTCGGGTTTGGAGTCGGTTGAGCTCTGCTGGGTTCTGACGCTGTGTGTGGTTTGGTTTTGGGTCCCCCCTCCACTTTAAAGACCAAACCTTGCAGCGTGGTTTGTAGTCT